>CM068372.1:19287682-19674556 GCA_034769895.1 Magicicada septendecula
ATCAAGCTATGCCAAATGTAATGTTACAACATACACAAACACGTTCACTCAAATAATTGAGCTGTTGTATTTGATATTTTCTCTTATATTCATACACAGGTCCTGGACAATAAATATTGTCGAAACGTCGACACAAAAAATTTAAAATTTTGTCATACTTTTCTGACCGATCCTCGCAAACTCTTTATCGGTAAAATTTATAATACTAATAATAAACAATGTTGCGAAAAGTTTATTAAGTCCTGAACACGTAAACTGTAAACATTTTTGTTAATAATTTGTAAACTGAGAAAAGTGTGCTACATTTAATACGTCTACGGCATTAAATAACTGACTTATTCCCCCTGTTGTGATTCAGTAACACCGAACACAGCACAATCAATCCATCGCTAATCAATACACCTGTTCCCGCTATCAACCCTCCTCCTCCCACAATCGATACCAAAATTAGCCCGTTTGAAACACACATCACTGCACTCCTACTGGGGCGGAATAATTGCCTCGGGTAACGAATTTATCGAGCACAGCGTTAACCAGCTGACATATTGTTACACAGCTGATGTAGCCTACAGCAATATGTGTTTAGCGTATCCATATGTTTTTCTTTGTTCTTGATTTTGCGTAGGAATGTATAATGTACAAAATTACGTAGGCATTTCAGTGCAACAAAAAGTAATTATAAGGAATATTAACAACTTTAGCAACTTATATCCAGCTCTGCTGCTGCTAGGTAATGGTAATCATGTTGTGTTAAAGTTTATTACTGGAGCAGAACTCCACATAAACCGGAAACCCGAACTACAATTTCTTTGTAATGAATGTTTAGTGTAAGCGGAATTGACGCACTGGGAAGAAGGGAAACCGCGAAAGCCTGTAATTCATCAGCTGCGATCCAATCGTACACAACCATGGCCGGCTCTACTAGACGGCCGAAATATTAAACATGGTAACGTTGCGTCTGAGGCCTGTAAGCGTAGTGTAATAAAATAGCTGAAGTGAACGTGTTATATTTTGATATAATTTCATAGCATTACTAAAATCATGAGAAGGCCTAATATAGCTAAATCTAAATTGTAGGTCTGTGCGCACTTAGTACTATAGGTTTAAGTTGAAGAAATTAGTGAACTAGTGTGTGGCCTAATGAATTAATTTTCATTGAATTATTGAATTTGCATCATATGAATGAGTTAATTATTATAATTCCTTAAATAATATAACAGTATTTTACATAATAAAATTTTAATTTTTCAAAAAGTGAAGAATTATGAACTGTTGTTAACCGGCAATTAAAAATGACGCGATTTGATTATTGAAATACATAAATTAAGAAATCGTCTAGTCAGCGTCAAATTATCAGCTGATACCAGCGTTGTCACGTTTAATATTCCTGCCTTCTACTGGAACTGACCATGAGATTAGGCAATGGACAGCGTCATAGGACGTTTTGATCCCGAGTTAATAAACAAAATGGGTTTGTGTATGTGTGCGCGCATACGTGTGTATGTGTGAGGAATTGAAACAGTTTGTTTGACAACATCAAAATAATTGCATTCATTACATACTGTTTTCCTGAAATACATCGAGAAAATTATAACATCCCAGAACATAATTCACACAATATTACAAATTTCAATTACTGATTATGTAAAAGTTCCTTAATAATATTTGTAATTAATTGTAAAAGCAGTAATCAACAAATATATATTAAAATTGGTACAGACAACATTTCTACATGTACATGTTTACATATAGCATAGTAAGATATTTACATATAAATGAATATTTTATTTTAAATTCAGCAGTAAATTGTTGGCCTAGTAGGGTACAAAATTTCAAATGTGTAGCATTTTATCGTCCAAGAAACGTAGTAAATTACTTTTGTTTTGTTATTTTGCTGATAATCCGAGTTTTCGATCATCCGAGATAATTAATTGTAGTCCATATTAAATCAGGCTACACTGTAATAAACGTATAATGTTTGTTTGTGTGTGTGTTATGTGTCTGCGTGTGTGTATGTGTGACATAAACAATATTTTAATTAAAAATACTGGACATTCTTAGGCCTATATATGGAATCATAATTGTAATATTGCGTAAGTATTAACAGTAATTGTATGTTTAACCTATCAATTATTTCTGTACCCCCCCCCAAATTTATTTGTTGTCCTGACGATAACAGTATACAAATTAAATGAAGAATCGTTAATGCTAAAACAACAAACGGTATGATGATGTGTGAAGAATAAAATCGAGTTAATGGTGCATTATTAACTCCATATATGTTGACGAAAGGCCAACACAAATGTTTTAAAATCGAGACTAGTTTAATGATAAAATCTAATAAAATATCCTATAGTTAATAGAAAGTATCACAGAAAGGCAATTATGTCAAGCAACTTTGACCCGGTTTGTATATTATAAAAATAATTCAAGAAGTCTGTAAATACAGAAAGTTTAAGAATCATAATTGTATAAGACTACGTCTATTATATTTATTTTATGTGTAGTAAAAAATAATTTTAAATAAGTGTTTAAATCCCATTCGAATTTTTGGTAATTTTTTAATTATGGGATCGTTATTAGACTAAATTTATATTATTGTTTCCATGTGTTTTCAGCGGTTACCAAAAATACGTTGTGTTGATATTTAAAAATCAATGTGAAAATCGAAAACAGTCTTACCTAGACTTCGCTAAAAGGATTCTTGCATTTTACAAACATTCTTCTGTTTCTGTTATCTTGTAAACAAAATAAAACCTTTCTAAACAAATCTTTTTCAATTAAACTATTCTTGTATACAGTTAACTTTTTTGTACATTTTGTACTGATCAAGTAAATGTAAGTAAATACATTTACAGTAACTACGTTTATTTATTTTTTCTTTGTAACGCTAGCAAAAATATTTTCTTAATTTACTAATAATGCATAAACATTTTGGAAAATATTAAACATGTGTTTTTTGTTATGTTAAGATTTTTTAGCGGATGAAATTTCTTTAACTCACATAAACATTCTGCGAATAACAAATCTGTGGCCAACATTATTTTAAATTATTTATTGATAGACATATTGAAATAAAATTAATGAAAATAAAAATGTTTGTTTCTATGTTTTAATTGAAGATAGTCTAATAAACTTGTAGATTTACAGAAAAGTAAAAAGAAATTAAAACTTTTAGGGCTAATCTTTTTGTTGCCATGGATGTGATCTTGTCACATAGATATTACTAACGAAGTAAGTTAATATTAGGCCTATTTGTAGTATGTTATTGACTTTTCGTTAATAAATAAATATGGTTAGAAAGTTGGAAATATATTTTCTAGTTTTGTCACAAAATAGTTTTTAATTAACTGCACTTAAAGACATGTAGGCCTATGTAAATTTGTATCCAAAATAAAGTATTTGGTGTAATGTTTAACATAAAAATTTTTTTTAAATTAGTGCAACTATTTACACGTTGTAACAAATTTTAACACCATTAGACAAAAGACTAGTGGTTACAGAATATCTGAAATTATTATCTGATATGACATATATAAAAATTTTAGTATTTTTATATTTCAAAACTTTTCAATACTACTTGATTCTTGTTACTGTGAGTTGTTTTGTTTACCAAATAACATGTAGGATGAATCTCATTTCTAAAATTTTCCAGTGAATTAATAGCAAAATCAGTCTTACGTAAGCTTCTGTTAAAAGGATTGTTCTATTTCCTTCTTCTGTTTAAACACATTCTTCTGTTTCTATTGAAAACACACTGCGTGTAACGAACTGTTTTAACCAAATAATTCTCGTATAGTGTTAATGTTTTATAAATTGTTTGAACAGTAATCAGGTTGGCATACAGTAAATTACTTTTCTTTTCTTTTTCATTTTTGACGTTGTAACAACATTTTGTCAGAACCGCATAACAAAACAAATAATTTAGGAAAATGTTAAAACATATTACGTATTTCTGCAAGTTGTCTTTTATGTAAACCGGTTAATTGTTCCAATGTTTTGAGTCAATTTTTTTGAAAGAGTTCGAACAACTACCATCAGTTCACTCAATTTTAATGGCGACATCAAATATAATATATAATAAATATATAAATTTATAAATATTGAAGAAATAAAATGTGGTTAAAAGGAAAAACGGTATTTTTCAGATTAATCAAGCGAGTTAGATTTTCGAAGGACTTGGGACTATTAACCGCCGAGCTGATTCATTGTTGCCAGAATTATATTTCGTTGTAGAAGTTTTGACTAGCTATTTCTCAGTTTAAATAATCTTGTACTAACCGTAAGTTGTTTCATCTAGTACAATATTTGTTATTTTATTTTGAATAACAATTTATTCTTATTTAAATATTAGGGGAATCGTTTTTAGTATTATAAATGTTTATGAGTGCTTGTATATGTTAAACCGATGTTATTGGCGATGACGTCTTGTAGTTTTACTAACACATACAAAACTCACTTTTCTGTACAATACATTAATAATACACAACTCAAAGCAAGAGGTCTTGTTACTTTACTTACGTTTAACATTAAACGTTTTTACTTCTTACTTTTTCTTTTATCTGTAAACAATACGGTTTTCCGGCTTCACTCCTATTATTAATTTAATATCGATTTTAACTGCTGAGTTTGTAATTTAGTGTGTTATTAAAACACAGGGTTAATAAACTATTTCTATTACCCATTAGGAGTCGAGTACTTTGAGTAGTTTATTGGTTTTGAGTTTTACAGTAAAAGTTTTTTACTTTTCTGTGCTAACCTAACAATATCATGCTTGGTGGTCGCCTTGCTGTGAGTTTGCGTACTGTTTGTGGTTTGTAAAACAAAAGTAAATATGTATTATTTTTTAAGATTATTGTTTTATTTACATACATAAAATAACAAACGTTTTATAATACTTTCACATACGTGTAAAATGTATTTGATAATATTATCACATATTAAGCCGGCTACGAACTAATGGTCTCCGCTGGACGCCATGACGGACAACAAGCCAAAAACTACAGTGCGTAACTTTGACATCCATCCGCACGTCGTGTATTTACATTCATTCTTTAGTTTATATTTAATAAGTATTAATTCAGATAAAATTTCAGTCTAATATTTAGTTTAGTTTATTCTTTGTTTACATAATACATTCAAATATCATTAGCAGTTAATATTTTAAATATTGTTTTTATTAATTTGTTTTAATTACAATTCAAAATGGACCGTGAAATAACATCAAAATTTATCGAATAATATAAATTAAATAGAAGTCTGTGGGACGTACCCTCGGCAGATTACATGAATAAAATTTACAGACATCGCACAAATGCAATGCACAGAGAAGGGCATTGAAAACCCTTCTATAAATCTAAAAAATATATATATATTTATGTTCATTCATCAATCAATGACCCATTGTACCATTCATTTACCATTGTACAGATTGTAAGTTAAATGTAGTCGCATTCATAAGGGAAGTTTTATATGTGTACTACGTTATTGACAACAAAGAAGTAGTTTCTATGGAAACTCACCGGTTCCCATTTTCGATCACGCACCAGCGATCGGACGCAAATGTGCGGCACGTCCTTATAAACATTTTCAATGTTAAAAACAAAACACGTCTGGCACGCTGGATGAGTTGCACGACAGTGTGGTGCACGCATCCATCACCGACGTCGGCCATGCTGGACAGCGGCGATGCATAGTGCATAGCCGGCTTTATACTACACAAAACGTGAACCGTATTTCCGTAAGTTTCACAATTAATATTATTACAATCACTTATTTCGGCCAAATTCCTTGGCGACTTCGACAAACTACAAGGGCGATGATGCGTTCGGAAAATTGTTTCAACCCGTACATCGTGTTTACTTAAATGCTCGTTTATTTTTTGTTTTAATTCGCATTTTGTTCTAATTTACTTATTGTACAAAGCATCTGTTGTAGGCTACCTCGGCATTATGGTTGTCTGAAATCTTAGTATTTATCCGAACACTTTTAAATAACATTTAAAGACAAGTAGGGTATCTGGTGTCATATTATTCTAATACATGACGATGTTATTCTTATTCACAGTAAACATTCTGCTTACATCTTTGTGCTATACAATTTTAAATTCTCTATTTACAGATGAAGTTTACAGGAAGATAAGAGTGTTTGAAATGACGTGGGAAGAATACAAATTTTAGTTTCATGATGTTTTGATCGAATAAGTGTATACAGTTTTGCAGTGGCGTGGCAATTTTAAATTCTCTGTTTACAGATGAAGTTTACAGGAAGATAAGAGTGTCTGAAATGAAGTGGGAAGAACAAAAATTTTAGTTTCATGATGTTTTAATCGAATAAGTGTATACAGTTTTGCAGTGGCGTGGCGTGGGTACATAACAGATGTTGCCGGTTATGATAGGCCTAAAACTTACCCTAAAAATTAATTCGAATTTTTTCTAGTACCAAGGGTTATTTTTAGAGCCTAAATATTCTTTTCAGAGCTAAAATATCTTTTGAGCGTATTTTCTATCTTGCGCTGGCAGAAGAAGTGAGTCTCAGATCCCGGTTCAAAGAGATCTGACGCCAACATACTTACAGAGAATAAATGTGGACACAAATAATCAAATTAATAATATTAAAAACAAACACATAAACACATAACTAAACGAACAAAACACAAATAGGTAGGTAGTAACTGCTCTACGTTGGTTCCGAAACGAACATAGCTTCTAACTGAGCGTTTTGCCGGTTTATACAGCGGCAACACATTGTGTGGACGAATGTGTCCGAACTCCACAGTCAGTACAGTGACAACTACTACGATGTCAGTGACCACACGCAGTAAAATAGTACCAAAGTCTTGAGCCGGCAACACAAGACGGTGCAAGTGCACATCAGTTCGAACAGTGCTATGCTTTTCTTCAAGTTTCCCTATTAATATTGTTCGGATTTCAAATTATTCTATAACTAAACTATTTATTCTGTGATATAATTAATATTATTTTATTTTCTTTCCAGGACTGTTGCCGCCGGCATCAGTGGTTACATGGATGCCACGCTACTGCAGTTTTGTAAAATATTGTAATGTAGTCAGTTTTGTGTAGGCAGTGTAAACCCAGAAGAATATGTATAAAATAGAAACATCCTTTTAGCTGAGGCTTAGGTAAGACTGTTTCTGTCCTTTAACTTATTCAGAAATTTGAACATAAGATTTATTATTAGGAGAATTGTTTTTAGTAGCATAAATGTTTAAAAGCGCCAAACCTCGTATAGGTGAACCCGAAGTTATTGGCGACAACATGTGTTGTACTTTGATGAACACATAGAAAACAAAATGGGCTCACTTTTACGTGCAATCCACTAGTCAGTTTTGTGTAGTTAGTGTAGAAACAGAAGATTGCGTTTAAAATAGAAAACCATTTTAACAGAAGTTTAGGTAAGATTCATTTTGTCTTGTTTTTGATTGTAAAATTTTAACATGAGATAGACCCTAATTACTATTTGGTAAGCAAAACAACTCAAAGTGACACGAATAAAATAGTCGTAAAACTCTAGGATGTTCTTGTCTTGATTAACTAATTTTAAGTATAATACTCGGAACACAAAGAGTTTTATTGGTAAAAATGTAAAATTTTTACATTATAGCCTGAACCATTTTTCGCTTATTATAAGCTTCGTCATAGCCAAACTGGTTCAGTCCATAAGGTAAAAATTTTACATTTTTACCAATAAAAAACATTGTGTTCCTAGTCAATAGTGTTATAGCCTACTTATAATTAGTCCTGAAATGTTTTCAAATATTGAAATTTTATTTCAGATAATGTTTTTGTTAAAAATTCTAAAAAATAATTTTGAGTACGTAAAACATAGGCCTATTTATAAAACAAATTACACAAAGAAAACAAAAATTGTTGGCCCACGTATTTAAAATATTTTTGTTGCCGTGGGTTCAATTCTTTTAGTTATTTTAAAGATTTCTTTATGTTGTTGATACTATTTTTGTTCAGTAATAAGTAAATTATGATAGTAAAAGTTGGAATTTTTAAAATTAATTTATATTTTATTTCATGGCCAAATTTTTCTTGCTGTTGTTAAGGATTGCTGTTGTTGTTAAGGATTACTGTTTTGCTGAGCAGTTTAAAGTTATCCGAGATGTGCATTTGGTTTTTGTATTTATTAGCGTATAGTCGTGGTCTATACGCTAGCGTAAGACTTTCAATAATGTGTAAACATTATTTACCAACCATATAATCTTTTTGTGTTACAGTTTTAAGATGTGCATATTCTGTGTAAAACATATTTTCACAATTATACATACTTAAATTTATTTCAAACACTTTTGCTGCAGTCTATTTCTTGATGCATATATAATATATTTAATATTAATAATAACGTTTTTCCTTATTTGGAACACGTTTCGGGAAACTTATTGTTCCCATCCTCAGCTTCTTAATTCTGAAACCATAACAACAACCAACCAACACACAAGTACTCTACAAGATTCAAAATTAAGATGGCTGAGGATGGGAACATTACGTTTCCCGACACAATTTCCAAATAAGGGAAAAATATCTTGATGTAAAGTTATTATAAATATTAAATGTAATAAACTTATTTATATACCTAAACACTATACTTGGTGAAAGGAATTTGTTTCATTATCTTTATGTATGCAGGAGATCTTGAGGTCATACAAGAAAATGAAAACGACTTCAAAAGTGTGTTGTTTTATCTTAACAACATTTTAACAGATTATAATAAAACTATTTCCTTATATAAAACCAGGTATGACATTTCCCCCTGGCCAAATTATATTAGAACAAACATTGCCATGCAGGACTCTCCTTAATTTTAAGTATCTAGGGCGCAGCATTAGATGGTAAACAGGTTTAAAGCAAAATTAGTCCCTTCCAGTCGCTTTATGAATGTATCACTGAATATCTAAAGAAGAAAATAGACACAGTTCAGATATTCTTGTATTCTGGTCATACCTCAACTAGTATATTCATAATTATTCCTTAAATTCGTAGTGACCGTCAATCGATGAATTTTTTAGTGAAGGGTTAGTGAGGGTCGGTCAAAAATATAAAATACATTTTAACTTATTTGTGTTGACGTTTCGACAATGTTTATTGCCATCATCAAAACAATTGTTGCTGACGCCAAACACACAACTTTTTGTTTATTCGCAAATTCGTTTACTATATAGTCTGGTAAGTATTGATAACTATTGAGTTTAGTTTGATGCATCCTATTCTTTAGGTAGTTAAGATTTTTGATGAACATTTTGATTTCAGTATTAAGGTAGTCCCTTTTAAATCTATTTGCACTGTTCACAACACTATTATAAACCTGTTGTTCCATTGTGTGCCGTTAAAAGTTGAACATTGCTTCTATATGCGCAGGAAATACTTTAAACTGTCGACACTTCAGCAGAAAAATACGTTGGGTAAAGAGAGCGGCGAGTCTCCTGTTATCACTGGCTCATAATTTTAGAATTCGGCAAGCTGGAGGTCCGTATGTGTCTGATATTTCTCCGTAAAATCCCATATTTATGCTGTTGAATCACCTCAGTTCTTAAATAATCCTTAAATTCGTAGTGACCGTCAATCAATGAATTTTTCTGTGAAGGGTTAGTGAGGATCGGTCAAATATAACACAAATGATTTAACTTATTTGTGTCGACGTTTTGACAATGTTTATTGTCATCATCAGGACAATTGTTGCTGACGCCAAACACACAACGAGTTAAAACACAATTAAAATGTGTGTTATATTTTTGACCGATCCTCACTAACCCTTCACTGAAAAATTTATATTCATAGTATTATTATACTGAATATTTTAAACCTTTATTTAACATGTATGTAAGCCATGCTCTGTTCCTGCAAAAAAACATAGGATACAACACTCCCAATGGTTTCCTGCTACAGATGGACAAACTTTTGTCGCTACAGTCATTATTTTATTGTAAAACAAAACTTGTGTTACTCGAGCTTGTTTATTATACCTTTGGGAATGCACCGGGCTAGCTAAGCGCCCTGGACGGGCAGGAACTTTTGTTTTCCCGAGACTGACAAATTATAATTGGTTAGTGCAGCGGTTCCCAACTTATTTTTATCGCGAAACCCTTCTTACCTTAATAAAAAATGTTAGAACCCTGACAATTTTTAATTATTACAAATAAAACAGCAAATAGAAACACCAAAAACAATTTATTGAAAATGCAAAAAAGGAAAACAGTTTTAATATAATCATTAATAAAATATCATTAAAATAAATAATAATTAATGTGAAGGGCTAAACTTCTCCTTTTCTTCCAATATTTTTTCAAAATTTGGCTTAATTGTGGACAGTTGAATTCTGATATTAGGTGTGGCATCCAACTACTTCTGTATATTGTTTTTGTTGCAGTGTAGAGCGAAAATCTGCTATCACACAGATATGTAGTACTAAACGGCAACAAGCAGCGAACTGCCTTTTTAAATAAATTTGGATATTGTTCTTTTAAATCACACCAAAACTTGTTTAATGAAAGTTGATTAAATCTAATTTTTATTTGGGCATCTGATGTCAGGTCGATAAGATTTTCGTATTCTGAAGTGGATAGTTCGTCTGGTTTTCTTTAATATCAAAATGATTGAAAAAACCCAATAGTTGGTATCACCATTTAGTTGAGGAAAGTATTCATTTAATGCGCCGTTATTGATTTCAGATGAGAAATAATTTCTTTTCGAATTTCTTCATTAATTTTAGAGTTCGATTCTTGTGAAAGGTGATTTAAAGTTGGAAAAGGATCCATATTATTTTCTTCAACAGCCACGGTCCAGTATTGTAACTTTCGTAATAGCGATCGTAATTTATCTTTGGTGTTGAAAATGTTTACATTTTTTCCTTGAAGGGGGAGAGAAACATCATTCAATTTTCTGAATATATCTGCTAAATAACAAGTTAAATCAACCACGAAACCTTTCTAAATCGATCTGTTAATGTAAATTTGTCATTTTGTAGGAATATGGGGAGCTCTTCTCGTAATTCAAACAATCTGACAAGAACTTTACCACGTGAAAGCCATCTAATTTCCGTATGTAGCAGCAAAGATGTATGTTGGCTACCCATATCTTCACATATAATTTTAAATAATCTTGATTTTAACGGCCGTGTTTTCACAAAGTTAATAATTTTTATTGCTTCATCTAAAATACATTTTAAGGATGAAGGGATTTTTCGCGCGACCGGGGCATGTCTGTGAAGAACGCAGTGACTATTCGTACAAGTTTTAGGAACATTTTCAATTCGTGTTACTGCCCCTTTCACAGGTCCAATCATTGACTTCGCACCATCGCTACATACATCGACACATTTCTTCCAACGTATTCCACTACTCTCCATAATATCTTAATAATTACTCAACACAGATAGCAACCGTGTGTGGTTTATATAGCGATGACTTGCGAATATTTGCCTGGTACGTGCGAATATTTATATGGCATGGTAATGTGCGACAACGCTTATCATCGCTACATAAGCCACTTTACCGCATGTTGTTTGTTAATGTCCCATTATCTGTAGTGTGTTGGAGCGCAACGGTACAGCGTACGAGCGGGCATATCAGTCAAAGTTTATTAGTGTTTTGCACTGCAATCGTTTTGTGATATTTTAAGTATTTTTCAAATAAAAATATAGTGGGAATCTTATAAATTTATAGTGCTTTTAGTATTGTGTATACCCAAATTAAAATATCATGGAGCGTTGGCTGAGAGGAGTTTCGAAGAAAAATGTAGCAAATACTTCAAATGTTTCTAGGGACAAGGAGATCGAAAAGGCGGATACTGACGAAGGCACAGATCCAGGCACTAGCGCTACTTGTACAGCAGACGAATCGAGGAAAAGGCAAGGTTTGTTTGTCAATACTAACACATCACCAAGTCACAAAAAACGTAAATACGACTCGAGTTATTTATTACTCTTATTACACAGACCACAGGAAATTCTGAGGCCCCCGATGCGTTATGCATATTATGCAATAAAATTGTATCAAACAGTTCATTAGCACCAGCTAAATTGCGCAGACATTTTGAAACGAACCATTCAGTATATAAAATATCGGTATGGAGAACCATACATGACTTCCATATTCTAAGATTTATATTTAAAATCATTTTCGAAATGAAATATTACCATAGAAACTACTTCTTTCTACTTACTGCTTCAGCCTTAACCACAGTACTCTGGTCACTAACGTATACCACCTCACGATATCGCACTCGATTTTCACTGATGATGGAAGTCGATGGCATTGCCGAAACGTCTGGTTTTGTAGAAAACATTGGACTACGGCCAAATATCCCGGGAAGGAATTTTAACAAAAACTACTTCTTTGTTGCCGATAACGTTGTACACATATATATATAAAAAATAGGCATAAAATTAATGGCTTGTATAAGTTAATGATTGATCTCCATTAAGTAGTGCTCAAGTTTCTAAAGTTTTAATATTATGATCTCCGTGATTAAAACATCAGAGCAGGTTTAGTGTGTATGAGGGTACACCGTGGACAAAAATTTTCAACATTTCCTATTGAGCGTTGCTTAGAGTAAAGCTGCGAATCTACAGTGTACGTTTCACAGAATAAACACGCGGAAAAGAAGGAGCGTTCCGAAGTCACTCATGGGCCCTCAGCATCTTGAAGAGGTTTCATTCCCTAGAGACGAAAAGTCTGTCTATGAGTCGTTCCTCTGTAAACACGTGCCCAGCGATCCACAGGAAGCAAATAGCTATCCACGCTGGACACTTTTTCGGCTTGCACGCGTTATGTTGGTATGGGTTTCGGCACTTTCCATTTAAAAAGCGTGCAAATGTAAGAAAAAAAACATGAATGAGTTCAGAAATAACGCGAATTGTGTGTGTGTGTGTGTGTGTGTGTGTGTGTGTGTGTGTGTGTGTGTGTGTGTCTTCCCTGCCTTTTTAAATAATAAGTTATTTAATTTTATACAACTGCAAATGATGAATAGTTTCTGAAATATTTTTTTACGCTTTACGGATATTTACCTAGTTTATCATCATCATCGTTTCTAAGGATTAAACCAAGAATGGATTGTTCCGGTAAAAAACAGGCAAAGATTAATTTAAACTAACTGCCTGGCCGTGGTCCAAGGTTTTCAATTAAATTAGACGTTTCAGCAGCACAACTGGCTGCCATTTTCAGTGGATGAAACAAGTCAAACCTAACGCGGGTGTCATACGTTAGGATCACAGTACTGTGGTTAAGGCTAAAGATGTCCCGCTGGCAGTCCCTTTACTTATAAATATAGTATATGGCAGCCAGTGGTGCTGCTGAAACGTTTGGTTTAATTGAAAACCTTCGACCACGGTCAAGCAGCTCGGAAGTTAGTTTAAATTCAAATGACACCGGTCGTGAAAACCTTCGAACAACAAGGCAAAGGTCACAGTCCAGTACTTCCTCGGACGTCCCACACCTATCCGTCCTCTTGGTATGTAGTTCCATAGTTGTTTGGGTATGCGGCAGTCATCAATTTGGCAAAGATGTTTCCACCAATTCAGCCAAAACTGGGCAATCCTGTCGAGTATACTCATAATATTCAGTTCCTGCTGTATATCGGTGCTTCTTCTATGATCATGGAGAGCATACCCTGCCACGTACCTGAGAAATCTCATTTTAGCAGCTTGGATGCGACTGGCCTAGCCTTTCGTTAAAGTCTAATTTGCATACCCAAAAAGAAGCGTGGGAAGAGCCATCACTTTCTGTAATTTTAGGCGTGTTCCTTTACTTGCTGACTTAAGGGTTCACCTAATGGTCCCGCACATAAAGTTGAACTTACACAACTTATTCACAACGTCGTTGCTTGCACGTTAAAACAAGCTGTAACCCAGATACTAAAAATCGCTAACTTGTTCCAGGACAGTACCATCGGTAACAATTTTTGCCCGTACTGAATCAGTTCCACGAAAGGCCATCACCTTGGTCTGAAGTGTGGATATTTGCAATCCATAGTCTTTGCAGATTCAATTTAACAAATGTATTGCAACAGAACACAGGATGATAAGATATGCTGTTTATATCAGAGTACATGAATGACGAGCATTTTCTTGTTTAAATTTGTTTTGTGTAATTTTTTGTATTTTAGTCATAAGTTTTGTATTTAAAAATTGATAAGCATGTAGTTTACACCAAACTTTTCATAAAAAGATGTACTATATTGTCATGTATTTTTTGTATGAATTGGTGCGCGTGTGCGGGTGTGATAATCTGCGATCGCTATAGTGGCAGTGGTAGTTAACCGATTTACATGAAAATTTGACAAGGAATTATTTAAGTAAATAGCTTCGAGTTGTGTATACTCTGAGGTTCGTAACTATTTTAGAAATATGGTTTTCTATGTAAAGAACAACTCAAGTATAACTCTTATCAATGATAGGGTAATAAAATTTGTAGATAATTTCCATGCAGGACTATGCTAAATTATACAAAGTTTTTCATGAAATTTGTGTATCTGGTTGTTTCATCAATCATGTGACTTGGGCTTGGCCTATCAAAATACACCAAAATCAGTGAGCTTCATACGTTGCAGAGTTAGGATGGACACAGTCTGTCTGTCGACGTTGCTAGGGGAAGTTGTGCCCGGGTAAGAGAGTTATTCTCTTACAAACGTAGAAATAAATTATATAAAATAAACCATAAACCTTAAAAATTCTTAACGAAGTTTGCGGTAAGAACCAAGAAGGAATAGAGGAATATCTTATATAAAATAAACCATAAACCTTGAAATTCTTAACGAAGTTTTGCGATAAGAACCGAGAGGGTAAATAATTAAATAAAATTTAAATATATTACAGTGCTGTTTCGTGTAAGTTAAGATATCCGCTTAGGGAACTTAAAGACACTACAAGATATCGTGGAAGGTGTACATTAAACGTACCGCATTAGTAAATACCCAGATAAATCCTAAGATTAAGAAATTATAAAATATAAATTAATAATAAACTGAATGAATGAAATTTATAATCATTATGAGTGAACAATTTATCAAGAAACTAATCAATGTTAGCAGTCAAACATAACAACAAGACTCTGTGAAATATCGCCGCTGGAGCCGCTTGCTGTCGAAGAGGACGCCAGGACGAAGAGGACACCAGGAAGGAGTGACACTGAAGAAGAGGACGCCAGGACGGGACCGACGAGAATAGAGGAGGACGTTGCAGCAAACAAGTAAAATCGATTTATATTATCGAACAATACAAACAATTAAATATATTATCAATACATGACAATTTAAAATACATTATACATCTTTAAAAACAATATTGGTATATAATAAATAATTTTTCATCTCCTCCATAATAGACTTGTATATGATTTTTACACTCACAATATCCTTAATAGAATAATAAAGTTTGATCTGTTGCAGTATACATATCTGCAACCTGTTTTTCGAGTCCGACAGAATAGCCTGATCGTTCGCAAACAACAAAGTGTCAATTGTAAGGTGACAAATCATAAAATGCTCTGGAAGACACATCTGCCAAATTTTTGTGGCATCGTCATTATATAAATTAGAAAGAGAAGGTGTTAATAGACACCCTTGTCGTATTCCACAATTTATCAGGCAAATTCAAGAATACTTACCTAGTTTAAACAAAATTTGTAATCAACTATGTCTCCGGTGATTTGTGATTTGTCACACTATTTTGTGATAGCGATCTCCGTAACAATACAAACGATAAGGTATTACCAGACAAGAGTATGGGTCAGTGGCGTGGCGTGGGTACACAACACATGTTGCCGGTTGTGATAGTCCTAAAACTTAACCTAAAAATTAATTCGATTTTTTGTTGTACCAAGTGTTCCTTTTTAGAGCATTTTCTAACATTCGACGGGAGAAGAAGAGGGTCTCGGTTCAACGGGATCTGACTTTTATTATGCTTACACAAAATAAATCAGAACACAAATAATCGAATTAAAAAGAATAAAGACAAACAGAGAAACACATGACTAAACGAACGAAACACAAATAGGTACGTAGTATCTACTGCACGTCAGTTCCGAAAAGGAACATAGCTGCTGACTGAGCGTTTTGCCGGTTTGTACAGCGGCAACACATTGGATTGTCTAATGTGTCCTCGCTCCGCAGTTTGTAGAGAGACAACTGCTATGCGGTCAATGACCGTAGCGCTAAAACATTGCCGATGTCTGAGCCGGCAACACAAGACGGTGCAAGTGCCCAACAGTTCGAAAGCAATCCTACTCTTTCTTCGAGTTTCTCTAGTAATATTGTTCGGGTTTCAAGTTATTCAACAGCTGGAGTATTTATTCTGTGATATAATTAATATTATTTTCTCTTATTTCCAGTACTGTTGCCGCCGGCTTACATGGACGCCACACTACTGCCTATGAGTTTATTTTGCTAAGGAATGAACAGTACGGTAAGACACGACAGTACACTTGAATGTTCGTCAGTAAGATGGTGTGAGGGGAACGGAATGTTTGCCATCTGTCAGTTACAGTAATTGCGTTTCCGCCAGTTTTATTTGTATTCCATTTCCGTTTTCCTACGCATACGTTTCGCTTTTACAACCATTTTATAAAATTAATTAAACTGGATCCTTCTCTGCGTCTGACTTGCTTCCCGCTGCACTGAAGGGATTCTGTTGTCCTTCTGAAAATAATTTTTTTCTTTAGCAAGACAAACGAGAAACCGGAAGTTGCGGCGCCAAACTTCTTGTAGTGGATCGATCACAAAACTTTTCGCTTACGGATGTGAAAAATTACGCCATTGTTATTTCGTTGCTTGGTTTAATTCTTGAAGACGATAATTTTTCTAATATCATGTACTCCGTAAGTCATTTCACACAGATGCAGTTTTATTTCCATGTTCCATGTTCGTATGGAAATGGAAGTATAGTGATCGCGAAAAAATCGTGTTCGAGATAAGGGCTGATACTGATTGTACTACCCTCAAAATATGAAGAAAGTCATTTTCCAAAAAGTGTCTTTGCGTGTGTCTATGTGTAGAATTTATTCTATGACAAACGATAACTGCCGCAAATTCAAACAGAATCAAAATAAAGTTTTGCATATGTGCCTGATGTTTAGAGAACTTAAGGCCTGTTGATTTTGGTGAATATGGGTAGCGATAGTTTACCTGCAACGTTTTATGTACTAACAAGAGTAAAGTACTTGTTTTTGATGAATAAAGTATCCTGAAAAGAAAGTCATAATAATCCACTGTAGAAAGATAGATAAAATGTATATAAATGAAAATGATAATTGAATGGGAGGGGGTAATATTTTACATGTATACTATGTTATCGGCAACAAAGTAGTAGTTTGTTGTTAAAAATTCCTTCTCGGGTTGTTTGGCCGTATTGCAATGTTCTTTGCGAAACCAGGCGTTTCGGCAGTTCCATCGGCTGCCATCATCAGTGAAAATCGAGTGCGCTAACGTGAGGTGGTATACGTTAGTGGCCACAGCACTGTGGTTAAGGCTGAAGAAAGACCTAGAAGGAAGTACTTTCTATGGAAATATTTCATTAAGAAAATGATTTTAAGTATAAATCTTAGAACAAGGAATTCATGTATGGTTTTCCATACCGATATTTGAACAACTTCCACTGACAAAGGTATAGTGAGGTTTGATGACTGACTGACCTAAAATTTGGAAACTTTTGTGTCAACGTTTGTGCGACATTTATTGTCATCGACAGAACCTACATACAAATAAGTAGTAACATTCTGTAATAAAGTAAGTGTTAATAATATGTTTGGAATATTATATTTTATTATTATAAGCATATTAATATTTTTGTAACGGTTATTATAATGTTTTAATTTTGCGTATACACTAATATGATAACCAAGGTGGCGGAAATGGGAAATCTGCTCTATAGGCCTGCGTCTTATACGTATAATACAATTTTAGGAAAAATGTAGAAAAGTAAAAATGAACAGACGTTCTAGGGAAATGGAGGGTAGCACGTTAGACTGCGAGGGAAGGGAGAGAGGGACAAACAGGAAATTACCGCCGAAGGTGTGAGGGAGACAGTGGCAGCCGTAATCGCGTTGCTTTCAGTTTTATTTGTATTCCATTTCCGTTTGTACCCATAAAACCGTTTTTACAACGATTTTATAAAATTAATTAAACTGGCGCTCTCTTCCCCACACTCTATCCTTCATCGTTTTCTTCCTCATTTTTTCCTGCTCTGAGAGAATGAAAAAATCTGGTTCCTGCTGTAAAGTTATTTTTCTCTTTAAATACCAAACGCGGGAAGCGGAAGCTACGTCGGATTTCCTTTTCCTCTTTATTGACGTAAACTCACAGCTGATGTGACTGTACGGATATTAAATTAAATCGAATTATGTCGTGTCTCTTTAGTGACGTTTGATGTAGGCAGAGGTATAGAGATTAAAGCTATTGGATGACAGCCAATATGAAGTACCTACGGAAAAGAATGGATCACGACTGGAGTAGATGTGAATGGCCGAAAACACCGGTGTGTGCGTGTGTGTGGTGGACCTTAGAGTGTGTTGCGCACTGATTGATTGGACCTCCTTCCTTCAGTCTTTCTATTGTTATGCCATTTCACAACATTAAAAGTGTCTCTCAGCTATTCCAGCGGAGCCCGGCTATAATGTGTGTGCGTGCGTACATATTGCTGCTACTTTGAGATTAAGTACAAATACGTGACACCTGTCACGCCACTGTAGCCGAGATTGCTCCAGACTCATCGGTCCGCCGCTCGCGCTGTATTCAAGGCCGCAAGCAATTACGCTCTAGTGTAATGTTGACGCGTATTATGGATTATTCTGGAATCTCAGCGGGGGATACATATACGAATTCAGCGATGCATAGTTTCAGTTGAAGTGGCGATTTATTCCAGTGCGGTTTGGAGTATTGTGGCGAAGTGTTGTGTGTTTTATAATTGTGCGGGACTCGATAAGTTGACATTTTTATTGCGTGTGAACAATTTTTACTTGATTTTTTGTAAGAGACTATCTCGTTGATTACAAACTGTTTAATTGTGATTATTAAAGGTGGTAATTGGTGTCTTGTATTTTTTTCCACTGTACCATACGATTATCCGATCAGTTAGACCATCGTAACAATACGTTAGCCCCCCCCCCCCCAAGCGGAAGATGAAACATCAGTTGCTTTAGTAGTCCGTCCTGATGCATGAATTGCACACAGTGTCTCCTAATCTGTCTATACCGCTTGATCCTGTCAATCAGGTTGTAAATTCCGAGGGCGTTTCTTACGTCATCACTCCTCAGCCGGCCATCCGTGATACTCCAAGTACATATATCTTAATAAGTAGCGTTGCGTCCATGTAACTGTTGTTTCCGACGGCAACAGTAGGCCTACTGGAAATAAGAAAAAATAATATTAATTATATTGCAGAATAAATACTTTAATAGTTGAATAATTTGAAATCCAAACAATATTAGTAGGGAAACTTGAAGAAAAGCGTAGCATTAAATTTCAACTGATGGGCACTTGCACCGTCTTGTGTTGCCGGCTCAGACAGCGGCACTGTTTTACTGCGTACGGTCATTGACCTCGTACTAGTTGTCACTGTACAGACTAGTGGAGAGGGGGGAACATATTCGTCCACCCAATGTGTTGCCGCTGTACAAAACGGCAAAACGCTCAGTTAGCAGCTATGTTCGTTTCGGAACTGACGTGCTGCAGATACTAAGTACCTATTTGTGTTTTATTCGTTTAGTTATTTGTCTTTATTATTTTTAATTCGATTATTTGTGTTCTGATCTATTCTGTATAAGTATAATGAGAGTCAGATTCTGTTGAACTGGAACCCTCTTTTTTCCCAGCGAATGATAGTCAATGCTCCAACAAAGAACACTTGGTACAAGTAAACAAATTCTAATACTTTTTTAGGTTAAGTTCTAGGGCTATCACAACCGGCAACGGGTGTTGTGTACCCACGCCACGCCCCTGCTCAATAACCTCATCTCTTTAGCCTTTAGGCCTATTCGGCTAGCGTACAGTGTCCGTGTTTCACTACCATAACGGACGCATAGTAACCTGAGTGTCTCGTCTGTCCTTCTCCTTTACTATTCTTCTGATAGTTGCCTGTAATAAATACATAACTGTGAAATCGGAAAAATTTCCATAGAAACTACTTTTTTCTTCAGCCTTAACCACAGTACTGTGGTCACTAACGTATACCACCTCACCTTAGCGCACTCGATTTTTACTGATAATGGCAGTCGACGGCACTGCCGAAACGTCTGGTTTTGCAGGAAACATTGGAACACGGTCAAACAGCCCGGGAAGGAATTTTAACAACAAACTACTTCTATGTTGCCGGTAACGTAGTACACATATAATAAAAAATTATCCCCTCCCCCTTGAACTATTATTTTCATTTACAGTAAATCACCCCACCAACCTTCAACTATCCTTTTAATTTATAAAAATGTCATCTACCTTTCTACAGTGGATTATTGTGACTTTCTTTTCAGAATACTTCATTTATCTAAATTAAGTACTTTACTCTTGTTAAAACATAAAACGTTGCAGGTAAACTACCCCTTCCCCTTAACCGATCTTCACCAAAATCTATAGGCCCTGAGTCCTCTACAACTCAGCCACAATATGCTAAACATTATTTGATTCTGTTTGAATTTGTGTCAGTTATCGTTCGTCATAGGAAAAAGTCTACACACAGACACATTCAGACACACAGACACACAGAAAGACACACACACACACACACACACACACACACACACACACACACACACACACACACACACACACACACACACACACACACACACACTTTTCGGAAAATGACTTTTCTTCATGTTCTGAGAGTAGTACAATCAGAATCAGCCGTTATATCGAACACAATTTTTTTTCGCCATCACCATACTTCCATTTCCTTATGGAACATGGAAGTAAAAATTGGCCTATTTATCTTATAAAACCGTGTATTGTATCTGCTTTTGTTAAAATTTTAACGGATTATGCTCCATTTTGCAAATTTTAAATGAAACAAATTAAATAAATATTTAATTATTGATGTACTTTTTCGTTCTAGAACGTTGACAATGGTACACATATTTTTGTTCTACTACTTAAATAAAGGTGAAACATGAGTTAAATGTGTTTGAAACATGAGTTGCCATGTAGGCTAAATACAGAATTATTCAGTAGAATTAAACGTTGTTAAATCATGGTAAACAACCTAAAGCAAATTAATTCAACTACTCATGCGACTAATGATGATAAAATAATGTAAATGCAAATACGAGGCTCTAATGAGGAGATTAAACCAAATGTTTTCTTACGAAAAAAATTGGAACTCTCTCAATATCCGTACCCGCACTATATTTCAGACGTTTTGAATATGCAGTAGTATGGATATACTACGATGTGAAGAAAAAGAAGTGTACTAATTTTGTCTTGTTCTATTTCATAATGTGAAGCAAAAGTACGTGTTGTTTTTATTTGTGAGGATAGATAATAATAGTTTTTGTTTTAGCTTTTTGCTTAAAGAAATAAAATTCATGATTAAAAAATATATGACGTTTATTGTGTCTACACAATGGTTGAAAGAGAAAAACATAGAACATAATATGTTTTTAAATAAAAACAACAACGGAAAATATAAAATGAAAAATACTATTATTTCTGAATTGCCAGATTTAAAGAAAAAACGTATTAACGAACGAAAACAAGATTTGTTATAGGTTAGGTGGTCAATAATCTTTTGTATTATTGAGTAAAAGCTCAAGAACTTTATTGGAAGCAAATTTTGTGCAAAACACACAAAAAACTGGAGACATGTATAATATACTCTCGCCGTACTTCCAGTTGGTTTACTTACGTGGATTTCACAAAAAGCGTGTAATATTTTAAAGGCGTATTGGTTTACATCTGTAATTTTAGTTTGTGTGTTAACCTAACAACGTTAACCTTTGGCGTCACAGGCACACATCCGAGTTCGTGAAGATTGCTAGCAATATTTTTCGTAAAAAACATGACAATGGAACACGATTTCAATAGTCAACAAACTATTTTCTAACTACACAAATAGATTTTCTCAAGTTCTATTATGTACCTAAAATTATATGCAATATTCAATACATATCGATACCAATAATCGCATAATCGAATTACCGAAAATGAGTGCGGGCACGGTTATCGGGACAGTACCAAAAATGTAATAACTCATGTTATTTATGTTACTTGTTATGATTATTCCATAAACAAGGTACCAGTAGATTACAAATGAAAGGACTTTTTTATATTGTAATACATTTTTGAAACAAGCAGATTTTTGTAAAACTTAAAATAACACTTTTAATTAGATGCCTCGTTGAATATTTTTAAGATAACAGTTTGGTTTCTTTTGCACTTCTAAGGAAGTGTAGGCTTCCACTTACTAATTAAAACTCCATCTCTCCTTCCGTTTAGCAATAATTACTTAGTAACAACACATAGAGACTACAGATGGAAAACGAACATTATCGACAACATTAGCAATAAACAATTATCCATGCTTATTTATTGGACATATGTTAGCCTCCGTCCAGCCAAGGACCGTACTGCGTGGTGAAATGCCACATCCTACAACAGGTGGACCTGTTGATACAGAACAGTACTGCAAGGCAGCAGTAGGTACCTAAAGGAAATGATCCTGCACCGGTTTACCTTTGGAATATTACAGGCGGGAATCTATTTAGATTTACTCGGCTGTAATACTGTGTCCTATTGTTATAGAATTATACTTTACTGCTGCCTTGCAGTTGGGTGTTGGGGACATCAAAGGTTAGGCGGAGACAATTCTGAATAAACATTACCGGGTGTCGTGGCCCGTAAGCAGGCAGCCCCTTACCCATCCAGAGGCTGGTACTCTATAATGGGGAATTAATTTAATTTGTTCACAACTTTCAAAGAATAGAGCTGGACGATACATAACACACCAACAGTGCGTGTAATTTATGATTGTATTTAACTGAATTCTATAACGTCTCGTTTACAATAATTTTACATTTTAAATATGTGGATGTGTGGTGTTTCTCATACGGGTTGAAAAGAATGTTAATAAGTAGGCCTACATATTGTATTCATTTTATTCAATACTACTGAGTAATTTATCAGCTGTAGAAAATTACATTTTGTTTTGAGTTTAAAAAATGTTCCAAAAATCTTAATAAATATTTGTTCCATGACTTACAACTCCTCTAGTTCTAATTCTTTTGTATTTATGGCAGACAAACTAAAACTTTCACTGTAAAATTTTTCAACCTCGTTTTCTTGTGGGGTGTACTTTTTAATTTCTTTTTCCCTCATCAATCTTGTTCACATTCATTTTATTAAATTTATTGGAATTGGCTTTGATTGAACTGATCAACAACAACATAAAAGTTATCTGTTACCTTTACTAAAATAGTTAGTTTTTACCAACAGTAGTTAGTTTTACCCAGCGGGTCAGCGACTTAGTGCTCTGTCTCGGTCGAGCCACTAAGGAGGGGACACATCGTAGTAAGGGGCAAAACGATTGGTTTGAAAAGGAATAAAAGGACGTGTCTTCAACAGATGACGAGTATTCTGATTAGTGGAAACAAGAAAACAAACCGTGCTGCTATCTGGTGATTAAGTTCACACATCGTCGTCATCGTCAAGGATTAATCCAAGGAGGGTTTGTTCCGGTCTCAAATAGGCAAATATTAGAGCTGGTCACTGCAGCGCTTCCTCGGACGTTCCGCACCTCTCCATCCCCTTGGCTTATAGTTCCATAGTTGTTTGGGGATGCGGCAGACATCCATTCGGCAAAGATGTTCCCACCAATTCAGCCTACACTGGGCTGTCCTGCCGAGTATACTCATAATATTCACTTCCTGGCGTCTATTTGTGTTTCTTCAATGATCATGGAGAGTATAGCCTGGCACGTGCCTGAAAAATCTCAATTTAGCCACTTGGATGTGACTGACCTGGCCTTTCGGTAAAGTTTAATTCTCAGACCCATAAAGAAGTTTGGAAAGAGCCATCACCTTGTAGAATTTTAGGCGTGTTCCTTTACTTAAGTTCACAGGTACCACTTCGATTTGCACTTATAATATCACCAGGTGTAACTGTACTAGTAAGCCGGCCGCTGACCTTTATGTATACCTTGCAGAAGTCTCAGAGAAATCTATCGCTTTCTGGCCGACGAGTCGACAAGAACTGCGTAAGACGTCTGGAATTTGCTAGAAGCTAGGTCAGTTCAAAACCTTGACCCACTGCTCCGACCAAATGTAGGTAGACTGACGTGTCGAGGAACGTAACTAATCGAGAAAAGCAATCTCAAATAATTATAATAATTTACGTTGATCTCAACGTAGGATTATTAAAAAAAATATGTTAAAAAACTCAATGCGAAGAAAAATGTGAGTTCAGTTGTTCATGATGCACAAAGTCGTCAATATATTACAGTACATTACATTATATTATTAATATAAACTTACGTTTAATTCCATCATAATTAACTTGATAATCAACTACAGTAGTTCGGTGAGAGGTAAAGAAATTTACCTTGATTTTATAATGTTACGCAGACCTGGTATCCGGGACCTCCTCTACACAGGGGCGTATTTAAGGGTAGTGGACGAACAAGCCCGGGAGGGTCAGAAAAGTTGACGAATTTGTTAATCTCTTAATTTTTAGGCTCTTTTATTTAATACCTTTTTTCAGCTGTGTACGCTAATATAGTAGTAACCCCTTTTAAAATATACAAACAGGTTTGTTACGCAACATTGGAGTATACTCTTGGAATACGATAGGCCTGTATAGGAAAATCAATTCAGTCAACAAATATATTTTAACAATGTTTCAGTAATGCGTATTTTTATTGTGTTATTACCGTTTACATAAATGGGACTGATTTCAGAATGTTTTTCAGCCACATTAAAGACATTAATGTTGATTAGTCTTAACTTGTTTTTTTTTTTGTATGAAGCCGACTCGAAAGTCATATTATAGATACGCAACTTCCTCTAAATATCCAGTACGTTACATACATGCAAAAGTCAAAACAGCGATATTGATTTGGTAATGTACAGCGCACTCTATAGCCGCTGAAAGATACGGTTTGGCCGGCTGCCCAAGACTACAGTAATAACGCGTTTTGGGGGGCGGCTTATGAGCTTGTTAAGTAGCAGAGTGCGCTCACATAAATCTGTGTCGGCTACAAACTGGCTACTGGTGAAAGGTTAACGGATAATTTATGTTTGATATCAAACTACTAATTCATACATTTCTAGCGTCGCTTTTGGGAATGAAGGCTCAAGTGAGTTTATAATACTTGCATAAGTGACAATCCAAGACTTTCTTTTTCCTAACTTAAACATGGCATCAAATCATTCGATAAAATAGTTTGTAGTTATTATTTGTTTCAAGGCAAAGAACCAATGAGAACAAAAATAATGATTAATGGAACATAGAACAGGAATTATAGAACAGGGGAACCATTTTAATTATTTGGAGAATGATATCGGTTGTGATAGGAATTATGATATTGATATTAACTTAGATAAGCTCCAGACGATCTGCGAGACAATCAACCGTATTTTTAGAAACAAGGTACCTCAAGATACAAAATTCCCGGTACTATCCTCATCATCATCATCAGCCGTGGCTCTACAACCCTTGGTGGATCTTGGCCTGCTCCAAGAGTCGATTCCATTCCTCCCTATTGCATGCCCTGGCTTTCCCGTTTCTTATGTTCCGATTTCCGAGGTCCTCCTCTATCTGGTCTTTGAATCAATTTCGGGGTCTTTCCCTCTTTCTACTACTCATTGGTTTCTGATAGAAAATATGTTTTGTAGGCTGTCCGTTCTCCATTCTCTGTCTGCGTCCAACCCACCGCCTTAGCCTGTATACTTTGATTATCCTGACAATGTCCTGTTCTTAATAAAAATGGTACAGTTCATAATTATAGCGCCTGCGCCACATTCCATTTTCTTGTACTCCTAGAAATATTGTTCTTAGAATCTGTATTTTACAGCAATCTAGAAGTCTGTCGCTAGCATATGTCAGCACTGGCTTGGTAAGTGTTTTGTAAATGTTGCATTTCGTGCTTCTTGAGATGAAGTTAGGCGACCCGTACTATCCTAAGGGCGTGAATTATAGACAACAACCAACAAACAAGACAGTAAAATACAGGCCTCAAAAATGGCGTTCTTAAAGTGAAGTTAAAAGGTATTATAAACTTGACATATAAAAATTGAGGCCATAAGAGAAGAGTTACAAGTTTTTAACTTAAATGAAAAAATAAAAGATTATTACAAACAACGGTAGGAAGAACACTTAGGAAGAATGTCAGTTACCAGAGTAGCCAAACAAGTCTGGAAATATAAACCTATAGGAGAGAGGGTGGTTCTAGACCCAGGAAGAGATGGTTGAGTATCTCTGAAGGCGGAACAGACAGCACCTTGGCTTGTTGTGAAGACGATGAAATAGTACTTATATACAATGTAAAATTGCAACAGAGTTTGGGTTTTTACAAAATCAATTTATTGACCAAACAAAATAACCTCATAGTTTAAAATTTTGGCAATTGTTTGCCTTTCTACCTGTGAGTCTGTATACCTGTTTGTCTATCTGTATGTGTCTCAAGCTATGAAACCTGTGAACGCCTCAATCTATGTTCATAAAACTTTGCCCGCGTAACCTGTACCCTAAAAAGCTTTGTAGTTTTTAAAGTTGAACGACCCAAAAACTGTGGTGCTGAATGAGAAAAAAAGAGGTGTAAAAAAAGTTTGATTAAATTATACATTTGATACGATAATAAGCTTCCATCGACTCTAAGCTATTCTGACGGGACAAAATAGGACAGTTGTTCTACACATCTCCGTCTAGACCCCACGAAATATTACATCTCAAACATTGGAAATTGCGTATCTGCTGTAAATAGTGGTATTATTTTTTTATTACATGTCAATATAATACTGTTACGACTGTCTCATGGATCGTCGCGTTATAACAGGGGAAACAGAATAATTGAACATCGGAGAAATAGCTATTTACAACGTTAATAGCTAATTTAAATAAACAAAACAACAATACACATTCGCATACAAACAGTTCTCCAAGTCGACGTTTGTTCGACACACACAGAATTTTATAAACAATAAATACCAGACTATTAACACTGCAAAAATATAAGTCACTAATTATAGAAATCCGCACACAATCATTCGCGATTACCACTTTTCGCAAAGCAAACTGCTTATCGTTCGAGTTTACAATCTCAGGCTGACTCGGGCCGCTTTCTAACCGTGCTTCTTTTGAACTTCGTCTGTGTTGTAAGGTATAGTACGTGACAAAATACACCTGGGTGTCGGTCGAATAATCGGTCAAACTCGGGAAGGCGCGTCTACTACAGCTTTACGTAAAACTGTCGCTGACACAACGCGTCCGAAGTATCACGAATTTTGTCTATCTCGTCAGCGTAACAACACCCAGTTAATTGTGCAACGTTTCATCCAAATTTTCATAAAATTCTGTTTATTTAAAAACTTATGTATTCATGAATGTGCCCGGCATTTTCTGTTATCTTCAGAAGTTGTGAAACGTATTGGCTTGGGATTTTCCGTTGTATCTGGTCCTACATGTTAGGCATTGTGTGGTTGCGATATTAAGCAGTATATTGCTGAAAAATTCTTGAACACGCAGTGACAAAGAAGCCAACACATTATCGTGGCTCAATTTCGATAAAGTGATAACATTTTCAGAAATATTGTATGTATTCTTAAAGTACACTAGCGGACATTCATGTACATATAATATCTTCATGCTGCAGTGGTCATTAAATCGTGCTTAGAAGTTAGTCCATCAAGAAAAAAGGAAACAAAAAAAAGGAAAAAATCGGTTTGCAAATAATGCAACATAAATATCTCCACTATAAAACCAAATGTAATTGCATTTCGAGGCAAAGACCCAATGAGAAGAAAAATATTGACTACTGATTGAATTTTAAACAGGTGGAATTAAATTTGGGAAATGATATGACAAGAATTATGATATTGATGTTGAGTTATATAAATTCAAGACAATCTATGAACAATCAACCGTATTTTTAAAACCAAGGTACGTCGAGATTCAAAATTAAAGTTTTGCAAAGATATGGAAAGTTCACTTCCATTATTAATCCACACATGTTGCAATTCCTTGGTAACTACTCATACAAAGGTTAAATTTTGTTTATAACCCTTGTAGTTAGAAAATTCAGAATTACAAGAGTTAATGGCAACAGTTAATGGCAAAACTAAGTTATGAAGTAGTAAAAAAACTACATCTAAATTTATGACATCTTTTTTAATAAATATTTTACAACAATATTGTATTGTATTATTGGAGTGAAGTATGACAGCAACAGAGAACAAGACAGTAAAATACAGGCTTTGCAAATGGCGTTTTTAAAGGTGTTAAAAGGTGTTCTATACTCGACCATATGAAGAATAAGCATAAGAGAATAGAAGCTTTTAACTTGAATGAAAAGTTAAAAGATTAGAAACTACGGTGGAAAGAACACTTAGAAAGAATGTCAGAATCCAGACTAGCCAAACAAGTCTGGAAGTATAAACCTATAGGACACAGGTGTGTGGCTGGACCCTGGAAGAGATGACTGGACGATGGAGAATCTTTGAAGGCGGAAGTACTTTGCCTTTGCTTATGCCAGCTAGTGTTGTGAAGACGATGATGATGAAGAATAAAAGGAAGTAAAAGGAAAGAAAAGAAAAGAAGAAGAAGAAGAAGAAGAAGACGAAGAAGAAGAAGAAGAAGAAGAAGAAGAAGAAGAAGAAGAAGAAGAAGAAGAAGAAGAAGAAGAAGAAGAAGAAGAAGAAGAACCGCAACAACAACAAGTATCACGTGTAGAGGTGAAGACGTGAAGCAGGCGCTGTAGTCATAAACTCGGCACCAAACTACCAGTGACGACGCGTACGTAAAACTTTATGACAGCCATAAGTAACAGAGCTAGCACGTTGTATTGTCAATGGGGACAATAGAAAGATAAAGGCGGCGGGTATATTAGGCTAGTGGGTCGTAATATTGTCGGCTGCTGATAAGCCTTAACTTAGCTACTGTGCATCGCCCCCTCCCACTCCCAAACCAACATACAACACGCTGTTATCGGTCTTTGCTTTTCAATCTTCGCAGGTTACGAACCTCGTGTAACGATTTTTTCGCTTCTCGTCTTTTGTTCTTCCAGTAACCTTTTTGAAACTCATTCATTATGTTCCTTTACTATTGCCAAGGTATATTTTTCAGTTTTATGGTCCATATGCTTCTTGTTAGTAGCTTATGACTTGTTCACATCAACTTACTGTCGACATAATGTTCTAAATATCGAGCTCCATTTGCATGGGAAATCTGTACGTTTTTCAGCTTTCAAACTCTTTAAGATACCGATAACCTTAGTACTTTCGTCTTGACTACTTTTCTTCTTCATTTGCGCAGTACTCACAACTATGACGATTTTATCATGCGTTGACTTTCCGTCATCCAACTAAGGGATGGTGGTTTGGGGTGTTTAGGACAATTTATTAAGAATACAAATGTATTGTTAAGTAATGCGGGGGAGTGTTACGTAATGCGGAACGTTCTCGAGCGTTCGATGGTGTCGTACAAGCTTCACGACTAGCCCTGCCGGTGTGTATTTCTGCCAAGGCCGCGCTGAATTATCCTCTAGAATTTTCAAGTGCTTGTTAAGGATGCGCATTATGGAACCCTGCAGGCTACAAATAGCCCGGTGTGTATTTCTGCCAAGGCCGCGCTGAATTATCCTCTAGAATTTTCAAGTGCTTGTTAAGGATGCGCATTATGGAACCCTGCAGGCTACAAATAGCCCATACCTGCCGCTTAGTGTTCAGTTTTATGTCGGGCGATTTACACAGTGCGTCGGAAGTGGTGTATTAGTGAAAAGTGACTACAGCGCGTAATTCTTTATATTTGACATTATTATTGCGTGTGGATAAATTTAATTTAAATTATTGTACGAGTATAATCTTCTTTAATAACTTGTTGACTACAAACTGTTAATTGTGATAATTGAAGCTGGTTTTTAGTGACTCGATTGGTGTCTGTATTTTGTTTTCCACTGTATCATACGACGATCTGTAGATCATCCTAACAGTATAATTAAAGTGATTCTTAATGACACGACACTTATTATCTTTAACTGAATAACAATTATTCAAGGAGAACACTTAAATCAGTGCTTTTCTGTTTTTTAGTAACTCTTATACTTTACGTTGTTGTAAGCAAAAATTTTGAAACGCAAGAGTTATTAAAGTTTATTTGTAAAATGGTATAGAAAGAATACTGAATTTCTTTTTTGTCTTGTTAAAAATTGGGCGTTTTCATCACCAAGCTAGTACAATCCCCAGAAACAAATCTCTTGCCTTCCACAATCTAATTCCCCCCCCCCCATAGCAGTTTCTACTTTTGCCGCTGGTCTCGTCAACATCATCATCATGTCCACAACACGACATAGGCAAGATGTTGCCTGTTCCGCCTTCAAATATTGTCCAGACATCTCTTCCTGGATCTACCCACTCACCTGTGTCCTATAGGTGTGTACTTCCAGACTTGTTTGGACATTCTGGAATGTGACATTCTTTCTAAGTGCCCAAACCACTGCAGCAGGTCGATAGGGACCACACCCCACGCCACCAACCACCAGCAGTCAGCCTCTGTGCTCCCCACCGCGGAACAGATCCCGTGCACATACGCTACTTCATCATCATCATCATCATCTTCTTCTTCAAGGATTAAACCAAGGATGGTTTGTTCCGGTCTCAAATAGGCAAAGATTAGAGCTGGTCACTGAAGCGCTTTCTCGGAAGTCCCACACTTCTCCATCCCCTCGGCTTACAGTTCCATAGTTGTTTGGGAATATGGCAGTCATCCATTCGGCAAAGACGTTCCCACCAATTCAGCCGGTACTGGGAAATCCTGTAGAGTATACTCATAATATTCAGTTTCTCCCGTATATCATCCGTCTAGTTCATATTTGAGGCAAGTAAGTAGAGAATATGTCCCCTGGATTTGTTACTAGCATATCGCATGGTAAGACGTATGGTGGGGGTGCCACCTACAGACTTAACGTCCAGCCCGATTTTCTGTCTCGGTGTACTCCCATAAACTGTCTGTCTTACCAGACTAAAGAGACCAGTTTTCCCTGTTAAGATATTCATAAGGATCTTTAATGTGGTGGTTTCTCCTTGCCTGTCACATCCTACATCGTTGACCAATGGAAGGTCATCCGTCTTTTGGGGCAATTTCTCACCCCGAGGCAAGAGGGTGTGCCCTAACCTCTACTTGACAATAACAAGTAGAGGAGGAGAAGCTCATACCGGCTGTCACTTGGTCTCCAGAGCTGCGTTAGCCACCTGTAGGTGTTGCACATCCCCCACCACTTGGTGGTGCGGCTGGATATTTCCCTTCATCAAGGAATGAGACCATAAGGCATTACTCATCCTCTCCAGTACTTTTGGAGGACCATACGGTACTTTCAGACCTTTTTCTCGTTATCCCGCACTAAACTAATATTATTATCTATAATAACTTTATAGGCCTATCATATCCAGGTCAGAGCTGTTGGGTTGCGCGTCGTGAGACGACCCAATGGTATCCTAGTACCGAGCCTCCTATGAGGGGCTCCTGCCTAGTGGTCCTGTCCAGACGGAATATTGATTATTTAATTTTTATTGGTCGTTACAACGACATGCTCGTACTAGGTCGACTAGTACAGTATTTGTCGAGGCCGTTTCCAAGAGTCACCTGGACGTATTCGGTACTTGCCAAGGCCAGCTATGAGAGGGTTTGTCTGGGTCCTCGCAGCTCGGACGTAAAATTTACGTGCAAGTCGCCTTGCGGTGTCATCCAAGGAGCGGACACCGAGTCCTCTTCTCAGGAGACGAGAAGAAAACCGATAGGGGACTTTGGCCGCTAGCCGAAGCCCTCTATCGAGAACGCTTTGCAACCTTCTTTTATGAACGGTTGCGAGGTAACCCCAGACGGGAAGAGCGTAGGTAATGATCGGCAACAGATACGCGTTGACAATCAACTTACCCAGCTTGCGGGTCATAGCCTTGTTGGCAAGTATCGGAAACAGTTGCGCGAGACGAGCGGACGCTTTCCTTCGCATCGTCTCAGCGTGGGTACGCCAGGTGAGCCGACGATCGAGGTGGACACCGAGGTACTTAACTTCCCTCGACCAGGGCAGGTACGTTCTACCGAGTCTCACTCGGCCTCGTGGTTCTTTCCGGCGCTTTGTGAATAGCACCGCGGAGCTCTTGGTTTCGTTGACGGCAACTTTCCAGCTTTCCGTCCACGTCGAATACGCATCGAGTGCGCGCTGAAGTCGTGGGATAGCAAAGTCTGCGTTCCGATCGGCGGTATAGACCGCCGTGTCGTCGGCAAACAAAGCCATCTGGACTCCAGGCTCTCTGGGTGCGTCGTTGACATACACGGAGAACAGAAGAGGCCCTAGCACGCTACCTTGAGGTACCCCGGCTGTGATACGTCTCTCGGAAGAGACGTGGTCGTCTATTCGCACGCAGAAAGTCCTCTCCGTCAGAAAGCTAGCAATCAAGCGAAGGTAGCAATCTGGGAGCTGGATTTCCCGGAGCTTGAACAAGAGCCCGTCGTGCCAGACACTATCAAAGGCCTTTTCCACATCTAGGAAACAGGCGACAGTCTGCTCTTTCCGACACCCGGCGTCCGTGATGTATTCCACCAGTCTCATCAGTTGATGAGTGGTGGAATGCCCCACACGGAAGCCGAACTGTTCGGGGACCAGTACATCGAAATTTCGTAGATGATCTAGTACTCTCCGTTGTACGAGACGTTCGAGGACCTTTGACGTGGCTGACAGTAGACTAATTGGCCGGAGGTTGCCGGGACGGGAAGCGTCCTTTCCCTGCTTCGGGATCACTATAACCGTCGCCTTACGCCATTTCTGGGGAAAATATGCCAGTCTAAGACACGCGTTGAACAGCGCGACCAAGAAAAGTACTCCTCGCTCCGGGAGTCGAGTAAGAGCGGCGTTCGAGACGCCGTCCGGGCCAGGAGCTTTTCTTGGCACGAGTTCAACGAGCCGATCTGTGACCTCTTCCCTAGTAATGGGTTCGGGCTCCGTAGTGATCGGAAGAGACAGAAAGTCTTCCACTTCGTTCTCGACTTCTTCGTCGAAGTCCCAGTCCATGGGCGGGTTAGGTGCGAACTGTCGCTCAAAACACGCGCCCAAGTACTCGGCCTTCGCCTCCGGGCGAGCCAGGATTTGACCGAAAGGTCCAGCAATGGCCGGGATGCGAGGCCGGCGCCTCTTCCCTACCAACGCCGAAGGTATCCGGTAAGGGCTACTTTCGTCCGATCCGTCCCCTGCCTGGGCCACGGCGAGTTCCCAACAGCGTCTCCGGTAGGCCTGCATTTCACGACGTAAAATGCCGGTCGCCCGGTTGTACGCTGCCTTGTCGGCCGGATCACGGGTCCGCTGCCAGCGTCTCCGGAGGCGATTTCTCTCGCAAGCGAGAGCACTCGTCTCCTCTGGGATCCGCTGCCAGTGGGGCGTGACGCCAGGCTTCATTCTGGAAGACGCGTCGATCGCAGATACGACTGCCTCGTCAAACGCGGCAACTGCCTCGTCGACTTGGCGGAAGGTTTCGAGTGGTCCCGCGTCTGGCAATCGGCGACTTAACGCCGGGCCATAGCGATCCCATTCTACCACCTTCCGGACATCTCTGCGTACGACGTGCTGGGTAGCGACGTGTATCAGGATGGGGAGATGATCGGACGATAGTTCCGTTAGCGCGGACACATGGACCGGACAGTCAATTCCTTGAATCACCGCTATGTCCAAGACATCGGGAGCCGCGTTGCGTTGTGAGGGGTAGAACGTAGGTTGGGTAGGCCCAATCACTTGTATCCTGCGAGAATCGGCAAACCTGCGTAAACGTTTCCCGTTTGGGGCAGTCAAGCGACTGTTCCAATCGCGATGTTTACAGTTCAGATCGCCGGCCATGATGACCCTCCTGTGTGCATCGAACGCGACAGCTAGATCGGGGTGAAGGAGCTCTTTTTGCGGCGGTTTATACGCCGCTACCATCTGTACACCGCCTAGAGTGTTTAACAACTCCACAGCGGTGCCTTCGAGGTGAGTCATTGCAGGCAAGACGACTCGGTGATGCTCGAGAGTGAGCCTCACCGCGACGGCAGTACCGCCACCAGCAGTGCCCGGTCTGTCGTTTCGATAGCACACATAGTTGGCCAGTCGTAACCGACTCGCAGGAGTCAAGTGGGTCTCATTGAGAAGTACTACATCGGGTTTGAGTCGGGCCAGTAATTCTTGGAGTTCCTGGATCTTGTTGGACAACCCGTTGGCGTTCCAGGAAAGAATCGAGAGATCTCGTTTGAGGACCCGACTCATAGAAGACCTACACAAGTGGCGGCTTCCACCAAGAGCATGAATCTCTCAGTTATGTCAGCAGTCTCCAAGCGGGAGCGGATGGACCTGAAGGTCTGGGCGACTTTGCTGAGGTCGAACTCAGCAAGGAAGTCTTTGACGACCTGGTAGTCGTCAGGAACGGTTCTTGAGGCAGATTGCCCGGAGACTGCGTGCGCATAAGAGCGCCGAGGCTTATCAATCGGGGGATTGGTGGAAGCCAGGGGTTTCTTGGGGCCAGGTGTAGCACCTCTAGCGGAGGTGCTAGGAAGAGGGACAGATGCGATTGCGTCGGACTTCGCGCGCTGTGCAGGCTGTCTGGACTGTGCGGCCGGGTTGGCAGGAGCCCGGGATCTAGCGCCACGGGGCTTTCTATGCCGCTTCTTTTTGCCTGCGTTGGGAAACCGCGGGGGCGGGAGGTCAGGCGAGGCTGCTTCTAAAGCAGGGGCAGGATTCTCCGTTGCTGGGGGGGATTGAGAAGTCTCAGGCTCCACAACCGAGATGTTTTCTTGTGGCTGGGCGGTCTCACTTTTAGATGCCGCGAGGTTACGGCGCTTTTTCGCCAGAGGCGGGACAGGGGCCTGTGAAGGAGCCTGAGTTGGGGTTGCCTGTGCTGCAGGTGTTTGCTTCGGGCCTTTAGAGCGTTTTTGTTGCCTGGTAGTGACTGGGGCGGAAGACACGGCAGCCGTAGCAGGAGGCGCAGGGCCTGGCTGCTCGGTTGCAGGTCTTGAACCAGCTACCGGATGCCTCGGTGGTGGCAGGCGCCCTTTTGGCTTTCGCCGCTCGAGCTCCTGCTGAAACACCGGACATGCCCGGTAGTTGGCGGGGTGACTCCCGCCGCAGTTGATGCATCTTTTGAATGCAGGTGCATCACAAAGTTTGGAGGCGTGAGGGAGAGAGCACCTCACGCACGCCGGAGCGTTGGAACAAGAGTCAGAGTGGTGCCCGAAGCGTTGGCACCTGTGACACTGAGGCAGAACCCCGGGAGCGCGGCTTCGTTCCACTTTTACGCGGAAACCAAAAAGCCGCGTAAGTGAGAGTAGGCTAGTGCCTGCCTCGCTATTCTCCACCAGGATGCGGACCAGAGGAATTGGACGCCTTGGTCCGGCAGGAGTAAACACCCGATGGACCGCGCGAACAGGATAGCCCAGCTCGCGCAGCTCATCGAGTATTTCCTCTAGAGGGGATTCCACGTCCAAGCCTCTGAGGACAAGCGACAGAGGCTTCACGTGTTTAGGCGAGAAGGTATGGTACTGGAATTGCTGGGATTCCACGTACGCCAAGACACTGCGGTACACGTCCATTCCGCGGACAACGATCTTGACTGTATCGCCCCCAAGGAGCTTCAGGTCAACGTTGGCCGGGGAAAGTCCGGGAGCCACTATCAATCGCCGGTAAAAACCGGTGACGTTGTTCACGCCATGAACGTAAACGGGCGGGATGCGAACAGCGGCCGACGGTGCTTGGGCACCGCCGGACGCAGTCGGCCCCGGGCCGGATTCGCCATCGGCGGGGACAACTTCCATGGCGGACGCCGAGGAAGAGGTTGAGGACGATCGGTTCCGCCTCGGTTTCTTAACCGGGCGCCCCCGTGGCCCAACCGCCACGAAAGCGTCGGTCTCGTCACCGGGCAGCGGAACCGACCGGGGATCGACGTGGTCCGCATCCATAAGCGGAGAACACGGCGAGTCGCTCGTGTGGGGCGGGGCAGTGGCGAGCGACTGCGAGCTCGATGACGCGCCCGGAGCGGGCATTTCCGCCATCGAGCGGGAGGTTCGCCGACCAGAGGCAGCCAGGCTGCCTCCGGCGGTAACCAGGGACCTAGGGTCCGGCCCGAGCCGGATCGCTTGCGGGACTTCTGGAACGCTCAGGCTTACTACGAGCTGGGCAAATGACCGGCTTCGTTAGATACCTCTCCTTACCAAGAGAGGTGCCCACCGGCCTCTTTACCTAGGCGATATCCAAGCTCGCTTACCACTGGTGGGGGCTCGCAAGGATCGTCCTAGGCAGCGCTACCTAAGAGCCTGAGCGTCAGCGGGCAAGATGCGCTGCGCAACCTTAAGCTCTGGCAGGCTATTGGCTTCCTCTTCAGCGGCAAGGTGGTGGTCCTGAAAAGGGTCACTTGGCTGGTGGCCCTTAGAAGGTCCGACGCACTCAGCTGTGCTTGTGCTGGCTACTCAATTCACCAGCCAGCTGAGTTGTGGTCTTCTGTCTTCTTGGTGTCAAAGGCAGCAAGCGGGCCAAGATGTTGGCTGTCCAGCGGCGAAGCAGTAGGCAGCAGGGCAGCGGCTGATCACAGCGAACTTCAGCTTCCAAGCTGGAGAGAGCAGTCCAGGAGAGAGATCTGTACTGTTCCAATGCTGGTTCCGAAGTATGAGGCCTATCATATAATAAAAGTGTAACAGATAAACACGTTGTGACAGTTACCAAACGTTTGTGAGCTTAGAAGATGAATTCACAGAATTGATTAACGTCATCGCTCTGTTTAACCAAACGTGCTGCTTAGTTTCATCCAAGTTGGAGAGGCACACTTATAACAGAATTATATTGTGCGAGACGGGCGTAATACAATTAGCAGACAGACGCGTATGCTTTAGCGTCAAGTGTTATCGTTCTTGTGACGCGTGAGTGTATGTATAGTATAACAACAACAATTCTGTTATCAGACTCGTACGCTAACCCGCCGTCGTACGCTAATTTGATTCAATTTGTTCAGCGTGTGTCTGTAAGAGCTTCGTTTTTGGCTCACAACGTAAATATGCCACGTGTATGCTGAACTTATTGTTTGCCAAAATTGATAACCTGATTAATATTCTTCTCATCTGATGTATTAAGCGTATATTGCTGACACGTGGACACAGACAGTTTAATTCGAATCCCATTGTCTATCCTCTCGAGCAACACCTTCTCGATCAGTTATTTACAGTTGACTTTCGTTTAATAAATACATAAGTAACAATGGATTGCTACGACAATTACGAAGAGACGAGAGTATCGTTGTACACGCTTCTCGACCTGCCCAGCTGTGTCAAGGCTGTCCAACAACGTAGCACTCCAGACTGTTCGAGAGCACTCGTAACTAAGCAAATTATGCTGGCACGCCGCCAAAAGAATGGAAAATTATTCTGGAACACCTGCAGGCTATATAAAAACCAGCGGCGTGCTTAGCTAGTTACAGTGGGCGATTTCTTTAGTGCGGATCAAGTGATTGTGGAAAGTGCTTACTGTGTTATAATTAGTACGAAACTCTATTGTTTTACATTATTATTATTACGTGTGGACAAATTTAGCTTAAATTATTGTACGAGAGCACCTTGTTGATTACAAATTGTTATTTGTGACTAATTAAAGGTGGTAATTAGTGACTTCATTAGTGTCTGTATTTTGTTTCTACTGTACAATACGGTGACCCGTGAGACAGTCGTAGCAGTATTATTTTAACTTCGAATGGTGTTGCAGGAGAAACCTATGAAATAATGTCTCAATAATTTACTAATAAACGTAAATTATACTTCTGTTTATTTGTTTAATGGAAAGTGTATTTGCTTTAGTCTTCTTTTATTTTCATCATATTACAAGACCCAGCCTATTTCCTTCGATCCTTTGGCTAAACAAAATTCACGCACTTGTCAGATGTTTTGTCCACGAATCTAATCAGTCGTGTTTGTTATTCTAAGAACAAACAACCCGATATTAAACTAGAATTGCGTGATTTACACGATGATCCCGTCAAGCAGACCAGGCAAGAAAGGGGCCGGATTACTTTAGGCTCCTGCCTATTGAACTATTTCCAAAGCTGCAAATTTTGAACAGAAATGACGTCGATGTTTGGAAGTACTTACGCTCGTGAAAGCGTGTTCTCCACAATGAGGTTAATCAAGAGCAGCAGCTACAGTAGAAGTTTCAGGTTCTTCTGTGCTTTACTTACTGAGGTTGGGCACAACCCAACTTGATGTCGACATTCCTGCTCCACCAGATCGACTTTAGTTTTTATATTGAAGATTTTGTGTAAATACACAGTGTTTCTTCTATGGCGTCACAGTTCGAAGTCGAACCTTAGCCTCCATAATCATCCTCCTTCATTTTTCCCTGTCCTTGGCGATCGATATCGATCGTTTTATTTTAAGTAAATTATCAATATCCTTCGCCACTGCGTCAATCCAGCGTGTCTTGAGTCTCCCGACAGGCCTTCTACCCTCGATCTGACTAAACAGAACCTTCCTAGGTATTCGGTTGTCTTCTATCCTAATGATGTGTCGTGCTTTATACATCCTAGTGATGTGTCTTTATACAGCTTGTAGAGCTCCTCATTGTGACGCATTCTCCATATCCAGTTTACTTGGATAGGTCCATATATTCTCCTCAAAATTCTCCTTTCAAAAGTATTGACTATGTTAGCGGCTCGTTTGTTCAGAGTCCAAGTCTCGCTGCCATATGTTATCACCGGTCTAATCACAACTTTATATAATGTGACCTTGGACTGATGGTGGATATTCCTTGTCTTGAATATAGATGTCAACGAAGCATATGTTCTATTTGCGGTCTGTATCCTTTTCCTTATTTCATTTTTTTCTTCCTCGTTTTCTGCCCTCCAACATCCCAAATATTTAAACTGATTAACTATTTCCAGGTTTAGTGGTTCGATTTCAAACTTTTCATGTTTCCTGGTTTTCTTCCGTGTGGTGATCATAACCTTTGTTTTATTTGTATTTACCTGCAATCCTATCTCTTCTGCTTTACCTTTGAGTTCCTGGAATGTCTTTTTGCTCTTCCATGGGATCTTGCCATAATATTGATATCATCTGCATAACCTACAATCTTTAACATTTTATGTTCTAATGTTGAATTCCTATCAATTGACAATTTCCTGATCACATATTCAAGTGCTAAGTTAAACAGTGTTTGTGCCAGTCCATCGCCCTGTTTTAACCCTCTCGTGACATTAAAAGGATCTGTCGTACCCGTTTGGAATTTGACTTTGGCTGTTGTCTGTATCATTATCAATCTTGCCAGTTGTAATAATTTAATAGATATTTGAAAGTACAGCATAATTTCAAAAAGTTTATTCCTATCTATGCTGTCATACGCTTGCCTAAAATCTACAAAGATTTGTGTTAGGTCCAGACTGTTTTCCCACACCTTCTCCGTCAGTATTTTAGCTATGAAGATTTGGTCTATAGTGGATCTTCAACTCCGAAAGCCACCTTGGTATTCCCCCAATATTGTTTAAACATATGGCTCCAGTCTCTTCTGCAGTATTCGGGTGAATATTTTGTAACCTGGACACAACATTGAGATACTTTTATAATTTCTGCAGTCTAATTTATTCCCTTTTTTATGAATAGGTAATATTATGCTAATGTTCCATTCTTCAGGCATATTTTCCTCCTTCCATATTTTTTGAATCAATTTATGCATCTCTCCTTCTATGCCTCCATATTTTATTAATTCGTATGAGATTGAGTCAACTCCTGTTGCTTTAAAATTCTTCAAATGTTGTATAATATCTTCCACTTTCTGCAAACTCGGGTCTTCCAGATGATCGTCATTTATTTGTGGTTCTTCAGAGTTACCTTCCCTTACACTTGATATCTTTGGATTCAGCAGTTTATCAAAGACTTCCTTCCATCTGTGTTTTATTTTTAATTCATCTCTTATTATATTACCTTTTTCATCATAACACAGATTCGTTTTGGCTATAAAACCATCATTAATATTATTGATTTTCTGGTAGCCAATTTGGTATTACCATCTGTGAATTCCTGTTTACTTCTATTGATATCCTCCGTTACGGCAGACTTTATTAACTTTCCTTCTTGATTAACTTTCCTTTATATTCTTTCCTCCCTTCTCTGTCTCGTTGGTCTGTCGAGATATCGTTTATATGTATCATTTCGTTTTTTAATGCATTTCATACATTCTTGGTAGAACCAGAGATTCCTTTCTTTCTTTGATCTCTCTCCCAGAACTTCCTTGGCCGTTTCCATTATTTGGGTCTTTATTTTCCGCTAAGGTTCCTCGATTCTGTTTGCATCTGTATGTGTTATTTGTGGCTCCACAATATTTAATTTCTTAGTCATTTCCTTTTGGTATACTTCCTGCACCTCTGGATTCCGAAGCTTGTTTATGTCCAGGGGTATTGTTTTAGTATTTAAAACTCTCAGTGTTTTCCTTATCCTGTGACGATTTAAAACAAATTTTAAATAGTAAAAAACAAAAAATTTTTTTGTGTTCGTAATAACACATAATAAAATAATCCACCCCCCCCTGTAGCAAATACCTGTACAAACAAGTGAAATGCCAGTACGGACTCGCAAATTATACAGTTGTTACGCTAATTAAAATAATCATTGTAATGATCTCTAAAAAACGTGATAGTTACAAATAAAATACTGACAAAAATAAAGAAGCTGTAGTATAATTAATAGTAGCTAATTAAAGGTGAAATAATAATAATAAATGAACGAACTACTTTTCTCTCGATGTGTAAACTACGCCAGATCCCTACTCACGGCCACAAAACCTACCCCAGTCGCTCTGAATTGCGCCCAAGCCAACTGCGTTGTCACAAGAAATACGTGTTATATTACATAACTATGTATAAATAAATAGATGCTTCTTGGTAACAAGAGGAACAAGTAGAGGAGAGTGCAAATATGTAGTTAAAATGTAAAGATAGTTATGTAGTTAAAAAGTAAATATATAAACTGTGTAGCCATCACATCTCTTTAAGTAAGTGTTTAACAATTAAAGTATGTACTATACCGAATCAGAATGTAACATCAGTGCAGTTTAAACAAAATGTGAAAAGTGAAAACGACCGTCTGAAGGAAATCTACAACCACACTATGAGCATCACGTACCCAGAGACAGAGCATCATGACTAAACTACCTACTTAGAGGCAACAGTTTAAATGGAGGACCACAAACTACAGCTAAGAACATCCAGAAAACACCATCGTAGAGGATAATGAAGAGGACCAGTCGTGGACATACCCAATACCCAGGTGACACGGAAGCATAATTTCTGTGGTTATATTTCTTCTAACAACCCAGAGTAAAGACCGTATATTTCTCGTAAAGACTCATATAAATACTGTAAATTGTAACGTAGTAATATGGATAGTTACTGTAACTAAATAATAGTAACCTGAAGGTGCTTACAGGTATAACTAAGTCAATAGTAAATTAAACTATTCCTCAAATAGTTTACATAATGTCAAAATAATCTGGAATATCATAAAAATTAGAACCCGGATCCGTGGTATTTAATGTAATATACAGCTGTATGGTTTTGAGCTCATCATAATAATGTTTTAAAAAAATGAAAGCATTTAGTAATGAATTTATTCATTAAGTAAGAATCATGAATGTTGGTATACAACCTGATAGATCGCAAACCTTATTTTGAAAGTTGCAATAAAGAGATGTCTTTGCTTAACCCAAGAGAGTGAGTAAATTTACGAAACCTCAGTCAAACTCCTAAATTTTACAGGTTCCCAATTTGTTGGTAAGTAATCAATAAATATAATGGCAGCCGGTTTAATTGACAAAGGCCAATTAAACTGTTTCCCCGTGTTATAATGTCAAGAAGAAGAGACGTTATAATCCGCGATCTAAAGATTGATTTAACTAGAAAATGATCTGTCCCACAACACGCACCCCGGAAGGATCTTTCATCCATAATACTTGATGAACCTCTGTTCTCTGTTAATACATGATCTATTTGATTGACGATTCTCTGGCCAGATGACTTCCAAGTTCCTTTATGTATGTTCTTGTTCGGGAAGAATGTAGAGCTTATTCGCATATTCTTGCTTGCTGCAAAGTCAATAAGCCGTAGGCCATTGTCGTTGGATTCTTGATGCAAGCTACGATTCCTAATTGTTCCTTTGTGTACTTCTTCCATACCTACTTTCGCGTTAGCGTCTCCAACTATAATTTTTATATCATTTGACGGGAGTTTGTCATATACATGTTACAGTTCTTGATAGAATGAATCTTTTGTTTCATCATCCTTCTCTTCCGTCGGTGCATAGATGTTGATAATAGCTATATTAAAGAATAGTGTCTTAATTCTTATTATAAACATTCTATTGTTAACAGGTTCACACCCTAATATGCTGGATTTCAGTGTTTTTCCTAATTATGAATGCCACTCCTCCATCTTTTTGTTTTGCCTCCCACTACTGAAGATTGTGTAGTCTTTAGTATCCAATATTTGTTGGCCAATCCACCTTGTTTCTTGAACCGCTACTATGTCAATATTATATGCCGTTATCTGCAGTAGTAGATCTTTCACTGCTCCTGTTTTCACCAGTGATCTAACGTTCCAAGTTCCTGTTGCATAGTCCAGTTTCTTGTGCCTTAGGCGTTGCTGTTTAGTCCCATCCATATTCCGAGGCATGATGATTGGTTCCTGAACATATTAGTTTTACGGGAAGGGGTTGTTAGCCCTAAACCCAATCCCGAACCTGGAGGGAAAGGTTATTTTTATTAAGGGTTTCCGTCCTCTAGACCAGCTGCTTTCTCCACAGCTTAGAGCCTGGTCTACCCTGATTTTCTGTCAGGGTTTACTCCCTTAGCCTTTGAAGATGTCTCTTCATCGCAAGGCAGCGATTCTCACTATTTACCCCAGGGAGAATAGGTTGCCTCATCCGCCTTTTGCGCCATACCTTAGGCTCCCTACTCTGCCGCATCCGCCGTTGAGGTCTTCACCGTAAACCTGAGTAGGGGCCCTTACAAGGTGCTACTATCCGGAGCCAGATGGACCCAGGTTTTTTACTTGGTGTTACTCCTCCCCCTCCTCCTTCCTAGTCACTTGCGAGATAAGGCCCCGGGCTTGGGACCAGCAGTATTAAACAACACCGTTGGCAGAGTTAAATACACAGTGTTTACACTGTGTAATGTCTTTCTTACACCTTCTGTACCGTTAAAAATATAAAGTAATGTATGGTTAAATGTGTAAATTATTTGTTTTTACTTATTTACAATTTGATACCCGTACTGGGTTTTACTTCCGCGTTCCCTAAGGAAATGGAAGTATGGTGATCGCGAAAAAAATCGTTTTCTATATAAGGACTAATTCTGATTTTACTACCCTCAAAACAAAAAGAATAGTCATTTTCCGAGAAGTGTGCAACACTTTCTTGAAAGTTTTGCCGCTGCAGTGCCCGCTTTGAGTGCAACCACCTAATTAGCGCCCTCGGTCGCAACCCGTCGCTGCCAGGTAAATCTTGGACGCGGCGTCGGTGTACTCTCAATTAGGTAGCTAATTGACACCCACAACAGGTAGCAGGCGGCAGCTATAACATGGTCCCTGCGGCAGGGGCTCTGTAAGAAGCTTGGAACGGGGCATACGAGCGGGCGATGGATTTAGCCTTCGTCCTGCACAACTATCTGGCTGTAGGACCAAGAACAAGATTCTCGGTTAATATAGAATAAGACCTACAAATTACTAGAGTGACAAGATGTTGGCAACGGAGAATATACTGAGACGATTGGAGAAATGTCCTGAACGAGGCTACGCCCCAACAAGGGCTGTGATGATGATGATGATGATGGATGACTCATCCTATATCAGCGAATGGACGACTTTAAAGACTGACGTCTGGAAATACACAATCAGAAGAGATAAAGAGCCGAGACCGACGTCGGTGACGTCACAACGCGACACAGCGATAGAACGTATACGCTAAGATATGGAAGTACTGCTGATAAACTGGAAACTGTGCTTATGACGTGTGCTTATAACAGCTATAACGCAGCGCGCCGTACAATTTTATGGAGTTGCCGACGGCAACTAAATGGCGCCACATTATCACTTTATCGTGTGTGACTATCACTGAGCTCTTTTTCCCTTCATTACTGACTTTTTATGCGACGTATTAAAATCTGCTTTCACTAAAACTAAAATTTTGTACGCATACAAAATACTCAAAGTAATAAATACACTAATCTATTAGTTTATCGTTTGTTTCTTTTTTCTGTTATATTTATTCAAACGGCGTTCTTCAAAAAGAAAAACAAACTTTTTAATAACAGTTCATTTCATTGTAAGAAAATTAAATTTTAGTTGGTGTTACCAAGGTCAACAAAGACAAAGTATTTAATTTTTATAAACTGCATTAAAGTCACAATAGATTGTTTGAAAAATTAATAACATATTTAATAAATCCGTTTTGCCTATGCAATGTCTGTATTTAAGTAAATGTATAGCATTGAATTATAATTTAGACGAACTAGAAATATTGGAAAGACGAATTATTAGGAAAATATTAAGACCGCAAAAAACTTCAGAAGGTTGTAAATTAAGAAGTAATGATGAAATATATCAGAGTGCAGAAAATATAACAGAAACAATGAGAAAAAGAAGACTATTACTTTTTGGATATTTATATAGAATGGACGACAATAGTTTAACAAAGCAGATCTTCAAAGATCTTTTTCCCCCATTCTCTTCTGTCGGTAGCCATCCTCTTCCAGGAACGCACATTCAGTATTTCTTGTGCATCATCATCCATCGCGTCCTCCCATCTTCTACTCGGTCTTCCTACTGCTTTTTCCGTGGATTCTGGTATTCAATATTTTCCGTGGTATTCTGTCTTCCCCCATCCTGGCAAAATGACCAGCCCACCTTTGACGCTGTAGTTCTATGTATCGTGTTAGCGGTCGTTCTTCATTCATTTGATAAAATTCAAAGTTATATCTTATTCTTCAGCCATGTACATCATTAACTGGTCCCAGGATTCTTCGTAATATTTTTCTTTCAAAGATGGAGAACATCAGAACACCCAAAATCTTCTACCACTGCAAGCAAAGAGATATTCCTAGGAAAATGGAACAGATCACTAAGCCCATGTCGCACGAAAGGGGACAGAACAGAACTAAATTCCACGTCTATTTGTGCGTCGTGCGATCTATTATTTTGCTGTTTTAAGGATCCGTTTGCTGTTTTAAGGGCATTAATGATGAACATAGAAAAACTCAGTATCTGTGTGTCGCAGAAGAAATAATAGATTTAATCTTAGAAAACAACAAACGTATACCAAATGCAACAGCTACAAATACTTAGGAATAAACTGGAATGAAGAAGGAACAGATGATGTTGAAGTAAAATCAAGAATAAACAAAGCAAAACAAATAGTTAGATAATTGAGAATGTGATTCTATGTAGCACAGAAATTGGAAAAGAAAGGAAGAAAAGAATATTCGATATTATGATTGAAAGCAAGTCGATTTTCGAATCCAAAACATGGAGAATAAAAGAACAGGTAAACGGAAAGTTAGAAGCTACAGAAATGGATTCTTTGAGGCGAGCTGCTAGAACTTCAAGGCTAGAGCGAAGACGAAATGAAACGATCAAAGAATAAATGGGCGTACAAAAGATAATCATCGACAGAATTGAAGAAAAAGAACTAATCTGGTACGGACACGTACAAAGAATGGGACAAGACCAATTACCAAATAAAACAATGAGATGGATACCTAGAGAGCACAAAAAGAAGAGAAGACCCAAGAAAACGTGGATAGAGGGCGTAAGAAGATCAATGAGCGATTGAGGACTAAGCGATGAAATTTGCAACGACAGACAACAGTAAAGGTTAGGCATCAGCAAACGTCATAGGACGTTTTGACTCTGAATTAATAATAATAAGAATAAGAAGAATCCGTGTTATTCTCGTAACAAGTATTATGATATCGTTATGGTTAGAAAAACGTTAGGCAGAAAACTTTACAAAAATAGTAGATCTGTTGATTAAATAAGGAGAGCGGATGCCTAGCGAAATAAAAACAAACAGACATTACCAGGGAACATGGTACAGTGTTAGACTCTTTGCGAGGGGGGGGGGGGTTTAGAACAAGAAATTAGAGCTGAAGGTGTGAGACTGTAGGGATAGAGCGCGCTGTAATCGCATTGCTTCCAGTTTTATTTGTATTTCATTTCCTTTCGTATAAACCGGGTTTTTATAACGATTTTATAACATTAATTAAACTCACTCTTCAATCTCTGTTTCCCCCTCTCGCCATCCTCAACCTTCTCCATCTCTTCGTTGTTATTTCTCTTACTCCTCTTCTCGGTTTCTCTTCATCACTTGCGTAAAATTATGTTTATGTTTATGATGATTATTATTAATCGACTGCAATTAAATTAATTTTTCAAGTCGACTGCAAAATCAGAAGCCATGACGCATTTCCTATTTCAGTATTCTGGTCTACTATTCATAAGCTACAAACAACTCACATACTCTTACATGCCGTTACGACTGTCTTACGATGGTACAGTGGAGAACAAAATACAAGACACCAATGAAGTCACTGAAAACCATCTTTAATTATAACAATTAACAGTTTGTAGTCAACAAGTTATTCAACAAGATTGTACACGTACACTAATTCAAGTTAATCTGTCCACACAAATAATAATGTCAACTGTAAAGAATTCCGCACTTTAATTACTTTTCAATGATACACCACTTGAGACACACTGTGTAAATCGCCCGACAGTAACGGAGCCTCGCTTGAATACACCGCTACTTAAACTGAAACTAAGCGTCGCTGAATGCTTATATTTATACCCCTCTGAGATTCCAGAATAATCCATATTACGCGTCAACACTACTAGAAAACTTTAGAGCGTAATTGCTTGCGGCCTTGAACCCAGCGGGCGCGGACCGGTGAAGTCTGGAACAGCCTCGGTCAGTGTTACGTGTTACGTACATTACAGCTGGGCTTTGCCGACAAACACGTAGAACGTTCTGTACTGGCGCAACGACACTGTTACGACGGTCCCTTTGGTCGTCGTACGCTACAGTGGAAAACAAAATACAAGACACCAAATACGTCACTGATCTCCAGCTTTAATTATCACAATTAACCAGCTTGTAATTAACAAGACAGTCTCTTACAATTAATCAAATAAACATTGTTCACTCGCAATAAAAATGTCTACTAATATAAAACACAATTGTATACAATGCATATACTTTGAAACGCGATATCTATATATAAAAAAGTAGTCACAAGGCGGATTGGAAATGGCTAACTTGTCTATTCATACATGTGACGTGTATACCGTCGTAAACATGCATGCTAAATCTATTCGTGTGTAAAGTCATTATATTAAGAAGAGATAGAGTATTTTTTGGGGGGGAGAGGGACTTGTTTGAGTCTGGTCCGATTTGGACCAGACTCGGTCTGGTCTGAGGCAAGCCTCCGTCAGCCAGATGGTATGGGAAATGTGGGGAGTCGTACGCCTTTGTAGACCGGCCGTTGAGTAGGTGGAGGCACGTAGATGGAAGAGTAGTGCATGTCGGGTTAGTTGTGTAGTTGGTAGCCAGGTGTAGGCAAAGCTGGAGGGTAGCGTCAAGGTGGCGGAGGACACTTAGTAGTGGATTATAGAGTCGGGAAGTGGGTGATGGGAAATTAATTATTTATTTTATTTAACAGTATAACAAGTATAGGAATTGTCAACTTTAAAATGTATTTAATTAGTTGAGTAATTATTTTTATTATTAATAGTAACAAGGAATGAAATCATTTATCTTCATTAATTTATATACAGTATTATAAAAGGAACATATAAAATAAATTTTATATTTTATTAAATAGTTTAATGGGAGCTTTATTTTGAGGTTAATGATTATTTTAAATTTCAATTCATTGATGGTGTGACATAGCAATTATTTTCTTTGATTCAGTTAATATTTTTCAGGTGGCCTTGTTGAGAGAGTATACTTATTTATTTAACTATTTAAAGGAGACTCATAAATCACTGTTGTATTTTTTTTATTATTGTTGTGATGAGATAGAATAATAAAATGGGATTGTTAATTATTTAATTCTTGAGTTTTCATTGGAAGTCCCGTCATACTGGACCCGGCACAATTTTTTGCTTCTCTAGGCCTTAGCCTAGTTTTAATTAACTTGTGGCCCCTCTTTACAAAAAGAAATATTCTTTTTGTTTTAACTACTCAAGATGAAGTAGGGGTTACAAGACTAACGTCTGGAAATACACAATCAGAAGAGATAAAGAGCCGAGACCGACGTCGGTGACGTCACAACACGACACAGCGATAGAACGTATACGCTAAGATATGGAAGTACTGCTGATAAGCTGGAAACTGTGCTTATGACGTGTGCTTATAACAGCTATAACGCAGCGCGCGGTACAGTTTTATGGAGTTGCCGACGGCAACTAAATGGCGCCACATTATCACTTTATCGTGTGTGACTAGCACTGAGCTCTTTTTCCCTTCATTACTGACATTTTATGTGACGTATTAAAATCTGCTTTCACTAAAACTAAAATTTTGTACGCATACAAAATACTCAAAGTAATAAATACACTAATCTATTAGTTTATCGTTTGTTTCTTTTTTCTGTTATATTTATTCAAACGGCTTTCTTCAAAAAGAAGAAAATACTTTTTAATAACAGTTCATTTCATTGTAAGAAAATTAAATTTTAGTTGGTGTTACCAAGGTCAACAAAGACAAATTATTTAATTTTTATAAACTGCATTAAAGTCACAATAGATTGTTTGAAAAATTATAAATCCGTAATAAATCCGTTTTGCCTATGCAATGTCTGTATTTAAGTAAATGTATAGCATTGAATTACAATTAATACAAACTAGAAATATTGGAAAGACGAATTATTAGGAAAATATTAAGACCGCAAAAAACTTCAGAAGGTTGGAAATTAAGAAGTAATGATGAAATATAGCAGAGTGTAGAAAATATAACAGAAACAATGAGAAAAAGAAGACTATTACTTTTTGGATATTTATATAGAATGGACGACAATAGGTTAACAAAGCAGATCTTCAAATATGTGTGGGGGAAGAAGTCAACATCAAGCTGGATTAAAAAAGTGGAAAGGATTTAGAAAAAATAATATAAACGCAGAAGAAGCAATTGTAAGACACGTTTTTCGGGCAAAAGTGTTAAAAATGGAAGGAGTCCCGGGTAGGAGACAGAAAAACGCAGGTTCAAAGTGGACTGAAGACAGGAAGAAGAGACGCAATGAAAAGCTGATAGAATATTGGACAAAAAAAGAACAAAGAATAAATAATTGAAATTGGGATGTGGTCCTTAGATGGGCGATACACGAAAGAACTTTTTAATAACAGTTTATTTTAATGTAATAAAATTCAATTTTTGTTTGTGTTACGAAGTTCAACAGAGGCGGACTCGTTAATTTTTGTAAACTGTATTAACCAGATTGTTTAGCGTCACAGTAGATTGTTTGGCAAAATAATAGCACCATTAATAAATCCGTTTTATTCCAATAACATATATCTTAGACTGCTTCTTCAATGCGACACCTGTACATTGCAACAAGAAAGTGTACAAGACGTCTTGACAGAACGGAGAACATTTCTCTCTCGCTCTCTCTCTCTCTCTCTCTCTCTCTCTCTCTCTCTCTCTCCTATGGCACTACAGCCCCGGCACTACATTTTATGGGCTATGGGCCTTGATCTCCTTCAATTTATCCCCCATTCTCTTCTGTCGATAGCCATCCTCCTCCAGGAACGCACTTTCAGTATTTCTTGTGCATCATCATCCATCGCGTCCTCCCATCATCCACTCGGTCTTCCTACTGCTTTTTCCGTGGATTCTGGTATTCAATATTTTTCGTGGTATTCTGTCTTCCCCCATCCTGGCTAAATGACCAGCCCACCTTTGACGCTGTAGTTTTATGTATCGTGTTAGCGGTGGTTCTTCATTCATTTGATAAAATTCAAAGTTATATCTTATTCTTCAGCCATGTACATCATTAACTGGTCCCAGGATTCTTCGTAATATTTTTCTTTCAAAGATGGAGAACATCAGAACACCCAAAATTTTCTACCACTGCAAGCAAAGAGATATTCCTAGGAAACTGGAACAGATCACTAAGCCCATGTTGCACGAAAGGGGACAGAACAGAATTAAAATTCCACGTCTATTTGTGCGTCGTTCGATCTATTATTTTGCTGTTTTAAGGATCCGTTTACTGATCCGTTTGCTGTTTTAAGGGCATTACTGATGAACATAGAAAAACGCAGTATTTGTGTGTCGCAGAAGAAATAATAGATTTAATCTTAGAAAACAACAAACGTATACCAAAATGCAACAGCTACAAATACTTAGGAATAAACTGGAATGAAAAAGGAACAAATTATTTTGAAATAAAATCAAGAATAAACAAAGCAAAACAAATAATTAGATAATTGAGAATGTGATTCTATGAAGCACAGAAATTGGAAAAGAAAGGAAGAAAATAATATTCGATATTATGATTGAAAGCACGTCGATTTTCGAATCCAAAACATGGAGAATAAAAGAACAGGTAAACGGAAAGTTAGAAGCTACAGAAATGGATTCTTTGAGGCGACCTGCTAGAACTTGAAGGCTAGAGCGAATACGAAATGAAACAATCAAAGAATAAATGGGCGTACAAGAGACAATCATCGACTGCATTGCAGAAAAGGAACTAATCTGGTACGGACACGTACAAAGAATGGGACAAGACCGATTACCAAAGAAAACAATGAGATGGATTCCTAGGCAGCAAAGAAAAAAGTTAAGACCCAAGAAAACGTGGATAGAGGGCGTAAGAAGATCAATGAGCGATTGAGGACTAAGCGATGAAAACTCCAACAACAGACAATAGTAAAGGTTAGGCATTGGACAACGTCATAGGACGTTTTGACTCTGAATTAATAATAATAAGAATAAGAATCCGTGTTATTCTCGTAACAAGTATTATGATATCGTTATAGTTAGAAAAACGTTCGGCAGAAAGCTTTACAAAAATAGTAGATCTGTTGATTAAGTAAGGAGAGCGGATGCCTAGCGAAATAAAAACAAACAGACATTACCAGGGAACATGGTACAGTGTTAGACTCTTGGGGAGGGGGGGTTGCACAAGAAATTAGAGCTGAAGGTGTGAGATGGTAGGGATAGAGCGCACTGTAATCGCATTGCTTCCAGTTTTATTTGTATTTCATTTCCTTTCGTATAAACAGGGTTTTTATAACGATTTTATAACATTAATTAAACTCACTCTTCAATCTCTGTTTCCCCCTCTCTCTATCCTCACCCTTCTCCATCTCATCGTTGTTATTCCTCTTACGCCTCTTCTCGGTTTCTCTTCATCACTTGCGTAAAATTATGATTATGATTATTACGATTATTATTAATCGACTGCAATTAATTAATTTTTCAAATCGACTGCAAAATCAGAAGTCATGACGCATTTCCTATTTCAGTATTCTGGTCTACTATTCATAAGCTACAAACAACTCACATACTCTTACATGCCGTTACGACGGTCTTACGATGGTACAGTAGAGAACAAAATACAAGACACCAATGAAGTCACTGAAAACCATCTTTAATTATCACAATTAACAGTTTGTAGTCAACAAGATTGTACACGTACAATAATTCAAGTTAATCTGTCCACACAAATAATAATGTCAACTGTAAAGAATTTCGCACTTTAATTACTTTTCAATGATACACCACTTGAGACACACCGTGTAAATCGCCCGACAATGACGGAGCCTCATTTGAATACATCGCTACTTAAACTGAAACTAAGCGTCGCTGAATGCTTATATTTATACCCCTCTTAGATTCTAGAATAATCCATATTACGCGTCAACATTACTAGAAAACATTAGAGCGTAATTGCTTGCGGCCTTGAACACAGTGCACGCGGACCGGTGAAGTCTGGAACAGCCTAGGTCAGGGTTAAGTGTTACGTACATTACAGCTGGGCTTTGCCGACAAACACGTAGAACGTTCTGTACTGGCGCAACGACACTGTTACGACGGTCCCTTTGGTCGTCGTACGCTACAGTGGAAAACAAAATACAAGACACCAATTACGTCACTAATCTCCAGCTTTAATTATCACAATTAACCAGCTGGTAATTAACAAGACAGTCTCTTACAATTAATCAGATAAACATTGTTCACTCGCAATAAAAATGTCTACTAATATAAAACACAATATTGTATTACAATCGTCCGGTACAATTACAAAACACATAACACTTGGCCACAATGCTACATACCGCACTCCAACAATTCGCGACTCAAACCGAAACTGAACGTCGTTGGAAACTTGTATTTATACCCCGCCGAAATACTAGAATATTCCATACTGCGCACCAACAATAAAGGAAAACAGTAGAGCGTAATTCATTGCGGCCTTGACATAGTTCGCGCGGCTTCTGTCACAGTCTAGCTGATGCGTCGAGAATCACGTACGCCACACAGATTCAGCTGGATTCATCTGGAACATTCGATAAACACGTAGGCTGTCCTGTAATGTCGTGACAATACGTTTTCGCGGGCAAAGTCCATTCTGCATTTCATTTCTTCTCCGCTATGTACCGCGTCTAATATCTCTTGTCAGACATTGTTTTAGTCGAATTCGCTATACGATACCAGCTTTATCTCATACAGGCGAACACCCGTTCCGTGGTCGAACGAACTTGAATAGGTGCGCACCTACTGACGCGTGTACATTGCACAGTGATACTGAATGTTTAACTAATGACGACCTGGTATGAGATATCCTGGCATTTTATGACCCGGTGATAAAGATAGCATATACTTTGAAACGCGATATCTATATATAAAAAAGGAGTCACAAAGCGGATTGGAAAAGGCTAACTTGTCTATTCATAAATGTGACGTGGATACTGTTGCTTAATCTATTCGTGTGTAAAGTCATTATATTAAGAAGAGAGAGAGTCTTTTTTTTGAGGGGGAGGGGGAGTGCGACTTGTTTGAGTCTGGTCCGATTTGGACCGACTCGGTCTGGTCTGGGGCAAGCCCCCTTCAGCCAGATGGTATGGGAAATGTGGGGAGTCGTACGCCTTTGGAGACCGGCCGTTGAGTAGGTGGAGGCACGTAGATGGAACATCGATGTATAATAACACAGCGATGTTTTATTATACATCGATGATATGGAAGAGTAGTGCATGTTGGGTTAATTGTGTTCATTGTGTAGTTGGTAGCCAGGTGTAGGCACATGGAGGCGCCCTTCAAAGGTGTTCGTTTATTTACTTTTTTGTTTATTTTTCTTTTGCTAGGCGGCCAAGACAGGGACGTGTAACGCAGGTCGCCAAAGCTGGAGGGTAGCGTCAAGGTAGGTGGAGGACACTTAGTAGTGGATTATAGAGTTGGGAAGTGGGTGATGGGAAATTTCATCATTATGAGATCAAGAAGGTCGATCGGTGATAGAATTCAGAATTAAAATTAGAGTATTTTGGATTTTGAGCTGCTAGTGAGTTCCGTGTTTCTGATGCTGGAGATTAGTGTGAAAGCATAGTAGATAGAGAGTTAAGAGTGGCTAATTGTCTCTATTTCTCAGACTCAGTCGGCAAGGAAGTCTGGGAGGAGGACCATCGGCTATTGCAAGGAAACGATTTATTAAGAAGTAAAGTCTACTAGTCTTGCGGGTAGTTCTGTTGATGTATGAGACTATTGAGGGAAGTGCGTCTCGAGGCCGTTCGGGAATATTTCCAGTTGAGTTTGATTAGAAAGGTGTCCAGGTGAGGGAACAGGGTATCTAACGCATACAGATCTGTGGTGGAGGTTTTGTTCTGAGTGGTCTGGGTAGATGAGTCTTAAAGCTTGAGAGAGAGTCCGTTGAGCAGAGTGTAAATGTATTGAAAGCAGAAAAAGGTCTAAAACGTCGTGTGAAAACTGAAATATTTCGAGTAATTCTGCCGCGATCGGTGGTGTAGTGCTGCCAAATGAATCACTCTTTACACTGTCGGCGTAGAAGAACGTAACTAAAGTGGTGGCCACATTGACAGCAAACATTTCATTACCAGAAACTATTTGCTGCGTCGCGACGCCCAACCTTGTGAATTTTAAGCTTAACGTTTAAGGATTAGTTTCTAATGTTAGTTTAGAAACGTTGCGGTATCAATTTAGGTGGAGGGGGTACGGTTTCTAAGTACGCGGTTGTGGCAGACAAAGTAATTTGAACTTTTGTAATTTGTCTCAACGGCTGTCACTCAAACTAAACCCTATAATACTCTTGTTTTGTTTCTGGTTTCTGTTCTGCTTATTGTTACTGTAAATCGCCTTGTAATTTCCTCAATGCTGGTCCCTACGTTAACTGAATCTGAGTCTTCGTTAACTGCTTCGTAGACGTTGGTTGAATTATTGCTGATACTATAGAGCATTACAGATGGGTATACATATGTTAAATCGAATCTACAAAGATTCTGTATTGCAAATATCCACACGTAAGACTAAGGTTATGGCGTTTCGTGGAACTGATCCCGTACGGGCAGGAATTGTTACACACGGTACTGTCCTGGATCAAGTTACCTATTTTGAATACCTGAGCTACAGTGTGTCTTATAATGCAAGCAACAACGTTGTGAATTAGTTGCATAAGTTCAACCTTATGTGCGGGACCATTAGGCGAAACCTTACGTCAGCAAGTAAAGAAACACGCCTAAAATTTGCAAGGTGATGGGCCTTCCCACATTTCTTTATGGGTCTGAGAATTTAACTTTAACGAAAGGCCAGGTCAGTCGCATCCAAGAGGCTGAAATGAGATTTCTCAGGCACGAAGCAAGGTATACTATCAGAGAAGAAACAAAGATATACAGCAGGAAATGAATATTATGAGTATACTCGATAGGATTGCCCAGTATCGGCTGAATTGGTGTGAACATCTTTGCCGAATGGATGGCTGCCGCATCCCCAGACAACTATGGAACATAAGCCGAGGGGACCAGAGAGGTTTGGGACGTCCGAGGAAGCTCTGGAGTGACAAGATCTAATGTTTGCCTATTTGAGAACGGAACAAACCATCCTTTGTTTAATCCTTGAAGATGATGATGATGATGATGATATTTATTTAAATGACTTATATACTAATAATAGGAGTTACCATTCATTTTTAAGTTCATTTCAGACGTTGCCTATTTGAAATCACTGTGGCAGACAAAGTAATTTTAACTTTTGTTATTTTCCTCAACTTCAGTCAGTCAAACTTGTTTTGTTTCCCCTGCACGACTGTTAGATTGGCGGTGGTTTCTGTTCTGCTAATCGTCTTTTAATTTCCTCAGTGTTGGTCCCTACTAGGCCTACATAATTATGGTAACTGACTCTCTAAGTATGTCAATTGTTTTACAACTTCGTTAACTGCTTCATAGACAATGGTTGAATTACTCCTGAGACCGGCTTATCTTTGGAGTATTACAGGCGGGAATCTAGCTGGATTTATTCCGCTGTAATTCTACGACTTATTGATATAGAATTATATTTTACCGATGTCTGGCAGTTGTATGTTGGCTTGCATCAAAGCCCAGAGGAAGACAAAAATTACCGAAAACATAATCCGTAAGGGCAGCCACTCCACATGTCTTACCCATGTGTTGGGGGTTCACAGAACCCCCTCCCTCCAAAGCATAATACTTACATGTGTTTCACAAACTGTATTACTTTAAATTTACTAACTGCTTGGCAGAAATTAATTATGGTTTTAATCCAAGGGCTTTAATGTAACGCGAATGAGCAGTATCTGCAGTATAAAAATGGGGGGGGGGATCAAGACTTCGTCGTAGTCTCGGTCGAGAGATTTAAGAACCCAACGGTAGACGGGACGAAGTGTTTTTGCTGACAACAATATTACGGGCAATATAGTTGTTACCAATAGTTTACGAGCGGGCATTAGCAAACAATATTAAACTATAAAGATTAAAATGTAAAGAAATCAGAAATCACAGCAGGGGCGGCCCAGGGTTCTATCATGGCAACTGATGTGGAATGTTGCGTATGACGGGATTCTCGGATCGGGTGGAAACACAATAATGCAACTTTTGCCAAATTGTTTTTACAAAATTTCGTATAGTTGTTGACAGCTTCGTGTTCAAAATTGATCAAACCATAGGTAACAAAAAAATAAACAAACTTATCAATTAAATCCTTAAATTTTTAGTGACCGTCAGTCAATGAATGTTTTAGTGGATGGTTAGTGAGGATCGGTCAATAATACAAATTTTAGCTATTTTGCGTCGACGTTTCGACAATATTTATTGTCATCTTCAAGACCTGTGTATGAATACAATAGAAATATCAAACATAACGAAACATTTAAATATTTGGGTGAACGTGTTGGTGACGTGAGTGTGTGCGTTCGTATGTATGTATCATAAGTCTTCACATATAAAATGATACATACATACGCACGCACACACTCACATCACCAACACGTTCACCCTAATAGTTAATTGTTTCGTTATGTTTGATATTTCTATTGTATTTCATACACAGGTCCTGAAGATGACAATAAATATTGTCGAAACGTCTACGCAAAATAGCTAAAATTTGTATTATTGACCGATCCTCACTAACCATCCACTAAAACTTATCAATACTTAAAAATAATGATATTCTACTTTAGTAGTGGTAAAAAGAAAATTTTGTATTTACACATTATTGGGGTTCGTGTTTTAAAACGGAATCACTTGTTGCATCTATTTTAAATTCACTAACTGTTTGGACAGAAATTAATTTGTTTGAATTCATGGGCTTTATTGTAACATAAATTTTCAGCAGTATCTACACTATAAAATAGGGGCAAGTCAAAACTTCGTAGTGAGTTTAAGAGCCCAACTGTAGAAGGGAATAAGTGTTTTTGCTGCCAACAATATTACGAGCAATATAGTTGTTACCAATAGTTTACGAGCGAGAAGAAGCAAAAAAAATATTCAAACGTAAAGATCATGTGAAAAAAATATATTTAGTTCAAAATAGCTGCGCCATAAAATAAGGGGTTGAGTATAAAACCCCAGTAAGAATCACCCTTGAATATTGGAAACATATTTAACCAACAGTGTGTGTGAGTTTACACTGTAAAGTAGGGACGAAAGCAAAGTGCTGACAGCGAGAGAACGGAGCGCGCGCGCGCGCGCGCGCGTGTGTGTTTTGCAACAGCGTGCGAGCCAAACTCGGACACTTAACGCTCTAATGATTTCAGTCGAACAGAACCCTTATTAAGCCAGCGGGACTGGCGGCTTATGTATAGTGGTTTACTTTGGCTCTCGCTGAAGGGTTACCTTGAACTGGTGATAAACACAGCGTGAGCAACAACCGTATAGACCAGGTTCGGTTCCAGATTGTTTTGGCAGCTTACAAAACGTTCGAGCACCGTCGTCATGCAACACGTTATTATGTTACAATGTAGAAACCTCTTCGTTGTAGATAAAAGACATAACGCTGCAACATTCGAGCGTGTTTGGTCTGACCATGTCACACCGTCTCGTAAGCTGTTTATTTGCGTCACTTTATACGAATGCTGGTGAACTTCAGTGCGTTCTGGCTACTCAGTACATTTCTAAGATGTAAATGATTCCTGAGCTGTAGCTGTCGGCGTTCAATTGCAACTCAAGTAGATTAGTTATCTTTGCGTTCCTGCGTGACGCAGCTGCCATTATCAGCCGTACTAAGTCAACAGACTATATGTTGTCAGTCTGTTTTGAGTTGGCCGGCAAATTGAGTACACTTAATTGCTTGGTGGTGGGGTTCAGGTAGCCACGCGACAACTCACCTGCCAGAACACGCTACGCCTCGTGGTGGGCTATGCTACTAGGTTTCACTACAATTGATGTTGTCTAGAACCATCTAATGTTGGTACAGAGGTGGTTTCCAGGGACGGTACAACCCTGGGTCTACTTCACACACACACACACACACACACACACACACACACACACACACACACACACACACACACACACACACACACACACACACACACACACACACACACACACACACACACACACACACACACACACACACACACACACACACACACACACACACACACACACACTTGCATAGAAGAACAAGTAAGACATTTCAAACTACAGTGTCTAGGACGTGGCATTACTTACGATCAAGACAGAGATATAGAAAATAAAGTGACCAATTATATCATCATAGGCAGAAGAAAATTTGGTAGCCCTAAGAAAAGGTGGACTGTGGAATAGGAACAGACTGCTAAAGCCTAAAACCGTTAGGAAGATGATGATGCTGGAGTACATTTTCTTATCTTCTTCTTTCCAGTTGTACTGAAATTATGAGCCAAGAGTTTATTGACGACGTGGCAAGCGTCACGTAGGCATGCAGCGATCCGGTACTCTTTATTCAATCAGGGTTGCATTAGCCAAGAGTTTATTGACGGCGTGGCAAGCGTCACGTAGGCATTCAGCGATCCGGTACTCTTTATTCAAACAGCGTTGCATTGGCCAAGAGTTTATTGACGGCGTGGCAAGCGTCACGTAGGCATTCAGCGATGCGGAACTATTTATTCCCTCAGCGTTGCATTAGCAATGAGTTTATTGACGGTGTGGCAAGCGTCACGTAGGCATTGAGCGATGCGGTACTATTTATTCCCTCAGCGTTGCATTAGCCAAGAGTTTATTGACAGCGTGGAAAGCGTCACGTAGGCATTCAGCGATGCGGTACTATTTATTCCCTCAGCGTTGCATTAACCAAGAGTTTATTGACAGCGGTGCAAGCGTCACGTAGGCATTCAGCGATGCGGTACTATTTATTCCCTCATCGTTGCATTAACAAAGAGTTTATTGACGGCGTGGCAAGCGTCACGTAGGCATTCAGCGATCCGGTACTATTCATTCCCTTAGCGTTGCATTAGCCAAGAGTTTATTGACGACGTGGCAAGCGTCACGTAGGCATTCAGCGATCCGGTACTATTTATTTTCTCAGAGTTTGCAATATTGTCGTTTATGTTATTACTGCTAACATTTTTTTATTATACCTCGGTATCTATTGCAGATGGCACGGCGTTATCTCAGTGATAGAGAGCGTACTTACGAAATTTGGAAGTTACATAGCCGGAAAGAGATCACAGCAGGGGCGGCGCAGGATTCTATCCTGGCAATTGATGTGAAATGTTACGTATGACGGGATTCTCCTGATGGGGTGGAAAGGCTGGATAGTACATTTCTCGCAAGCTGTGCGGATAACATCCCTGCAATCATCGTTGGTAGGGACGCCGACGAAACCCTATCAATTAATGAAACGGGTGTGTCTGTAAATACTGAGCACCGTTTGTGACTAGCTAGAGCAAAGACCGAGACTGACGAGCGACAAAGACAAAAGACAAAGACAGCTCACGTCAGGAAGACATATGTCAAGGGGAACTTAAGAAACCTAAGAAGAGACAGGAGGAGGAGGAGTAATATCATAATGTAAACTAATGAAGCAAAATTAGAAGGATCTCACAGTGGCGCTACCCTGAAGTAATGCTGACAGCGCTTGCAGTGGAGTGACCCCCGAAGAAAGGGGAGTTTTGTAGTCTGTTAGAGTCGGACACACCTAAAGGTAGTTAGAAGCAGGTACACAGCCCCCTAATAGTGAATAAAGTATTTTTTCTCCTCAAGAAATTACTATTATCAATATTACTATTATTCTCACTTCTTGATACAATAACAGATAAAGATATTGTGTTAGTTTTCGAACGTTTCTACATTAGAAGCAAAATTCACAAAGTTGATTAACGTTTCTCCATAAGCGCCAAGGTACTGTTTGAATTTCACACACAATGAAGACGCGTGTATAATACAGTTATGTTATGAGACGCCCGTAATCAGATTATCACAGAAACACGTACGATGAAGTAGTATCGTACTTGTGGCGCCGCGTACGTGTGCGTTTCAGTACTACAGCAATTTTGTTACGCTACTTGAACGCTAATCCACTGCTGTATGCTAATTTGACTTAATTTGTTCAGAGTGTGTCTGCTACGACAACCAGCAGATCCGTTGTTATTACGCAATGTAGGTATGTCGTGTCTATTGCTAAAATTGATAGCCTGATTAATATTCTTTGCGTTTTGTACAATAGTCATGTAGGAGCGAGCAGTTGGCTGCTTGTCGTCACAGTCTTGATTGTACAAACATTGTCTATTGTTATTGTTAGTCAATTTAATTCACATAAAAACTTGAATAAACAAAATTAGCAAATATCTCGACCATTCAAAATAAATACAGGCGTAAGAGAGGGTGATGGTTTATCCCCAATTCTTTTCAACTGTGTTATGGACAAAGCAGTGAGAATTTGGAATGAAAAATTAAAGGAATCCAAAATATCGCCAATCATTTTGGGAAGAAGGAACAAACGTATTGAAATAAACTGTTTGGCATTCGCAAATGAGTTTCCTATACTTTCTGAACATCTGATATCTGCAATAACACAAGTTAATTTTTTCGAGGACATAGCCAGTAAAACACGCTTAAGAATTTCTGCAGAAAAAACAAAATTCCCACCAACATTAAAAATGCACCAAAATTCCTGCTAACAGATATTGGTCAAATAGAGAGGGTTCCAAAACTTAGGCTAAGTATCTAGGAGAAATAATTGAAGAGCATGGTTTAGAAAAATCTGCTATAGAAGAAAGTATTCATACGATGGAAAGGGCATATGGTATAACTAAAGATATTTAAAATAAAAAGTGCATATCTAAAAATGTGAAAATAAGGCATTACAGTACAATAGTGAAGCCAGAATGCCTACATGCAAGTGAATGACTTATACATTGAATTATAACTTAGTCAAACTAGAAATATTGGAAAGACGAATTATTAGGAAAATATTAGGCCCACGAAATACTTCAGATGGTTGGAAATTAAGCAGTAATATTGAAATATATCAAAGTATAGAAAATATAACAGAAACAATGAGAAAAAAAGACTATTATTTTGGACATTTATATAGAATAGACGATAATAGGTTAACAAAGCAAATCTTCAAATATCTGTGAAGGAAGAAGTCAACAATAAGTTGGATTAAACAAGTTTAAAAATAATTAGAAAAAATAATATAAACAGGGAAGAAGCAAATGAAAGAGACTTTTTCGGGAAAAGTGTTAAAAATATAAAGAGTCCAGGGTACGAGAGAGAAAATCGCAGGTTCAAAATAGACTGAAGACAGTATAAAGAGACGTAGTGTAAAGATGAAGGAATATTGGAGAAAAAGAAAAGACCAAAGAGTACAGAATTGAATTGGCATGTGGTCCTTGGATGGCCGATTAAAATAAAAATTAGCAAATAAACAGGTTACGAGACGGAGTGATATGGTCACTCTAAAGACGCTCAACTGTTACAGCGTAATGTATTTTATCCACAACAAAGAGTTTTCTACATCTCTACATCATTACATTTATTTTGTGATGGATGACGTGGTACTCAAACGTTTTGTAAGCTGCCAAAACAATCTGGAACAGAATCCGTCAATACGGTTGATGCTCACGCTGTGTTTATCCGCCAGTTCAAAGTAACCCTTCAGCGAGAGCCAAAGTAAACCACTCTACATAAGCCGGCCGCCGCTGGCTTAATAAGGGTTCTGTTCCACCGAAATCATTAGAGCGTTAAGTGTCCGAGTTTGGCTCTTACGCTGTTGGCAAACACACACACACACGCTCCTTTCTCTCCCTGTCAGCACTTTGCTTTTGACCCTACTTTACAGTGTAAACTCGCACACGGTTGTTTAAATATGTTTCCAATATTCAAGGGGTGATTCTTACTAGAGTTTTATACTCAACCCCTTATTTTATGGTGCAGTTATTTGCGCAAAATATTTTTTTTGATATAATCTTTACTTTTTAATATTTTTTTCGTGCCCGCTCGTTAATCATTGGTAACAACTATATTGCCTGTAATATTGTTGTCAGCAAAAACACTTAGTCCATTCTACCGTTGGGTTCTTAAGTTGACTACAATTTTTTGACTACCCCTATTTTGTAGTGCAGATACTGCTGAGAATTAATGTTACAATGAAGCCCATGAATTCAAACAAATCAATTTCTACAAACAGAATTAACACTGTTGCACACTACTATAGAAATATTATTCCGATTAACGCTTCCAAGCTTCACAGCTCTTATCTGACGATGAGCTGTGAAGGTTAAAAACGTTAGTCGGAATAATTTTTCTATAGTGGTAGGCAACAGTGTTAGTTTTCTGTTTGTGATTCTAAACACTAACACAACTTTCTTCATTAGGTTAATTTCTGTCCGAACAGTTAGTGAAGTTAATATAGGTACAAAAGTTGATTACGTGTTAAAACATGAACCCCAATAATGTGTACATAAAAAATTTCATTTTACCACTACTAAAGAAGAATATTAATTTTAAGTATTGATAAACTTGTTCATTTTTTTTTATCTCTGGGTTGATCAATTTTAAAATGTAAAGTGTCAAATCAAATTTTTGGATGCAGGAATATAAAAAAAATAACAAAATTTTAGAAAAACGAATTATGAAAATTTACATTATTGTAGTCACATGGGGGTAAACGAATCACATTTGAAATCAATTTTATTGATAAAGAACAGTAGAAAATGAAACCATAGAAAATGGAAAACTTGAAAGATGAAAAATAATCACTATAGCAAATCAAAAAGGAACAAAATCCTTGCTGCAACCAAATGTTTCAAGTAAAATTACTACCCTGGTGCGCAGGAAACACAGTACTGTAGTTATGTGGTGTGTTTCTTTATTGACCGATGATACTATGGTTCCTTTGGCAACAGAATTGACTGGATTGGTACAATTTCTTTTTATATTTAAGTAAGTGAGAAAACGATTATTCATATTGTTTTCTTAAACTAATAATATAGGATGTTTGGTTTTTAAATAATATTGTCTCTCGCGGAATTCGTGCTTTATAATCATCTCCACCAAGTATTAAAACAAAAGTTGTTTGTTCCGGTCCCAAGCAGATAGACTAGAGCTGGACAATCCAACGCTTCTTCAGATTTCCCGGCCTTATTCCTACCTTTTGGCTTACAATTATTCAATAGCTGTTTGTTCCGGTCCCAAGCAGATAGAGTAGAGCTGGACAATCCAACGCTTCTTCAGACTTCCCGGCCTTATTCCTACCTTTTGGCTTATAATTATTCAATAGTTGTTTGTTCCGGTCACAAGCAGATAGACTAGAGCTGGACAATCCAACGCTTCTTCAGACTTCCCTGCCTTATTCCTGCCTTTTGGTTTATAATTATTCAATAGTTGTTTGTTCCGGTCCCAAGGAGATAGACTAGAGCTGGACAATCCAACGCTTCTTCAGACTTCCCGGCCTTATTCCTACCTTTTGGCTTATAATTATTCAATAGTTGTTTGTTCCGGTCCCAAGCAGATAGACTAGAGCTGGACAATCCAACGCTTCTTCAGACTACCCGGCCTTATTCCTGCCTTTTGGCTTATAATTATTCAATAGTTGTTTGTTCTGGTCCCAAGCAGATAGACTAGAGCTGGACAATCCAACGCTTCTTCAGACTAACCGGCCTTATTCCTGCCTTTTGATTTATAATTATTCAATAGTTGTTTGTTCCGGTCACAAGCAGATAGGCTAGAGCTGGACAATCCAACGCTTCTTCAGACTACCCGGCCTTATTCCTGCCTTTTGATTTATAATTATTCAATAGTTGTTTGTCACTAAGTCATTGCTTGTAATATGAGACACATTAATACACATAAAATTCTTGACCTATTTCAGAACATAATCGTAAGCAACAATATTTGCTCGTATGGTATCAGATCCAAGAAAAGCCATCGTCTAAGCCTTGAATGTGGAGATCCGTAATCCGAAATTCTTGCACGTGCAATAGCTATCTGCAAGCGCTTTCCGATTTTTACTGAATAGCCAGGACATCACCACATAACATCGTGTCAATTGCAGAGTTATCAATCAGAAAATGCTTCTGAAGACACATCTGTTGATGTTTCTTTTTTTTGGGTGGGGAGGGGGGTTGTTCTAGTCTGATCCTCGTCAGGGCCAGACTCAGGCTGTTCCGGGGCAAACCCTGTTCAGCCATGTGGAAGGAGACTGGGAATCGTACGCCAGTGCAGCCCGGCCGTTGAGAAGGTGGAGGCACGTAGAACGGAGAGTCGTTCATGGCAGTGTATTGCAGCATTGTAGGTAAAGGAAGTGGCTGATGGAGGCGCCATTTATGAGTGTTTGTTTATTTTTCAGGGACGAGTAACGCATATCGTCAAAGCTGGAAGGCGTCAAATAAGGCGGAGGACACAAGGAAGTGGGTTAAAGTCCTGGTAAGTAAGGAGGGGAAATTTAAGTTATCATCAGGAAGGTTGGCAGATTGTAGTTTGGGATCTAAATGTTTCTATGTCTCTGACGGTGAGGTGGAGATCCATCGGTAACGGTAAGGAGACGGTTTATTAGGAAGGAAGGTCTGCGAGTATTGTGGGTAGTTCTATTGATGGAGGGGACTATGGATTGCGGGAAAGTGCGTTGTGAAGCTGTTCTAGAATATTTCCAACTCAGTTTATATAGGAAGGTGTTAAGGTTAAGGAAAGGGTTACTTAAATCATACAGAGCGCTGTTAGAGGTTTCTGTAATGGAAGGTCTGCGATATATCAGTCTTAGAGCTCGTCGTTCTGTGATTCGGTGGGGATTAAGGCGGGCAGGGACAGGGGTCAGCGGTCAGGAGTATAGGGTGAGCATAGGTAATGATCGGACGGATGCAGGTAGTGTACATGCGGGGATTAAGGCGGGCAGGGTCAGGGGTCAGCGGTCAGGAGTATAGGGTGAGCATAGGTAATGATCGGACGGATGCAGGTAGTGTACATGCGGGGATTAAGGCGGGCAGGGTCAGGGGTCAGCGGTCAGGAGTATAGGGTGAGCATAGGTAATGATCGGACGGGTGCAGGTAGTGTACATGCGGGGAGTAAGGCGGGCAGGGTCAGGGGTCAGCGGTCAGGAGTATAGGGTGAGCATAGGTAATGATCGGACGGATGCAGGTAGTGTACATGCGGGGATTAAGGCGGGCAGGGTCAGGGGTCAGCGGTCAGGAGTATAGGGTGAGCATAGGTAATGATCGGACGGGTGCAGGTAGTGTACATGCGGGGATTAAGGCGGGCAGGGTCAGGGGTCAGCGGTCAGGAGTATAGGGTGAGCATAGGTAATGATCGGACGGATGCAGGTAGTGTACATGCGGTTGAGTAGTCCACTGGAGCAGCGATCATATCTACTTAGAGTCCTAAGAGAGAGGATACTCATGCGGGCATCAATTACGTATGACATCATATGTAAACTTATATGAAAAAAAGTTGCTCCTCAGTCCGCAGCCTCTCATAATATATATGAGCCATTCCTTGTCCGTGATACTGCTCATCTTTAGCTTATTTGCTGATCCTCCTGTTTCATATAAATACCATAGTATTTTGTAAGCCTTGTCATATCCAACATGCACATTGTTCTATCCTATCAACATCCATTCAATCAGTCTAATTGAAATTTAGAGTTGTTAAGCAGTGATTTGTAAGACGAGGTGGCCGAGTGGTTAAGGTGTTGGACTGCTAATACAATGTGCTCTGCACGCGTGGGTTCGAATCCCATCCTCGTCGAAATAGCCTTTTTTTCTATTTCATTGCGTTATAGTATGCGTGATTAAGGCGTTGATTTGATCTTTTATATTGTACAGAGGTAACATAGTTCCATTTTCATTAACTTAGTTTTCGGGGCCCAATTTTAATGTGCGTCTATGTGTCGGTTTCCGGGTGTAATATAAGTGTTACAGATCGTTGTTACAAGTGTTTTGAGAGTATGGAATCAAAGATGTCCGAGAAAATAAGAAGCATTATATTTATGGGTAAAAGGGATTTTGGAAATGTTATGAACTCTAATGACAGGAAGAACTGTTTTCACTGGGAACAGAAATAAATTTGCTGAATGGTTTATGTAGACTATGGTTTGATGAAAGCGAAACTTGGATCATCAAACATAAATAAGATAGATACATTGAGAGCTTCTTGAAGGATGGTTGTAGGGAAGAATGGTTAAGGCGAAATGGATTGACAGATTGAGAAATGATGAATATTGACGAGAACAGGAGAGTAATGAAACCTGGCGAAAGTAATAAGAAAAGTAACATCTTTGACATTATTGAAAAAGTTTTATAGGGTTTTGGAAGACCGCAGATTGAGTGGGTAACGTTGCTGAAGTCATAGGCATCTCAGATGAGCGTTTGCATCATGTATTTTAACTCAAGAACTTGGTGTGAAAAAGCGTTGTGGAAGATGCCTGCCGCATCTGTAGTTGTTACATTTTTTGGCGTCCAGTGCAGGGGGGGAGTTATCTTCAATGCTGTGACGACCACGCTTAAAATCACGTGCCTACTTACAAACAGTTGGTTTTGAAGTCGCATCATCTCCTGACACATTTACAATTTTGTTTTGAATTTCCGTTAGCGCTAAATAATTTTTAACAAAAAATCACACCACGTTGTTTTTTTTTAAACACGCATGACACGTCAATTTTAAACGGCTTCTAAACATTGAATAAATTGATAGATATGTTTGGAAATTAACAGGAGTTCACATAAAATACAAATCTTGCAGCACACGAAAAATTTTAGTTTTACCGGTAAGCTACAGTTGTCGCACTGCGAATTTTTCAACTGACCCTCGTATTACTTAATTTGCTCCTTTAATACTTAGTAAAACAAAACGTTTGATAAATGTAGTATATTTGGAAAATGTAACTTACGAAATTGGTGTACGTTTGTTCTGACGTCTGTTTCTTGTGCTCAAGCGGGGAACAATGTAGGCGCCACTTAATTTGCGGGCGGAGTGTATCTTAGACGATAAATACGTTTGGGAAATCAAACTTATCAACAGCATCTGTATCAGCCGACTGCAACAAAGGTAATTCCGCTGAAGACGATGAGACAATTTCTTTTGCTCCTCGAAAATAAAAAGGAACAATTCTGCTGATTATAAAGGTAGTATGTCTGTGTTACCTTTGAGACTACCAACTCACTTAAAACAAATTTGAACTTCTGATAAGTCCTGTTCCGACTCAGTGTATGGTTTTATATAACAACAAAACCAGCTCAACGCGCCCTATACTATTAGGTCTATTGTATTATCACTACGTCACACAAAAGTCATCTTATGATCTTTGGTTCGGGGTTCATCCATTTGCTTGTCACGCCTTTAGTGTTATATGATTCAAATTTCCTTTGCTCGTCTCCACTTATTTTTGCTATTGATTTTAACTTAAACGCTTTTTTTACACAGTTTTTTGTTACCTATGAGATGTGACCAAAAGGTATCAGACCATTTTGAATATTACGGGAGCCAGCGGCAATAGTAATGGAAATAAGAGGAAATAATATTAATTATAGACAATAAATACTTTAATTATTGAATAATATGAAATCCGAACTATATTAGTAGGGGAACTTGAAGAAAAGCGTAGCATTGCTTTCGAACTGCTGGGCGCTTACACCGTCTTGTGTTGCCGGCTCGGACATCGGCAATGTTTTACTGCGTCCACCCAATGTGTTGCCGCTGAATAAACCGGCAAAACGCTCAGTTACCAGCTATGTTTGTTTTCGGAACTGACGTGCAGCAGATAGTACGTACCCATTTGTGTTTTGTTCGTTCAGTCATGTGTTTCTCTGCTTTTCTTTATTATTTTTAATTCGATTATTTGTGTTCTAATTTATTTTCTGTAAGTATAATGACAGGCAGATCCCGTTGAACTGGGACCCTTTTTTCTCCCAGAGAATGATAGAAAATGCTCTACAAAGAACACTTGGTACAAAAAGAAATTCGAATTAATTTTTAGGTTAGTTTTAGGCCTATCACAACCGGTAACAGGTGTTATCTACCCACGGCACGGCACGGCACGGCACGGTATCTTTTGACGCATGCGTAAACATTTACAGTCAGCTGTGAGAGACTCTATTGTGTAAATACATGTTGTCTGTGGCTGTGTTAGTCACAATGTTTGAACGACTAGATCACCGAGTTTGCCTTAAATTTTGCACATGACTAAACGTTTGTCGAGGAAATTATCATAATCATTAAGAAGTCTTATCAAGAGGACTCGATGAATGGTATTTAGATAAACTTTTAGTAAAACCGCTTTCAACACAGAAGGAACCTGTTTAAAGTGGTTCGCGTTCTGAAAGGCCTTCAACAAGCAGAGCAACCTGAATATTGAACATAAGCGTCCTTTAATATACGAAAATCGACGACTGACAATGCTAAAATTACGAGAGTCATACAATATTTAAAAAGACAAAGAGTTATAGAGGGAAAACGGTCCATTTATTCAGTATGACAATGATTTTTAGTCTTCTTCTTCTCCTCTTCAAGGATTAGGTTATATAAGTCTGATCCGGCAACCACCTCATCCTCGGACGACCCATGTCTCTTCCACCAGTGGCTTTATGGTGCAGTGCCAATTTTGGCAATCGATCCTCTTCTCATTTTGTTTTAATTGTCTCCAAGTCACGTTACTAAATATTTAGGATTAATATTAGGCAATTACCTGTATTAACTTCCGTCTTGTAACTTATTTGGTTTTTTTAATAATAAAATACCAAATAAGTCACAAGACGGAAGTTAATACAGGTAATTGCCTAATATTAATTCTAAATAATCGATCCTCTGTCATCCTTTGCAGATGATCCCACATTGGCTTCTGTAAGTTGCAATAATTTCACTTATTTATCCTTTTCTTCAAGTTCTGCTCTGATATCTTCATTCCTTATTCTATTATGTAATGTATAATTTAAAGTACTGTATTTAGAAGAAACTGCATTTTAGCACTCTGAATCTTGCCACTTTCTTTTCTTGTCATGACCCACCCCTCATTTGCGTAAATCAACGTTGATGTTGCAATTGTCTTATAAAACTCAATCCTCGTGATGTGTCTTGTTTTATGTCTAACATTTTTATGAATCGTACCACAAATATTTCTAAATTTATTTGTCTTCTCTCTTATATCATATTCAGATTCACAGCTTACTGCACAGCCGAGATATTTCAAACGGGTCACTTGTTCTAAAGTGCTGTTGTTTCTAACAATCTTAGTCCTCACTGGATATTTACCTATAAAAAGCAATGTTTTTTAGTTTTCTACATAATCAATCTTCTGCAACAATCAATTAATACACTTGTCCCACCTGTGAATAAGCTTGTTTACGCCTGCTGCAAAGAAATAAATATGTTGTTGGCGCAGCCAGGTTACGAAAATTCTTTGACCTCGTCGTTGTCACAAAACGTCGTACCATGTAACACCATCTTCATTGAATTAAGCAAGTAGAAATTAGATGGACAAAGGTCTGGACTGTAGGGAGAGTGAGGTAGAGTCTCCCAAGCCAATTTATTGATGGTTCCACGTGTTAAGTGAACTCCGCACTCTGCTGGACGACCCCCCCCCCATAGTCTTCTACGTAGGACCCTTCTCGTGAGGAAGCCAATACACTTACGTATACCAAACCAAACCCATCAAACTCACAAATCACAAACTACTAAACTCAACACCGCCCTGAATGGCTGCCCTGCTCGTTCGTGGCTTCGGCGCGGCTGTCTCATGTCATTTGTGCAAGAGCCTTCTTTCATCAGACGCCCGCAATGGATACACAAGGCGGCTTGTGTAGATCATCGCTGAGAGGACTGGGGGCCGAGTCGGAGGCAGGAGCGCTGGATAACTGGTTCTTAAATATACCGGGAGGTCTCTCCGCTGTTACTCGGACGTGTCACCGCTGGTTCAGGGCACAAGACAAACCAAACTTTGGCTACGCTAAGCACCTCACTTGTTGAGATCGTCTCCCCCTACCCAACAAAACAGGACCATACCATCCGAATCCACAACCTTGAACACCTGTAGCCCTAGAGAAGGAGAAGGAGGAGAAGAAGAAGAAGAAGAAGAAGAAGAAGAAGAAGAGACAGAAGAAGAAGAAGAAGAAGAAGAAGAAGAAGAAGAAGAAGAAGAAGAAGAAGAAGAAGAAGAAGAAGAAGAAGAAGAAGAAGAAGAAGAAGAAGAAGGACAAAAACAGTAGCAGAAGCGCAAAACGAGACAGCATTTTATTATAGGTGATCGAGCGACATCCTTTTTTGTGTTCATTTTCGTCTTCTTACAGACGCGTACGTTTCTACATTTGTGCAAACTAATTAAATCCACGAACGTTAATTGGCCGCTTGGAATTAGTAGCGAGTAATCGTATCGCAATTACGAGCGGGTGAGTTAAAGTACCCCGTTCGCTCTCTTTTCATGCAGCTAAAATGTATGTAGTAAGTTATGCCGGGCAGTAAGTTAAGCAAAGGAATAGGAGGAGGAGGAGGAGGAGGAGGAGAAGAAGAACAAGAAGAAAGGAGGGTAGGAGGAGATGATCGAAGAATTTTCTTCTGCCGCACATTGTTGATATCTCAAAGGAGACCAGACAGAATGTCTTCTGTAGACTATAGGCGTGTTAGAGGGACAGAATAAGTGCGGCCACAAAAGTGGAGTTTTGTGTGGAACAAACAGAACATTAATATGTACGACAGTTGTGCAAAGCGGGCTGCAATAAATGTACCGAACAAAAGACGACACAGTAGCATCAAAGTAGGTCGTACGGAGCCTGTCAGAACTCTCGAGTCACATTGTGTCTATGAGCGTTTTATTAAAATTTGAACGGAAAATAACTTTTCTCATTCAGACGCGTCGTACTGGCATTCAGATTATTTTGCCTTACTGTCTGCAAATATTTTAGAAAGATAAAACACTCCAAAGTATTGATTACGTCGTGTACATTTGTCTTTCATAGTAATGAAGACATTTAGAAATATATGAATAAGATAACAGAAGTACGTGAAATATCTCTCTCTCTCTCTCTCTCTCTCTCTCTCTCACACACACACACATATGAACAAACTTTTAAATACAAAGGTTTTGTAAAATATATAAAAACACTTGGTAAATTTTACAGATTTTATTTAACTCTGACAGCTGTTTCGGGTACCTAAGCCATTGCCAAAAAGGCGAATGAATTTCAATGGCTTAGGTGTCAAAGAGCCTCTTTGACAATGGCTTGGTAGCCGAAACAGCTGGCAGAGTTAAATAAAATCTGTGAAACTTACCAAGTGGTTTTATATATTTTACAAAACCTTTGTATTAATATGTTTCACCAAGTGCCCAACGAGTCATCAACTAATATCGTGAAAACTTTAAAATGCTTGATGACATCAGAAAAGGAAGGAGCTACAGTCATATGAAGACATATGGACAGGACCGAGACAGATGAAGAGCATCCAGTTATAAGTGTGTTGTAAGACAGTTTTACCATCATCATCATTTATTTTTATGCCATACCTTTCCATCTCATCTTCTAAATATTTTAACATTCTACATTCTACTATTCTAACTATTGCACAGTTGGACCCTCGCTCACTGATGTCAGCACTGCATTGGTGGAGCGTATAATTTATTTTTCTCATTCCAATACAAACGCCTGCATTCGAAACTCGGCCAGCGTGATATATATGGTAGTGAAATACGAGCTATAAAAACAAGAAGAAAGGTACTTGTGATTGCGGTAAAGAACGATAAAGTTAGAAACAATAATGTATTGACGAGCAGTGGCGTACCTACGCCAACTGGCGCCCGGGGCAAACTTAAAGATTGCCGCCCCCCGTCCTTTCACAATTGGTGACTGTAGAATCATCTTACCTACTTCCAACTCCCATTCCTCGCCCACATTTGTTCTTCTGTTGTTTACTGTCGGCTGTTTCTTTGCTACATCTCTGATCACACTACACTGATCATTATCTATGTCAGCACACAATAATTGTCATAAATTAAATATTTATAAGTTTCATTAGGACTAGGTTATTTTCAATAAAGATTCAGTTTATTTGTAACAAACGATTATAATTGGCTAATAAGTACTTAACAAATCTGGTATAATACGATACAACTTATATTTGAAAATTAAACTCTAACTATAAGAAGAACTGAAAAACCTTACATATCTAAAATATTGCAATGTAAATATATTGCACAAAATGAAAGTAGCATTGCATTTTTTGAAAATACATGAAAAATATAAAATTTCTCAAATAAAATATCTTAGATTCAAGATTCTTACAGTGTTGGAAAACACTTTTATAACAATTTATTGAATTATTAATAATTGTATATGTATATAGCAGGCATTTAAACTAGAAAATAACTATAGCTTTAACTATAACTTTGTTCAATCAACATGCAGTTTTATAAGTGTACTTTCCTAGCCTTCAGTGATGCAAACTCATTTATTAATAGAGTATAATCTAAAGCAGATGCCACGTCACTTTCAATTGACAGAATTGCTAAATTAGTTAGTCTCTCTTGCGTCATTGTGGATCTTAAGTAGCTTTGTATTAGTTTTAGTTTACTAAATGATCTCTCACATGATGCCACAGATACTGGTATAGTTAGAAGAAGTTTAAGTGCTACGACTAAAGTGCTATATGCTTCTAATCCTATAGCAGATATGTATAATAAGATATCTTTAGGATTATTTAAATCAAGCTCTTCACCATTTGATTTTGATCTTCTTAATAGAGTTTTGATATCTTTTATGTCTTCAAATAATTCATCTCCATTTAGTTCATTAGGGTACTTTTCTGCAAGTCCTAAACACTTTTTTCTCAGCTCTTCCATCTTTTTTTCTTTGTATTTTATATCCATGTAATCTTCAAAATTACAAAGGAATCCAAAGCGTGAGTCCAGTTGCTTAACATTTAAGAACCGTTGACCTAATTCCAATAGAAGCTTATCCAATATCTCTACTATGCTTCGTTTTACTTCATCTTTCCAGGAAAGTCCAACGTCCTCAGCTATTTCCCCGGGCATTTTTCGTTTTTTTCTTTCTCTTCGTTCTGTAGGTACTCCCCATTCTTCACACTTAGCAGCAGCTTTTGTCACCACGTCATCAGGAAGGTTTTCTCTCCATTCGCTAAGTTTATCTTGGAGAGACTGTAGACAGATTAGTACATAGGTAAACGAAATACCTTTGATTTGCAGGGTTTTTTGAGTTCTGTCAATCTTGGGGAGGACTTCAGACCAGAAAAAGAGTAGACTCACAAAATCGAATCTTTCAATGGCATTTATCAACAGTGATGCAGACTGTCTAGTATCAATGGTTTCAGATAGTGTATCTCTCAATTTCTCTAAAGCGCTTAATACTCCATCTAACTGGGATGATAAGGCTTTTACAGCTTCTGCCTTTGAACTCCATCTCGTGTCAGAGTGCCCCTTCACCATTAATTTCACATGTTCCTTAAGAACACTCCACCGGTGAGTTGAACTAGAGAGAAAGGCATATACGCGTTCAACAGTCCCGAAAAAAGTAACTGCATTTACGTTAACATGTGCAGCATGAACACCAACCAAATTAAGCGAATGATTGTCACAGGGAACAAACACGGCTTGTTGATTTAGATCCAATAACCTTGTTTGGACGCCAGAATGAATTCCAGCCATTGTTGCTTGGTTGTCGTAAGATTGACCCCTACAATCTGCAAAATTTAAACCATCTTCTTCCAATTTCTTCGTTATCACTTCAGCAATGCCCTCAGCCGTTTTGTCTTCAATTGGAACAAAATCTATGAAACATTCCCTGACTTCAACTGAACCTTGTTTTACTTCGACAAATCTTACAATCTGCGACATTTGTTCTTCATGTGATGTGTCTGGTGTACTATCAAACATAATACTGAAATACTTGGCATGCTTGCAGGAAGCAATAATTGTCTTTCGAACATGTTCACCTAGGAGGTTTATAACCTCATTTTGCACTCGAGGAGAAAGATATGATACACTTCCTGGATTTTCGGACACTGATTGCAAATGAGCCCTCATAACGGGATCAAATTTAGCTAGGTATTTCAAGAGAGCGAGAAAGTCCCCAGGTCTACAATTGTCATCGTCTACAATCGACTCTCTGTGGCCTCTTAAAGCTAAATTCTGTTGAGCCAATGTTTGAACAGTAGCAATTACACGTTCAAGAACTACTCTGTAAATTCTACTTTGCTCTAGAACCTGTTGTTGAAGGCGGTCATCAATAACTGTCCCTTTTTGTAAGGCACGTTCTAAGTCCTTCCATTCCAAAAACGCAACCCTGTGAGCGGGGCTGTTCTCATGATCTTGAACGCGCGGATCTTTAACTGAATGATCTTTAACTTTCGCCATGTTGAAAATCCTGTTTCATTATTAAAGCTAGATTTATGATTTCTCTGCGGAAATAGCGTGCAACAAAAACAAAACAGGGATTTCTTAGATGGGGAAAAACACATCCATGACCGATTAACCTTTTCTCCATTTTTCAAAGTTTTTTTAAACCAATGCCTATGCAGAGATCGTCCAGATTCATCCTCAGGAAAAACAGAGTCTTTGTTTTGCAGTTGGTATGTACCTTTCATTACAAATGAGTCAAGACATTGTTTTGAAATATTCGTCGGCCACACTCCAATGTCGTGCAACATCAATTTTTCACAGTTATCATTGTCAAGTGGATCAGCCTTACTTTCAATCATTTCATTCAAGCTGGTAGGCCTATTTTCAATTTTGTCAAAACTTTCATTTTCAGGTGCTAAGTTTTCACGTGAAGGTCCTACTTTACTTGATTCTAAGTTTTGATTTGAGTCATCTTCTTCAAAGTCACTGGTTGATGTTGTAATTTGAGAATAGTCCTTCAGCCGGGAAGTACTAGAACCATCATATTTTTGACTATCAATGTTCGATGCTTCAAATTCAAGATTCAATTCGTCGCTGTCAAGTTCAGGTTCATTTCGAGTTGTAGAGGTCGATGACGATGATCCTTCTATAAAAGCTTTCATAAATAACTTGCAACTCTCGATTGATTCAGTACGTTGTTGTTTCAGTTTTCTATACTGAGCCCCACTTGGCTTCCGTCGTTTCATTTTTGGGATCTGGAATAGAACAAAGTTAATTGGTTAAACTTGGTTTCAGCTTTAGGGATTTTTTGCTAATTTCGTCACGAGTAATAATCGCCCTTAAATTACAAATATCCAACCATTATTAGCAGATTGTTAAATCTAGCTATTGTTTTCGCGTATCCGCCTTTTTTTCTCTGTCGCGCTCAAGTATGAATATGTTTAGGAGGCTGTTGGTTGTTTTTAAAACATATGGTTTTTATAACGAGAAACAACTAAAAGCATTAGAAAAGCAGACAATCCTAATGAATTATGCTGTTGGTAAATATAAAAATGAAATTTATTAATATACAAAGTATAATAACAAAACACATTGGAAATATGGTCATGTCATATACGAATGTTAGGTTGAAGAAAGAAGAAGTAAAAATTAATTGTATACATCAGTTTAAATAAAATATTAGGACACTTCACATTCGATTAATGCATACCAGTCATTTATCGCGTAAATAAATTAGGGCTATAATTAATATTACTACGCGTTTAAAAAAGAAATATTGGTTTGTCCGTATGCCTCACCATATGAAGTAACTTAAATATTAGTTTAGCATTTTGCGGCGACTTTTCGATAAATGAATAAATAAGAAGAATTATAAGTTAGCCTATATGAAAACAAAATTATACGCCTATACCTAAATACCGGTATAACAAAACTAGCGAAACTATTATGTAGTTGTTCTTAATGTAATATCTTACATTTTAATCTCGTATTTATACTTTACGCTGTGGGAAACAAAAGGTAATCCTCAAACTTCCGTTTATACATACAAACACGTATGCGCAAATTTGTGTGAGCGTGTAAACGCCTGACGCATACCGACTGCTTCGCGTATGTTCGTTTCGTTTCGTGTGTGTTCGTCGAGGCTGGTATGCGTCGTAGGCCAATACTCAGACCATAATACAGAAAAAACATGGCTGCCGTACCAGGCCAAAGCTGACATGGCGCCGAATAACCAATAATAGTCGTGAGAAATTTATATTACGAAAATATTTATCGATGGTTTTCATAAACGCAATATTTGATGCTTTAAATAGCAATGCTAATTTAAAGTGCACTTCATCTAGGAGAGTATGATACATAGAGCAAATTTTAAAAGCTTTTAACAAACAGCAAGTTATCAGTACCTAACAAAATTCACTTCATTTAAAATACAAATACACACACTAAGCAACACAACACCAAACAAAAAATTAAAAAATCCTTTTCCTCTTATTAACATTAGGACAACCTGCCCATTAGCCCATTATGCACCCCTCACCAAAATATTGAAGTCAACCGAAACTAGCACTACACAGATCCAACAAACAATTTTAAATAACGTATCTACTCCAGAAAATAAACATACACCAAAATAAGGACCCTGTCACTCAGTTCAATATTACTCTCTTCATAACTACTAAGATGAATTACCAGAGTTTCAAACTTGCTCCATCTGTCACACTTCAGGCCATCCTGTCCTTCACATCCTAATATAAACTTTAATTTTTCTGCAGGTAAAGGAATGTTTTTATAATATGCTTGCACTTCTAGGTCACTCATCACTTTAAAACTCACTAGTATTGATGGAATGTCTTGGTGTTGAAGTTTTAAAAATAGAACACTATCATCATTCACAATCACACTGAATGGGCGTACATTTTTCTTCTTCATTTCTGTCGTGAAAACCTGAAAATTATTGATCTTGTCTTCTTCACACCAACGTTTAAATGCTTCTTCGTCTCTCTGTAGCAATTGCTGTTTACGTTCTTCAGGGTCCTTTCTTTCTTGAGGTAAACTTATGTTGTTGTACGAAGGCTGATTGTTGAATATGGTTTGGATAGGCATCAGGTGTCAATTTAGGATTTTTCCTAGGGATGTGAATTGGTTCACCATTCTCAACGGGAAAAATGTCTTCGCGCACAATAAACTTAGGATCAAAATGTTTGATGCACACGACAGTTTTATTATTTACACTGAAATTGTCGCGATGAATGCACCGAATCCATTTGTCTCGTAAGACTTTGTCCTTCGGAAATGTGAAGGCAGAAATTCCAGAAGAATTGCCGTAATTTGACTTACAAAAGGGTACACAACACGATCGACCCATATTAATCTAATATATGTACATGACATTCTGAAACGGCACTAATAATAATAAAAAAAAACACTGAAACACAAAGATAAACAAACACTTAACCTATACTGGAACACGTGCAAATAGGAAATAACTTACTTAATATATTAAACTTCTAAGCAAACGAACCGAACGACTAAAATACTATTAAAAAATATAAAGAACGAGCACAAACAGACTCAAAATATTTCTTTCACAACGATTACTTTAAACTGGCATTCACGATCACATTGAATTCATGCTTGGCCTGCGCTTACTGCCATATTGCAACTAATCGAAACCTGCCTTAAGGTCTGAGTATTGTAGTTGGTCTTGCGTAGGCTAACAAAAATATTATAACTTTGACGCACACAGAGAGACTGTGACTGAGATCTCTATAAATGTGACGCATACAGAAAAACTGCGATCTCTATAATTACTAACACGGTTAATTAACAAACGCACGAATAATATCTTAAAAGTTATATTTTGAAACGAACAACGGACACAGTTTTATTCGACAGGCACGCTGGTTTTAGATTACTATAATTACCGGTACCAAATAAATTACCGACATTCTGTTAGTTAACAAGCGCAAAGTACACTAAAACACGTGGTGTGTACTAATACATTTCCCGCCTAATTCAGCGTCGGTGGGTTTCGTAATTACTCGTAGCATTAAAATCACCTCCAAGCTGAAAATGATAGATGAGTCTTACCTGGATGAAGTAAGTAATGTGATAAACAATTAGCACTTAAAATTATTCAAAACACCGCCACTATCACGATCTGACACTCTCGAAGTCTACAGCAACACTGAATATTAGGGATGGCCCGAAACAATGGCATCAGCTGTTTCGCATCAGCTTACTCGACGCAACTGATGCGCTGCACAACTGATGCGGAGAAACCACTAATGTCTAATGTCTCGCATTAGCTAGCAACAGAACAGCAGAACACTGAATATCCTTCCGTTTGCTTCAGTTGACTGACCCGACGAGCTAAAAATAGCTAACAACGCATGGGACCACATGAAACTTCATTATAACTTTATTCTAAAACACATTCTGTCACATGTACATTATATTGCATGTTTCCTCCTAACCCTATATTGTTGTCCTAAAGTACAAATAAAAATTGTTTTGGCATTTTGGCGCCCCCCTTCAAGCGGCGCCCGGGGCGGCCGCCCCCTTCGCCCCCCCTAGGTACGCTACTGTTGACGAGAATGAGGTTAAAAAACAAGAAACGCTAAGAACGTTTAGAAGAAAGGTCATAAGACGTTTTTATGGCCCGGTTAAAGAAGATGACAAATGGAGTATCAAAAATAATCAGGAGATAGATAAACTAATGAGTCACGAAGATATTTTAAGATTTATAAAATCTCAACGAGGTTAGTGGTTATGTCACCTAGAGCGGATGAATGCTCAGCGTATGCCAAAGAAAATTCTGTGTGCGCAGCAGGTCTATAAAAACAGCAAGAGGGGCCGACCTACGATAAGATGGTTGGATGATGTGCTAGAAGATCTCAGAAGAATGGATGTGAGGAGTCAGACTGAGATGACAATGAACAAGACACTTTGGAGAAGATTGGTGTTGCCAGTCAGGGCTCACGTTGGGCTGTAGTGCTGTAGAAGAAGAAGAAGAAAAATAAGAAGAAGAAGAAAAAGAAGATTGGTGTTGCCAGCCAGGTCTCACGTTGGGCTGTAGTGCTGTAGAAGAAGAAGAAGAAAAATAAGAAGAAGAAGAAAAAGAAGATTGGTGTTGCCAGCCAGGGCTCACGTTGGGCTGTAGTGCTGTAGAAGAAGAAGAAGAAGAAGAAGAAGAAGAAGAAGAAGAAGAAGAAGAAGAAGAAGAAGAAGAAGAAGAAGAAGAAGAAGAAGAAGAAGAAGAAGAAGAAGAAGAAGAAGAAGCAAAATGTATTGACAAGAATAGGAGAGGAAATAAAACTGCTAAAAGTAAAAAGGAAGAGAAAATATCTTGATTGGGCCGTATATATTGCCTATAAACTGTCTGCAGATAAGGGTCGCAGAGGGAAAGGTAGAAGGAAAGAGAGGACGATGAAACAGAGAGGTATGAGTGCTTGATGACGTCAGAAACGGCTGGAGGTATAGACAGATACACATGACCGAGGAACATGGATAGTATCCAGTTGAAATGTGTTGTGAGACAGTTATACTGAAGCCTTTTGGAAATATTGAGGTACGCGTTATTTGTTGTATCGTTTGTTACTCTACATACATACATACAGCATTGGCTCTACAGCCCATATCGAGCCTTTGCCTCCAAAACGAATTGCCTCCACTTATTCCTGTCCTCAGCCATCCGCCATCAATTCACTGCGCCCAGCTTCCTTGCTTCACTGCCGACCTGATCCAACCACCTGTTCTTTGGTCCTCCAATCTTCCTTTTTCCTATTGGCTTGTGCTTCACAATTCCTTTTGCCGTACGTTCGTCATCCATTCTCTGAACGTGTCTACCCCATCATAATCTATTAATTTTGGCAAATCGAACAACTGTAATGTCATTGTACTTAGCACATAATTCGTTAATGTTTCTCTTCCTTCAGACTCCGTCCTGTCGAGTTGGCCCATAAATCGTTCTCAGTATCTTCCTTTTAAACACAGCCAGCCTCAGTTCATAAATTTTTTTGAGTACCCAGCTCTCAGAGCCATATGTCAATACATGCCTTACCAATGTCTTATAAAGCGTGGCTTTAGTTTCTGTGGTTAATAGTTTTGATTTAAAATGTTTATTCAGCCCGTAATAGCTACTATTAACAACCAGAATTCTTCTTTCAATTCCTTTTGTGTTCAGTCATTCTCAGCATCGACATATATCCGGTATACGAAGCCTTTTATTCTTACAAATTTTATAGCCATATGTTAGTATATTTAAAATATTTTAATTCGTTTATTGTGAATAAGTTGCATAAGTTCAAGCTTATATGCGGGACCATTGGGCGAACCCTTAAATCAGCAAGTACAGGAACACGCCTAAAATGCTACAAGGTGATGGCCCTTCCCACACTTCTGTAAGGATCTGAGAATTGGACTTAACGAAAGACCAGGGCAGTCGCATCCTAGCGGCTGAATTGAGATTTCTCAGGCACGTGGCAAGGTATACTTTCCATGATCATCGAAGAAACACAAATTTACGGCAGGAACTGAATTTTCTGAGTATAATTTAGAGGATCGCCCAGTATAGGCTAAATTGGAGGGAACATCTTTACCGAATGGATGACTGGCGCATCCTTAAACAACAATGGAACTATAAGGCGAGGGGACGGGGCGGTGCGGGACGTCCAAGGAAGCGCTGCAGTCACCAGTTCTAATCTTAGCCTATTTGAGACTGGAACGAAACATATTTGATTTAATCCTTGATTTGGTAATGATGATGGTCATCATCATTTGTTTGTTATTATTTCTGATCGAATATCCTGGTTTTAGAAATTGTATTAGGAATTACGCTTGCACACATAATCAGATTATACAAAAATTGCTCAAGGACATTGCCTATAGACGAAAAAGCAGCTTAGCAGTTTCCCATTTTATGACAAAATAATGTTTGTCAGTAACAAAAATATATAATCTACAAAAAACTCTTTAGTATAGGAACTAACCACCAACACGCTTGCCCACTCTCATAGAGAAAAGGCGTCTTGTTTACCCACACAACCCTTTCAGAGGGAGAGCCAGCCAAAGTAAACCACTCTACATAAGCTGATGAGTGTAGCAACTTGCCACAGGGTTGTTAGGGGGGGGGAGGACCGTTGTTGGTTCGCCTGAAATCATAAGAGCGTTAAGTCTTGAACAAAGATTTTGGCCAGCACATTGTTGACAGGACACGCTCTCTCACTCTCTCCCTCTATCACGCTCATACTAGCTTATACCGTCTCGTTATACCCTCTTGGGTGTCAGCACTTTACCAGTTTTCTGTGTCGACTAAATTCAACGTTTACTTGTGTCAACAAAATATTTTCTTTTCCAATATTCAAACACGCCAACACCTTCTACTTATATTATATTCCACGTACTCTTTGTTCTGCGTGTTGAAGACAACAACCATTATGCAGAACTTTTTACCGTTTTAAATGCATCATATAGTGAATTCGTCTGCAGTGTACGACTATCAGAAGATAACAACAAGATCTAATAATGAAAGATGAGGAAAGGAAAAACAAGGAATATTGACGTATTTGAACGTGAACGTTCTACACAAGGCCAAAGAAAGAAAGAACTTCTTCTAAACTTCCAAGGACTGGGCCTACCAACCCTGTTCGGTATTCATTAATTCTTCGGCCTAAAACCTTTCTTTGGCCTTTCAAATTAAAAGTAATAAACCTCACGTCATTAGGAATTACTTTAATTCAAAATTCAATATAGTGTACGGTTTGAACCGTCGCATTTGCACAGGTAAGCTAGCTGTTTATTGACTTTGATTCGAAAAAATTAGAAGTTTCATTGCTGGATTTTTCATAAAATAACATACATTAACACAAAGTATAACATGGTTATAATATTCTTGTGAAACAGCCTTAAATAAAATTACGGAGGAGTAGTAAAAACGGGTTTTTGAGAATACCTACAGAAAGACTCATTTACACAAGACTTATTAACAATAAAAATCTAGAATTAAAGTAATCACGTGAGATTTATTACCTTCAATTTAAATAACAACTAATCAAGACAGAATGTTTTGAAGTCGGCGGTTTTTATAATTTTTTTAAACCTTATTTATACAATTAAAGGGTGCGTCAGCTAAATCCGGACAAAATTCAATTTAAAATTCCCGCCACATTTGACTTCAGTCGATTGTTGGCGTTTATGTAAGCCAGCTGTATGTGTAAGACGCTCATAACCTCAAAATGGGTGAGTCTGTTAGATCGAGTGGGGAATATAATCGACGAGCGGCAGTAATTGAAGCGTTTAGCGCCGGGCGTTCGCCGACCGAAATTATTCGCTTCTTCGGGTACCCGCGATCGACCGTTTACGACATCGCGCAAACGTATGCAGACGCGGAGAAGTCCGAAGAAGGTTCCGCGAACCCTGCAAGGCAAAGCCATTCAAGAGAGAAGACTGCTAGGGCCCAAAATTTCGTCCAAAGTGCTCAAGAGCTCATTTCAGGAGACCCGGGGGTGCCGCTTCGTAAATTGTCCACCACACTTGGGGCGAGTTAGGCCGCCATGCGTCGAATCGCAGAAAAGGACCTGAGATACACGTCTTATGTGCTCAAGGTACGACAAATGCTGTCTGAGGCTGCCAAGGTCAAGAGAGTTGCCCGGTGCAATTTGCTTCTTTGTTCATTGAAGCACGAAGCTGCGGGTCGCCTCAGGTTTTTTTCTGATGAAAAGATTTTAACTGTTGATGCAAAATTGAATCGACGAAACGACCGTTGGCTCGCGCACGATCCCGAGGATGTCCCTCTAGTATGTTATTACTGCTAACATTTTTTCAGGATACCTCGGTATCTATTGCAGATGGTACGGAGTTATCTCAGTGATAGAGAGCGAACTTACGAAATTTGGAAGTTACATAGCCGGAAAGAGATCACAGCAGGGGCGGCCCAGGGTTCTATCCTGGCAATTGATGTGGAATGTTGCGTATGACGGGATTCTCCTGATGGGGTGGAAATGCTGGATAGTACATTTCTCGCAAGCTGGTCGGATAACGTCCCTGCAATCTTCGTTGGTAGGGACGCCGAGGAAACCCTATCAAATAATGAAGCGGGTGTGTCTAATACAGCTAAATACAGATCACGGTTTATGACTAGCCAGAGCAAAGACCGAGACTGACGAGCGACAAAGACAAAAGACAAAGACAGCTCACGTCAGGTAGGCATATGTCGAGGGGAACTTAAGGAACCTAAGAAGAGACAGGAGGAGGAGGAGTAATATCATAATCTAAACTAATGAAGCAAAATTAGAAGGACCTCACAGTGGCGCTACCCAGAAGTAATGCTGACAGCGCTTGCAGTGGAGTGACCCCCCGAGAAAGGGGAGTTTTGTAGTCTGTTAGAGGCGGACACACCAAAAGGGAGTTAGAAGCAGGTACACAGCCCCCTAATAGAGAATAAAGTATTTTTTCTCCTCAAGAAAATACTATTATCAATATTACTATTATTCACACTCCTTGATACAATAGTAGATAAAGATATTGTCTTAGTTTTCGAACGTTTCTACATTAGAAGCAAAATTCACAAAGTTGAGTAACGTTTCTCCATAGGTGCCAAGGTACTGTTTGAATTTCACACACAATGAAGACGCGTGTATACTACAGTTATGTTATGAGACGCCCGTAATCAGATTATCACAGAAACACGTACGATAAAGTAGTATCGTACTTGTGGCGCCGCGTACGTGTGCGTTTCAGTACTACAGCAATTTTGTTACGCTACTTGAACGCTAATCCACTGCTGTATGCTAATTTGACTTAATTTGTTCAGAGTGTGTCTGCTACGACAACCAGCAGATCCGTTGTTATTACGCAATGTAGGTATGTCGTGTCTATTGCTAAAATTGATAGCCTGATTAATATTATTTGCGTTCTGTACAATAGTCATGTAGGAGCGAGCAGTTGGCTGCCTGTCGTCACAGTCTTGATTGTACAAACATTGTCTATTGTTACTGTAATTCAATTTAATTCACATGAAAATTTGAATAAACAAATTTAGCAAATATCTCAACCATTCAAAATAAATACAGGCGTACCCCCAATTCCCCAATTCTTTTCAACTGGGTCATGGACAAAGCAGTGAGAATTTGGAATGAAAAATTAAAGGAATCCAAAATATCGCCAATCATGTTGGGAAGAAGGAACAAACGTATTGAAATAAACTGTTGGCATTAGCAAATGACTTTGCTATACTTTCTGAACATCTGATATCTGCAATAACACAAGTTAATTTTTTCGAGGACATAGCCAGTAAAACACGCTTAAGAATTTCTGCAGAAAAAAACAAACTTCCCACGAACATTAAAAATGCACCAAAATTCCTGCTAACAGATATTGGTCAAATAGAGAGGGTTCCAAAACTTAGGCTAAGTATCTAGGAGAAATAACTAAAGTGCATCGTTTAGAAAAATCTGCTATAGAAGAAAGTATTCATACGATGGAAAGGGCATATGGTATAACTAAAGATATTTAAAATAAAAAGTGCATATATAAAAATGCGAAAATAAGGTATTACAGTACAATAGTAAAGCCAGAATGCCTATATGCAAGTGAATGACTTATACATTGAATTATAACTTAGACAAACTAGAAATATTGGAAAGACGAATTATTAGGAAAATATTAGGCCCACGAAAAACTTCAGATGGTTGGAAATTAAGCAGTAATATTGAAATATATCAAAGTATAGAAAATATAACAGAAACAATGAGAAAAAAAGACTATTATTTTGGACATTTATATAGAATAGACGATAATAGGTTAACAAAGCAGATCTTCAAATATCTGTGAAGGAAGAAGTCAACAATAAGTTGGATTAAACAAGTTTAAAAATAATTAGAAAAAATAATATAAACACGGAAGAAGCCAATGGATGAGACTTTTTCCGGCAAAAGTGTTAAAAATATAAAGAGTCCAGGGTAGGAGAGAGAAAATAGCAGGTTCAAAATAGACTGGAGACAGAAAAAAGAGACGTAGTGTAAAGATGAAGGAATATTGGAGAAAAAGAAAAGACCAAAGAATACAGAATTGAATTGGCATGTGGTCCTTGGAGGTCGATTAAAATAAAAATTGGCAAATAAACAGGTTACGAGACGGAGTGATATGGTCACTCTAAAGACGCTCAACTGTTACAGCGTAATGTATTTTATCCACAACAAAGAGTTTTCTACATATCTACATCATTACATTTATTTTGTGATGGATGACGTGGTACTCAAACGTTTTGTAAGCTGCCAAAACAATCTGGAACAGAATCCGTCAATACGGTTGATGCTCACGCTGTGTTTATCCGCCAGTTCAAAGTAACCCTTCAGCGAGAGCCAAAGTAAACCACTCTACATAAGGCGGCCGCCGCTGGCTTAATAAGGGTTCTGTTCCACCGAAATCATTAGAGCGTTAAGTGTCCGAGTTTGGCTCTTACGCTGTTGGCAAACACACACACACACACACACACACACACACACACACACACACACACACACACACACACACACGCTCCGATTAACGCTTTCAAGCTTCACAGCTCTTATCTGACGATGAGCTGTGAAGGTTAAAAACGTTAGTCGGAATAATTTTTCTATAGTGGTGTGCAACAGTGTTAGTTCTGTTTGTGATTCTAAACACTAACACAACTTTCTTCATTAGATTAATTTCTGTCCGAACAGTTAGTGAATTTAATATAGGTACAAAAGTTGATTACGTGTTAAAACATGAACCCCAATAATGTGTATATAAAAAATTTCTTTTTACCACTACTAAAGAAGAATATCATTATTTTTAAGTTTTGATAAGCTTATTCATTTTTTTTATCTCTGGGTTGATCAATTTTAAACTGTAAAGTGTCAAATCAAATTCTTGGATACAGGAATATCAACAAATATACAAAATTTGAGAAAAAACTAATTATGAAAATTTACATTATTGTAGTCGCATGGGGGTAAACGAATCACATTTGAAATCAATTTAATTGATAAAGAACAGTAGAAAATGAGACCATAGAAAACAGAAAACTTGAAAATTGTAAATAATCACTATAGCAAATCAAAAAGGAACAAAATCCTTGCTGCAACCAAATGTTTCAAGTAAAATTACTACCCTAGTGCGCAGGAAACATAGTACTATAGTTAAGTGGTGTGTTTCTTTATTGACAGATGATACTATGGTTCCTTTGGCAACAGAATTGACTGGATTGGTACTATTTCTTTTCATATTTAAGGAAGTGATAAAAAAATTATTCATATTTTTTTCTTAATCTAATAATATAGGCTGTTTGGTTTTTAAATAATATTGTCTCTCGCGAAATTCGTGCTTTATAATCATCTTCAACAAGTATTAAAACAAAAGTTGTTTGTTCCGGTCCCAAGCAGATAGACTAGAGATGGACAATGCAATGCTTCTTCAGACTTCCCGGCCTTATTCCTACCTTTTGGCTTATAATTATTCAATAGTTGTTTGGAGATACGGCAGTCAACTACCTAGTTAAGACCTTCCAACTATTTAAGCCGATACTGGGCATAGCTATCGACTGTACTCAGAATATTCAGTGCCTGCTGTATATCTGCATTTCTTCTACGATTTTGGAGAATATATCCTGCCACATGCTTGAGAAATCTCATTCCACCGCTTAAATACGACTGACCTAGGATTTCGTTGAGTCCAATTCTCAGACCCACAGAGAAGTGTGGGGAGGGCCATCATCTTGTAGAACGTCACGCGTGTTCGTTTACTCGTTGTGAATTTAAAGATCTCCCGGTAGTCCCGCACAAGCGATTAAACTTATAAAGTTTAATCACTATTTTTGCGTTCCATAGCTGGCTACACACAACTGGATATGAAAAGAAATAGTCAGATAAGAGGGGAGCTAAAAGTTGAAGAAGTAAATGGAATCATCATTAAGTACAGAGAAAGCTGGAAACAACATATTAGCAGAATGGGCAGTGACAGCTTCCCCAAAGTAGCCCTATTATATCAGCCGAAAGGGAAGAGGATCCTGGGAAGACCCAGAAAGAGATTGGAGCCAGAACAGACTAAACCGTCTAAGCCGTGGCGAAGAAGAAGAAGAAAAAGGAGAAGAAGAAGAAGGAGGAGGTAAAGAAGAAGAAAAAGAAGATGCAGAGGAAGAGGAAGAGGAAGAGGAAGAGGAAGAGGAAGAGGAAGAAGAAGAAGAAGAAGAAGAAGAAGAAGAAGAAGAAGAAGAAGAAGAAGAAGAAGAAGAAGAAGAAGAAGAAGAAGAAGAAGAAGAATATCAGTCACGAAATCATTGCTTGATCCAACATGCACATTGTTCTATCCTACCACCATCCATTCAATCAGTCTAATTGAAATTTAGAGTTGTTAAGCACCGATTGGTAAGACGAGGTGGCCGAGTGGTTAAGGCGTTGGACTGCTAATCCAGCGTTCTCTGCACGCGTGGGTTCGAATCCCATCCTCGTCGAAATAACCTTTTGTCTAATTCATTGCGTTATAGTATGCATGTTGAAGGCGTTGATTTGAACTTTTATATTGTACAGAGGTAACATAGTTCCTTTTTTTTTAACTTAGTTTTCACGGCCCGATTTTAATGTGCGTCTATGTGTCTATTTCCGGGTGTAATATAAGTGTTACAGATCGTTGTTTCAAGTGTTTTGAGAGTATGGAATCAAAGATGTACCGAAAAAATTAGAAGCATTATATTTATGGGTAAAAGGGATTTTGGAAATGTTATGAACACTAATGTCAGGAAGAAATGTTTTGACTGAGAACAGAAATAAATTTGCTGAATGGTTTATGTAGACTATGGTTTGATTAAAGCGATACTTGGATCATCAAACATAAATAACATAAATACATTGAGAGCTTCTTGAAGGATGGTTGTAGGGAAGAATGTTTATGGCGAAATGGACTGACAGATTGAGAAACGATGAAATATTGACGAGAACAGGAGAGGAATGTAACTGGCGACAGTAATAAAAAAAGTAACATCTTTGACATTATTGAAAAAAATTTCTTAGGGTTTTGGAAGACCGCAGATTGAGTGGGTAACATTGCTGAAATCATAGGCATCTCAGATGAGCGTGTGCATCATATACTTTAACTCAAGAACTTGCTGTGAAAAAGCGTTGTGGAAGATGGCTGCCGCATCTGTAGTTGTTACATTTTTTGGCTTCCAGTGCAGGGGGGGGGGTTATCTTCAATGCTGTTACGACCACGTTTAAAATCACATGACTACTTACAAACCGTTGGTTTTGAAGTCGCATCATCTCCTGACACATTGTAGCGTGACAGATGTATGCATAATATTGAATGGCAATTGATCATTAGAATAATGAAGTTATAATATTTAAATTTGGAAGAAAGCACTAAGTTTAATATAAAAAGATTAATTCATAGCAACTGTGGAAAGAAATCATTATTATAAAGAAAATACAAGTTAAAATAAAAGGAGTTACTAGTGATGAGTCATCCAAGACCAGTCTCATAACCAAAGGTTTTCAAGGTATAACCCAGGAAGGTAAAATAGTAAATAACAAAGCAGTACACAATATGACCAAACCCACAACGAGGGAGAATAAATAGAAGAGAAACCCTAAAATAAGCCAAGATCAACCAATACAGGTTGTGTATTTCTGAAATAAAGAAGAAGATGGAGAAGATCCCAAGGAACCTGATGGCAACAAGAAGAAGATGGAGAAGATACCAGTCCCAGCAGGCAGGAGAAAAGAAGACTGAAGAAAGAAGAAGAGGGCAGCATCCTGAAGAAGATGTCATGCTCTTATAAAAGACACCCAAGTCCCTATATCCCCAAAATAAATATCTAAAAACAAAAGTATAACGAAATAAAAACCACATGTATATAAATTTAAGAGAGAGAAGTGAACAAAGTAAAAGTTTCCTGTGAACTAAGATGAAACAATAATATAGTACCCATGGAACAAATCTCCATTGGAAAACGCTAACCAATTTATTATGTTGATAAGACTATACGACCATTTAGCATTAACATAATATATAAGTGAAAGTGAACCAGTGATAGTTTTGGGTATTATAAAAAATGAACCTTGTGTTTCATTCTTGGCAATCACAAACATTGGATGCAATGAAATATGCATTTTTCAATGACTTAAAATGTGTACTGTGACAATATGTTGTTCATAAGACATGAATCTGTTTAAAATAACATTTTTGTTTTACATGAAAAAAGAAAAACAGATTTCATAGTGCTTTTTGAACGGTTCATACTATTTATTTGTTAATGACAGGGTACAATTCCCCAAAGACAATGTATAAAAGACGGTATAAAAACTGTAGAATCCTACTTATAATAATAGTTAGAAATAAGAATATAAATATAAGGTTTTTATGTATATAGTAGAAGAATGTTTAAAAATGTTTTAGATATAAGGCCATTTGTTTGGGTCTGAAACAACTAACATCAGAACTATAAAAATAGTTACCACTTGTAAATAGTAGAGAGTAATTAAGATGTTAGTTAGTACAAAACCTTTGTTGTAAACCATATTTCCATGTTGGAAATGGGAATTTTGTTGCAAAATGTCTGATTTGAAGACAACCATTTATTTAAAAAAAATATTCTTTATTCTGTTTAACTATTATTTGTATTGTAACCAATACTAATTGTTTTTGTGTAATTTGAAAACATGTTTAATGTATAATACTATATGTAAAAGTCAGAGAGGGTATCACACATCATATATTGTTTGTAAAATATTTTGTAAGAAAAATTGTTAAAAAATCATAGGCCAAAAGAATGGAAACCAAACTTCATCAAAACAGAGAAATTAATCATTTAAATGCGAATGAACAAAAGGGGTTTAGACAAAATAAGCTTGAGATCAAGCCATATAATTGCACATACCATTCAGAAAGATTTTAATAAATTATATTCAGAATTATAAATAAAAATAAAAATGACTAAACTCAGAAATTTAGACATGGGAGTCATATATTCCAGAATAATGTTTCAGAATACAACTAATTCAATTAACTACCAGAAAATAAGGGAATATGAACCTTTTAATACAATATAGGATTATTAATATTAAATATAACTGATAAAATGGCTGAATTTACATTATAACAGGAAGTAAATTTTGGAAATGTTTTGACTTATCAGAGTATAACAAACTGAAAGTAAAATTACTATTTTTTGGACAGAAAACACTATAAAATGGCATTATTTAATCTGAAAATAACCAGAATGAACTGAAAGATTAATTTAAATCAAATCTAGTGAATAAAATTGACAAATAACCAAAGTTTGGGCATTCATATAGTGAAAATGTAAAAGTGGACACAGGATGTGAAAAATATTTGAACAATGTTAAGGATAATATTATATGGGCTAAGAGTTTAATTGAAACTAAAGGAAACAGTTAGTTGATTATTGGTATTTGAACGGATAACATAAACGAGAGTTTTGTGACGATCTAACCTATCTTACAAAGGTGAAGTTTAGTGGCGAACAGTACGTTACTGTAAAGTCGGGAGTGAATTATAAAATCTTTCCAGAACCTATACATTGTGACAAAAACGATCAAGAAACACTAATTAACACTAAACAATACATTTCTACTCTGAAAAACACCACAAAACACCAGAAAACTGTATAACACATTAACCAAATTAGTGTCGGAATTGGGAAAAGTGTTTTGACTTATAATTACACAGACATACTAAATACAACCCAGAATCACTACACCAGTCACTACACAACATTTAACAAGAGATTTGCAGAGACAAGAACAGGAATTTTGCCAGAAAATACATTATTTGGAACACTGCAGGAACGAGCAACATTTTGATCAACTTGACGGCGGCCATTTGCTTTGACGATTCCAGTGCCTTCTTCTTAGTACAACTCAGCTGTTTGGTGAAAACAATTATTATATTTACAAATTATTATTCAATGTCTGTGTTTATTAATAACTATTAATTTGATTGTAACGTTATACTTTTTAAATATTAGCCCGATTTCTCTGACTTTGGTAATAACTGGCTGTTTAAAGAACCCTATATAATTTTTATAACATATACTTGTAACTTTTTTCGATATCCTGAGAATCGATACTAATCGATAAGAGTCAATATTGCTGTTACTTAATAAAACATTAATACTTTTCAATACTTAATAGCTCTTTATTTCTTCAATAATACTAATTACCAATAATATAATTCTAATTGATAATCTACAAGGACTTTACCACCTATAAGTGAAGATAACCTAAAAAATAAAAAGGTAAACAAGTATCGATTGGTTTGAAGACAGTCTTATGAGTGGTGATAGCTTATTTAAAATATACTAAAACTTTAATAAAAATTTTCAGAAGAGCATTACACTGTTTAAAACTTCACAGCCCTACATTAATTAATTGATCCTAATTAATTAATTAATAAAATAAAAATTTTTTTTTAATTATTTTTTTTTATAAACATAATTTTTTTTTTATTTAAATTTCCTTCAAAACTATAAATTTTGTTTTGAAACTTTCGGCGAAGCTGAACATATATATTCCTTCATCAACTTTACGCTACTCGACCGGTCTTGCTACCATTGGGACTCGACCAGCTGGGAAACTTAAGGAAGTGTTTCAGGCCAGTAAGACGTCGAGAGCCACACCAAATACACACCAATTAAACACATTATAACTTACAACTTATTTATTAATTTATTACAAATTGGCTAGTCCAAAGAGTGGGGCTTGATTACATCAGAATCCATACTTCTTACTACAACATCTTTTATTATATTATTACAAATTGGCTAGTCCAAAGAGTGGGGCTTGATTACATCAGAATCCATACTTCTTACTACAACATCTTTTATTATATTATTACAAATTGGCGCACAACTTTAGGGGCTTTAATTAGCGATTGGAAGGACAATAAATTCTGCACAATCACTAGTTGGAGCTAGGCAACAGCTACAAAGCCAGAGAATTTCAAGGGAAAATGCAACGACGTGCGACATCTAAGAAACGGGCGGCGGAGGCCGAGAAAGAAATAGAAGTTGACATGGACAACAAGGAGGCGACGCCAGTAGAGGTGGAAGAGTCGTTACCGCCGGTGTTGTCCAAACGACCGGTACAACCAGAGGAACAACCCGAAATGCCTACTCAGACAGGGGAAATCAATGTTCGGGAGGAACAGTTAGAAAAACCTCCACAAGCAGAAAACACAACCATGCAAGAGATTTTTGGAGTGATAATGGAAATGAAAAAGGACAACCAAACAACAAAAGAAGAAAATCGTAAGGAAAGGAAGGAAGACAATCTGACATTAAATAAAAAGTTGGAAGAATGGAAGGAAGACTTGAGTAAGAAATTGGGAAAGGATAAGCAGTCTTTGAAAGAAGATTTAGGAAATAAAATCGAAACAACAAACAAGAAGATGGAAGAGAAGATGGAAGAAAACAGCAAGAAGATGGAAGAGAGGATGGGAGGAAAGTTAGAAGAATTGAAGAAGGATAATCAATCCACAAAAGAAGAGTTGACTGGGATGAACAAGAACATGGAAGAATTGAAGCAAGACAACCAATCGTTCAAGGAAGAATTCAAGGCGACTAAAGAAGAGTTGATTAATAAAATTGAAAATACCAATCAGAAAATAGATGAAACCAGGAAGAAGATAGAGAAGAACAACCGGCAATTGAAGGAAGAGTTGAAAGAAGATAACAAGAAGTTGGAAGAGAAGATGGGGGAGAAATTAGAAGAATTGAGAGAGGATAATCAAATTTTAAGAGAAGAATTAAGGGAGGTAAATCAGGAGAATTTGGACAAACTGGACGAAAGAATGGAATTGTTGCGAGAAGAAATGAATAAGGAAATTAAGGTTAACAAAAAAGCGATGGATAAGAAGATGGAAGAAGAAAATATAATGGTCAATCGACAGATTCGAGAGATTGATGGAAAGTGCAACCAGACCGAAAAGGAGGTGAATGAGTTTAAAGAAGTGGTGAACATCAAGTTCACAAATATCGAAGAACATAGTCGTAGGAAGGTAGAAGAACAGAGGAAGGAAAGTCAAGAAGAATTCGGAAAAGTACGCAACCAGGTTACAGAACGATGTAATGATATACAAGAGACCATGGCCAATATCACCGGTCAGGTGCGACAAAGCCGAGAGGAGATGGAAGCGATTAGAAACAGACCGACTCATTTCACCGGATTGCCCGTCAACGAAAGCCGAGAGTGGCTCAACTTCCGGCAATACAAACGCAAGCCGATGGAGTTCCTGGCCAGGGTAGAAGAATATTTGACCAAGCATAAAATTACCCAATGGAACCATAGCAGGGAGATATTCGACGAATCTTTCCGAGACATAACAGATAATTGGTGGATGGCCAACCGGAGTGAAATTTCCGACTACCAACAGTTCCGGAAAATGTTTAAGACAAAATACTGGTCTGAGACCACCCAGAACTTGATCCGTGACAATATTTGTAATGGAAGATACAGGTCACAATTAGGTAGCAGTAAGACGGCATATTTCTTGGGGAAGGTGTGTATGGCAAAACACCTTGAGCCAGCAATCCCAGAAGAATGTTTAGTGAATAAGATATCTTATCACTATGATGAGGACATTATCAGGGCCCGGAGAGGTAGCCAGATCAAGACGATCCAGGGAATGACCGAGTTATTGGAGGGATACGAGAACGAAGAGTATTATCGGCAGAGCAGAAAGAGAAATGAGAGACCAGAAGCAAGGCCGACTACCTACCCCAATAACGGCAATAACCATACAAATAACCGGAACCAGCCCAGTAATTACGACGGCCCTAACAACCAGCCGCGTAATAACCAGTTTAACGGAAATTTTAACGGCGTGAGGAATAACAACCCCTACCCAAATAATAGAAACCACTTTTATCAACAAAATAATAATGTTCCATACAGTCAGAGAAATCCATATCCCAACAATAATGGTGACAGACCTTACCCACCTAACCGAAATTACTATAATAATAATATTAGTAATAATAATAATAGCAATAGTAATAACCGAGTGTCGCGCCCTAGGGTAAATTTTATAAGAGCAGAAGATCGCGGACCCAGGAGATATTATCAACCGAGGAGGAGCAGCTTCCACGGCGCCGACCGAAGATGGAGGAGTGCGGAACGAGACGGCCCAAGATACGAACAGGAAAGACGAAGTACCAGCCTGGAAGATCTTGGCAGACAACAGAACAGGGCGTTAAACATCAACCAGAGTACAGAACGTCAGGAAACAAACCAGAGTTTCCCGAACGATGCCTCGGTCAATAATAATATAAACAATGACCAGAATACTTTAAACGAGAGGAGGCAGTAATCAACAACGATGACCCGTTACTGCTTATACTTCCTGGGTTAGAAAAGGATGATTTGCGACAAGAAAACCAGCATAAAAACATCACTATTATATGTAACCATTATCTGAAAGACATACGAACTGAACTTTTGGAAGAGAACGAGAAGAGTCTCAGCAACAGTAATAATGAGATAATTTATATAACAGCGGAGGTGGAAGGAGTTCCCGCTAAAATAATGATAGACACAGGAGCTAATATTTCAATAATAAACTCCAATGAGTGGGAGAAAATACAATGTACATGTGGAAAAACTTTGCCAATGTTACCAGTCAACAACATTGTGTTGGTAGGTGCAACTGGCCGCCAGAACAAAACCATTAGGAAGCAAGTTTCCTTAAGTGTCGTTAGCCGTGATATAGCTTTAGACATGGAATTTTTAATCGCCACCGGATTACCATTTGACATCTTAGTCGGTTGCGATATTCTTCGTAGATATTCGGCAGTAATCGATCTTAATTTAAATAAAGTGTCACTTCTCCCAGATGGAGTAACATGGACCGCAGATCTGGTAGGAAGCACAACTATACTTCCCAGCCCTATACATCAACAACTTCGTAAAATAAATGTTATTAGAAACAGCCCTCTGTCTAAACCCACAATATACAATCATGGAGGAGAGGATTTATGGTCAGTTAAGATCCAAGAAATACGGAATTTCCAGTGCGGAAGCGATGACAAGAAAATACCAACACATCTGGCTGATCGTCTAATCGCTATATATGAGAAATACAAGGCGGTGTTTTCTGATGAACCAGGGAAGGTAAAAAACTACCAGTGCCAACTTCGTTTTAAAGAAAACGTAGAGTTTAACCGGAGGTCATATCCAATAGCGCAGTCGCTCAAAGAAGCCGTGAGAACAGAGATAAACAAGATGATAGATAATGACATAATTGAGATTAGTCAATCACCTTACACTAGTCCAATTATTGCTGTTCCGAAGAAAGACGGACAAGTCCGGCTCTGTTTAGATGCGCGTGAGTTGAATAAGACAATTGTGAATGACAGAACTTCTCCTGGTGAAATAGAAGAAATCTTAAAACGTTTTCATGGTACTAGATTTATTAGCACCTGGGATACGGTCTGTGGTTATTGGCAGGTAGAGCTGCATCCACAAAGCCGCCAATACGCAGCGTTCATTTTCGAAGGGCGCAATTACCAGTTCAAGAGACTGCCCTTCGGACTTGTCAATTCTGTCGCCATATTTGTGGCATGTATGGACCAGATTTTGGGACCAGAAGCGCTCCAATTTACCACCGTCTATGTTGACGATTTACTAATCACATCCGGAACCTGGGAGGAGCACTGTTACAGAGTGGAATTTGTACTAAACAAACTAGCGCAGAACAACATAACACTGAAGTTGGAGAAATCCAAATTCATAGCGCGCGAGGTACAATTTTTAGGCTTCAACCTAGACGACCGAGGTATTACCCCATCAGCAGAGAAAGTGGAGGCAATTCAGAGGTTCCCGCAACCAAGAAACAGGAAACAATTGCAATCTTTCCTCGGACTCTGTAACTATTACAGGAAGTTTCAGAGCCGATATTCCGAGTTGACCGCCAAGTTTCAACCACAGTTATCTGCCAAAAACAAATGGACTTGGGGTGAAGATCGAGATATTACCTTCCGATTGATAAAAGAGAAGTTTCTGGAGAGTGTGATACTTCGTCACCCAGATTTTAAGAAACCGTTCTTTCTAAACTGTGACGCTAGCGATCTAAGCTTAGGAACGACATTATACCAGGAAGATGAGGAGGGACAACATCTGGTAATAAGCTTCGCTAGTCGCACATTGAACCAGTGCGAAAAGAACTACAGTGTGACAGAAAAGGAATTGTTGAGCGTGGTGTTCGCATGCAGCAAGTTCCGGACGTACATTCTCGGATATCAAGTCACGGTACGAACTGATCATAAATCCATCTCGTTCCTTCGTAGGTGCAAATTGAGTCACGGCCGATTGGCTAGGTGGGTACTCGCCCTACAAGAATATGACCTGAAATGGGAATACATTCCAGGAAAGAAGAACGTGGTAGCGGATGTGTTGTCACGTATAAATCTGGAAGATCAGACTTTCGAGGGAGAGAAGGAGAGCTTAGTAAAAATTTATAACATATTCACGACCAGAGCCGATTTACAAGCTTTGTTAATAAATATCCGAATCCATCAGCAGTCTGATCCTAAGCTGAAAAACATTGTGAGTCGTTTGGAAGCCAATGATGAAACCATTTCTAAATATTACCACCTCAACAAGGGAATTCATTCACAATTCATAAAAACCGCATTGGACGATGAGACATGGAAGGTGATAATCCCACACCAAATCGAAAAGGAGGTCATCATCGATTACCATGTCAGGTATGGTCACATGGGAGCGTTAAAAGTGATACAAGCTCTAGAGGAAAATTGTAAGATCAAGAATATCAACCGCAAGGTGAGAACATACATCAAGTCCTGTAAGATCTGCCAATGTGCAAAAGTAAACAATGAAAAGACAGAGGGTATCATGATACCGATAACTTCCAACGCAAAACTGGAAAAAGTGTTTTTGGATATCTGCGGGCCATTTCCCCGTAGTGGTGGTCGACACAGATATAAATACTTGGTAATCATAATGGATCACTACACCAAGTATATAAAGCTATATCCGGTTAATCGGGCAACAACAGCAAAGGTTTTGGCGGTGGTTATTGATTTGTATATCCCAGAGACCGGTAGACCATCTTCTATTATTACCGACCATGGTACACAGTTTAAGGGGAGGAGATGGCGAGACACTTTATTAGCACTTGGGGTCAAAACGTATAAGACATCAGTCTACCACCCAAGTAGCAATCCGGCTGAGAGAGTACTAAGAGAAGTGGGTAGGATATTGCGCACGTACTGTCACAACCAACAGAAAAAGTGGCAAGAGTACCTAGCAGCGACAGAAACATTCCTAAATTACGCCCACCATCCAGCCATAGGAATTCCACCATACTCAGCCATGTATGAGAAGCCGACTCCCCGAGACATTGAACAAATCATTGAATTTCCAACGAACAACAATAGGAAATTCAACCAGTTGAAGTTTTACAATAAGGTAGCAGAAGATCAGGAAAAACGGCAAGCCAAATACCAGAAGGCAATAGGGCGAATTGTAACATATAAAGAGGGTGAAAAAGTCCTCCTAAAAAATAGAGAGCTGCCTAGCACCTTAGAAGGCATAACCAAAAAACTACTATTACTATACACTGGCCTATATGTTGTGGTAAATGATAAGCATAACAATACATATGAGTTGAAGGAAATCGTTTCAGGAAAAATCAAAGGAGTGTACAATCAAGCTTCTATGAAGAAATATTATGAAGAATGAGTTGTGAGATTTAGAATTTTGAATATATTTTTAAAAAATTTTAAAATAATGTAAGTACATCTTACAACCTAATATTTTGAGAAGAACATTCTGAAGAATTAAAAGAAAAAGAATTTTAGAATTTTTATTTTTAAAAATTCGAAAATAATGTAAGTACATCTTACAACCTAATATTTTGAGAAGAACATTTTGGAGAATTATAAAAAGAAGGAATTTAGAATTTTTATTTTATAAAAATTCGAAAATAATGTAAGTACAACTTACAACCTAATAATTTTGGAACAAACTTTATGGAAGAAAGAAAAAGAAAGAATTTTGAATATAACTTATTCTAAAATATGTAAGTACATCTTACTACAACCTAATAATTTTGGAACAAACTTTATGGAAGAAAGAAAAAGAAAGAATTTTGAATATAACTTATTCTATAATATGTAAGTACTTCTTACTACAACCTGATAATTTAGAATAAAACTTTATGGAAGACAGAGAAAGAGAGGGAATTTTGAACTTAATTTTTAAAAAAAATTTAAATTAAGCAAGCACAGCTTACTACCACTGAATTATGAGAAAAACATTTTTGAAGAATTAAGAAGAAAGGAATTTTGTAGTTAATATACAAAAAATTTAAAAATGAAGTAAGACCAACTTACTATAACTAAGTTTATGAGAAAACTTTATGGTAAATAATTAAGAAGAATTTGATTTTGGAAAAATACCAAAACATTCAGAAATAATAGTAAGATAACAGTACTATAAACAATTCTGAATGAAACAATTCTGGGAATAAATGAATTAAACAGAATTTGAATGTTGATAGAACGTCAGTACTTTGAAACAAGATAAGATCAACATATTACAAGGATCTATGAGAAATATTTTTCAATTAAATAAAAGAATAGTTTTAATTTTACATTAAAACTAACCAAGTTCCAAAAAATAATTATGTGTCAATTATGATTGAATTGAGAAGAAAATAAAGTGATTAATTCAGAAAAGAGAATTAACGTTAATCCAGAATAAATGCTAGACATTCACAATAGCATTTGAAGGAGTAGAGAAGAATAACAAAAAAGAGTGTAATATGCCAGAGAAGGAAAAAAATTTGGAAGCAAAGAGACTAATTACCTATGAAACGATAATGAAAACAGTTAATTAAGAGCGAAGAAGAACAACTCATACCAAACAGATGGAGAAGATGATTTTGAACAAATGATAATAATAAGACCTATATGAAATGCAAAGAGAAGAAATACCACATGAAATATAATATAAATGAATTAATGTTAATGAATGCGAAGGCAGATTAATAACTTTCTAAGAGAAAGGAAAGAACCAAAATGTTTAAATAAAATGATCAATATAACAACCTGTATATCTAATGTAAAGATACAATGTTAAAAAATTAAATATAATATATTAAGACCATTTAAATAATGAATACGAAAGACTATTTATAAAGACCATGCTAATACTATGAGTAACCAGAAGAAAGTATAAAGAGAATTCAGATGGAGAAGAAAGAGAGTTACACTGTAAACAGTAACCAGAATTATTAAAAGAAAGGTTTTCAACCATAATTAAATTAAATATATCAGACAAGTTAAGAGTTTTGAAAAAATATATATGTAATGAGTATAATAATGATTATGAAGATTTATTAAGATAGAAAATGTGAGGTAATCTGAGAGACTACGAAGTGGAGAATCCAAAGATATTTTTATTAGTCGAAAATGAGACTACTTTTTATTTATTTATTCGATGACTGACTGAAGATAATTCCAGCAGCATTATGTTTTTGAGCAGGGATGGATATGCCTCTGTACTCAATTTATAGAAGTGGTGTATGGCCAGCAGAGAAGTAGCGTACAGTGCCCCTCTGATCTGCCCCAGCCCACGTGATAGGGAATGTTAGGGAATTAATATCCCAAGGATACAACACGAAGTTGATATAGAAAGAAAATGTATTACAATTATAATATATCTCAGAAGACACTAACTATCCGAAAAGGATCAGTAGTAAGACAAGTAACCATATATATAAAATTAATAAAACTCTAATATAAAAACGTCGATATAAAAATGGAGAAGAAAATGAATTATAAGAAATGATGAAATTATCATAAGAAATTATTTCATCCATAAACATGTCTGAAATAATTACTTCTGGAGGAGAGCAATCTGTAGCGTGACAGATGTATGCATAATATTGAATGGCAATTGATCATTAGAATAATGAAGTTATAATATTTAAATTTGGAAGAAAGCACTAAGTTTAATATAAAAAGATTAATTCATAGCAACTGTGGAAAGAAATCATTATTATAAAGAAAATACAAGTTAAAATAAAAGGAGTTACTAGTGATGAGTCATCCAAGACCAGTCTCATAACCAAAGGTTTTCAAGGTATAACCCAGGAAGGTAAAATAGTAAATAACAAAGCAGTACACAATATGACCAAACCCACAACGAGGGAGAATAAATAGAAGAGAAACCCTAAAATAAGCCAAGATCAACCAATACAGGTTGTGTATTTCTGAAATAAAGAAGAAGATGGAGAAGATCCCAAGGAACCTGATGGCAACAAGAAGAAGATGGAGAAGATACCAGTCCCAGCAGGCAGGAGAAAAGAAGACTGAAGAAAGAAGAAGAGGGCAGCATCCTGAAGAAGATGTCATGCTCTTATAAAAGACACCCAAATCCCTATATCCCCAAAATAAATATCTAAAAACAAAAGTATAACGAAATAAAAACCACATGTATATAAATTTAAGAGAGAGAAGTGAACAAAGTAAAAGTTTCCTGTGAACTAAGATGAAACAATAATATAGTACCCATGGAACAAATCTCCATTGGAAAACGCTAACCAATTTATTATGTTGATAAGACTATACGACCATTTAGCATTAACATAATATATAAGTGAAAGTGAACCAGTGATAGTTTTGGGTATTATAAAAAATGAACCTTGTGTTTCATTCTTGGCAATCACAAACATTGGATGCAATGAAATATGCATTTTTCAATGACTTAAAATGTGTACTGTGACAATATGTTGTTCATAAGACATGAATCTGTTTAAAATAACATTTTTGTTTTACATGAAAAAAGAAAAACAGATTTCATAGTGCTTTTTGAACGGTTCATACTATTTATTTGTTAATGACAGGGTACAATTCCCCAAAGACAATGTATAAAAGACGGTATAAAAACTGTAGAATCCCACTTATAATAATAGTTAGAAATAAGAATATAAATATAAGGTTTTTATGTATATAGTAGAAGAATGTTTAAAAATGTTTTAGATATAAGGCCATTTGTTTGGGTCTGAAACAACTAACATCAGAACTATAAAAATAGTTACCACTTGTAAATAGTAGAGAGTAATTAAGATGTTAGTTAGTACAAAACCTTTGTTGTAAACCATATTTCCATGTTGGAAATGGGAATTTTGTTGCAAAATGTCTGATTTGAAGACAACCATTTATTTAAAAAAAATATTCTTTATTCTGTTTAACTATTATTTGTATTGTAACCAATACTAATTGTTTTTGTGTAATTTGAAAACATGTTTAATGTATAATACTATATGTAAAAGTCAGAGAGGGTATCACACATCATATATTGTTTGTAAAATATTTTGTAAGAAAAATTGTTAAAAAATCATAGGCCAAAAGAATGGAAACCAAACTTCATCAAAACAGAGAAATTAATCATTTAAATGCGAATGAACAAAAGGGGTTTAGACAAAATAAGCTTGAGATCAAGCCATATAATTGCACATACCATTCAGAAAGATTTTAATAAATTATATTCAGAATTATAAATAAAAATAAAAATGACTAAACTCAGAAATTTAGACATGGGAGTCATATATTCCAGAATAATGTTTCAGAATACAACTAATTCAATTAACTACCAGAAAATAAGGGAATATGAACCTTTTAATACAATATAGGATTATTAATATTAAATATAACTGATAAAATGGCTGAATTTACATTATAACAGGAAGTAAATTTTGGAAATGTTTTGACTTATCAGAGTATAACAAACTGAAAGTAAAATTACTATTTTTTGGACAGAAAACACTATAAAATGGCATTATTTAATCTGAAAATAACCAGAATGAACTGAAAGATTAATTTAAATCAAATCTAGTGAATAAAATTGACAAATAACCAAAGTTTGGGCATTCATATAGTGAAAATGTAAAAGTGCACACAGGATGTGAAAAATATTTGAACAATGTTAAGGATAATATTATATGGGCTAAGAGTTTAATTGAAACTAAAGGAAACAGTTAGTTGATTATTGGTATTTGAACGGATAACATAAACGAGAGTTTTGTGACGATCTAACCTATCTTACAAAGGTGAAGTTTAGTGGCGAACAGTACGTTACTGTAAAGTTGGGAGTGAATTATAAAATCTTTCCAGAACCTATACATTGTGACAAAAACGATCAAGAAACACTAATTAACACTAAACAATACATTTCTACTCTGAAAAACACCACAAAACACCAGAAAACTGTATAACACATTAACCAAATTAGTGTCGGAATTGGGAAAAGTGTTTTGACTTATAATTACACAGACATACTAAATACAACCCAGAATCACTACACCAGTCACTACACAACATTTAACAAGAGATTTGCAGAGACAAGAACAGGGATTTTGCCAGAAAATACATTATTTGGAACACTGCAGGGACGAGCAACATTTTGATCAACTTGACGGCGGCCATTTGCTTTGACGATTCCAGTGCCTTCTTCTTAGTACAACTCAGCTGTTTGGTGAAAACAATTATTATATTTACAAATTATTATTCAATGTCTGTGTTTATTAATAACTATTAATTTGATTGTAACGTTATACTTTTTAAATATTAGCCCGATTTCTCTGACTTTGGTAATAACTGGCTGTTTAAAGAACCCTATATAATTTTTATAACATATACTTGTAACTTTTTTCGATATCCTGAGAATCGATACTAATCGATAAGAGTCAATATTGCTGTTACTTAATAAAACATTAATACTTTTCAATACTTAATAGCTCTTTATTTCTTCAATAATACTAATTACCAATAATATAATTCTAATTGATAATCTACAAGGACTTTACCACCTATAAGTGAAGATAACCTAAAAAATAAAAAGGTAAACAAGTATCGATTGGTTTGAAGACAGTCTTATGAGTGGTGATAGCTTATTTAAAATATACTAAAACTTTAATAAAAATTTTCAGAAGAGCATTACACTGTTTAAAACTTCACAGCCCTACATTAATTAATTGATCCTAATTAATTAATTAATAAAATAAATTTTTTTTTTTTAATTATTTTTTTTTTATAAACATAATTTTTTTTTTTATTTAAATTTCCTTCAAAACAAATTTTGTTTTGAAACTTTCGGCGAAGCTGAACATATATATTCCTTCATCAACTTTACGCTACTCGACCGGTCTTGCTACCATTGGGACTCGACCAGCTGGGAAACTTAAGGAAGTGTTTCAGGCCAGTAAGACGTCGAGAGCCACACCAAATACACACCAATTAAACACATTATAACTTACAACTTATTTATTAATTTATTACAAATTGGCTAGTCCAAAGAGTGGGGCTTGATTACATCAGAATCCATACTTCTTACTACAACATCTTTTATTATATTATTACAAATTGGCTAGTCCAAAGAGTGGGGCTTGATTACATCAGAATCCATACTTCTTACTACAACATCTTTTATTATATTATTACAACATTTACAATTTTGTTTTGAATTTCCCTTGGCGCTAAATAATTTTTAACAAAAAATCACACCACGTTGTTTTTTTTTAAACACGCATGACGCGTCAATTTTAAACGGCTTATAAACATTGAATAAATTGATAGATATGTTTGGAAATTAACAGGAGTTCACATAAAATACAAATCTTGCAGAACACGAAAAATTTTAGTTTTACCGATAAGCTAGAGTTGTCGCACTGCGACCTTTTCAACTGACCCTCGTATTACTTAATTTTCTCCTTTAATACTTAGTAAAACAAAACGTTTGATAAATGTAGTATATTTGGAAAATGTAACTTACGAAATTGGTGTACGTTTGTTCTGACGTCTGTTTCTTGTGCGCAAGCGGGGAACGATGCAGGCGCCACTTAATTTGCGGGCGGAGTGTATCTTAGACGATAAATACGTTTGGGAAATCAAACTTATCAGCAGCATCTGTATCAGCCGACTGCAACAAAGGTAATTCCGCTGAAGACGATGAGACAATTTCTTTTGCTCCTCGAAAATAAAAAGGAACAATTCTGCTGATTATAAAGGTAGTATGTCTGTGTTTTACCGTTGAGACTACCAACTCACTTAAAACAAATTTGAACTTCTGATAAGTCCTGTTCCGACTCAGTGTATGGTTTTATATAACAACAAAACCAGCTCAACGCGCCCTATACTATTATGTCTATTGTATTATCACTACGTCACACAAAAGTCATTTATGATCTTTGCTTCGGGGTTTATCCATTTGCCTGTCACGCCTTTAGTGTTAACTGATTCAAATTTCCTTTGCTCGTCTCCACTCATTTTTTGCTATTGATTTTAACTTAAACGCTTTTTTTCACAGTGTTTTGTTACCTATGAGATGTGACCAAAAGGTATCAGATCATTTTGAATATTACAGGACCCAGCGGCAATAGTACTGGAAATAAGAGGAAATAATATTATTTATATTACAGAATAAATACTTTAATTATTGAATAATATGAAATCCGAACAATATTAGTAGGGGAACTTGAAGAAAAGCGTAGCATTGCTTTCGAACTGCTGGGCGCTTACACCGTCTTGTGTTGCCGGCTCGGACATCGGCAATGTTTTACTGCGTACGGTCAGTGACCTCGAAGTAGTTGTCACTGTACAAACTGTGGAGGAGGGGGCACATTCGTCCACCCAATGTGTTGCCGCTGTATAAACCGGCAAAACGCACAGTTAGCAGCTATGTTCGTTTTCGGAACTGACGTGCAGCAGATACTACGTACCCATTTGTGTTTTGTTCGTTCAGTCATGTGTTTCTCTGCTTGTCTTTATTATTTTTAATTCGATTATTTGTGTTCTAATTTATTGTGTGTAAGTATAATGATAGTCAGATCACGTTGAACTAGGACCCTTTTTTCTCCCAGTGAATGATAGAAAATGCTCTACAAAGAACACTTAGTACAAAAAAAAATTCGAATTAATTTTTAGGTTAGTTTTAGGCCTATCACAACCGGTAACAAGTGTTATGTACCCACGGCACGGGACTGCTCGGTAGCCAATCAGACGGGATCTTTTGACGCATGCGTAAACATTTACAATTAGTATTGGACTATTCAGTCAGCTGTGAGAGACTCTATTGTGTAAATACATGTTGTCTGTCACTGTTGTAGTCACAATGTTTGAACGACTAGATCACCGAGTTTGCATTAAATTTTGCACATAACTAAACGTTGGTCGAGGAATTTATCAGAATCATTACGAAGCCTTTTGAAGAGGACTCGATGAATGGTATTTAGATAAAATTGTAGTAAAACCGCTTTCAACACAGTGCGAAATCTGCATAAAGTGGTTCACGTTCTGAAAGGCCTTCAACAAGCAGAGCAACCTAAATGTTAAACACGTGCGTAATTGAAGATACGAAAATCGACGGCTGACAATGCGAAAATTACAAGGGTCATACAATAATTAAAAAGACAAATAGTTATAGAGGTAAAACGGTCTATTTAATCAGTATGACAATGATTTTTAGTCTTCTTCTTCTTCTCCTCTTCAAGGATTAGGTAATATAAGCCTGAGCCGGCAACCACCTCATCCTCGGACGACCCATGTCTCTTCCACCAGTGGCTTTATAGCTCAGTGCCACTTTTGGCAATCAATCCTCTGTCATCCTTTGCAGATGATCCCACATTGTCTTCTGTAAGTTGCAATAATTTCACTTATTTATCCGAGTTCTGCTGTGATATCTGCATTCCTTATTCTGTTTTGTAATGTATAATTTAAAGTATTTAGAAGAAACTGCATTTCAGCACTCTGAATCTTGCCGCTTTCTTTTCTTGTCATGACCCACGCCTCATTTGCGTAAATCAACGTTGATGTTGCAATTGTCTTATAAAATTCAATCATCGTGCTGTGTCTTGTTTTACATCTAAGATTTTTATGAATCGTACCACAAATATTTCTAAATTTATTTATCTTCTCTCTAATATCATATTCAGATTCACAGCTTACTGCACAGCCGAGATATTTCAAACGGGTCACTTGTTCCAAAGTGCTGTTGTTTATAACTATCTTAGTCTTCACTGGATATTTACCTATAAAAAGCAATGTTTTTTAGTTTTCTACATAATCAATCTTCTGCAACAATCAATTAATACACTTGTCCCACCTGTGAATAAGCTTGTTTACGCCTGCTGCAAAAAAATAAATATGTTGATGGCGCAGCCAGGTTACGAAAATTCTTTGACCTCGTCGTTGTCATAAAACGTCGTACCATGTAACACCATCTTCATTGAATTAAGCAAGTAGAAATTAGATGGACAAAGGTCTGGACTGTAGGGAGAGTGAGGTAGAGTCTCCCAAGGCAATTTATTGATGGTTCCACGTGTTAAGTGAACTCCGCACTCTGCTGGACGACCCCCCCCCCCATAGTCTACGTAGGACCCTTCTCCTGAGGGAGCCAATAGACTTACGTATACCAAACCAAACCCATCAAACTCACAAATCACAAACTACTAAACTCAACACCGCCCTGAATAGCTGCCCTGGTCGTTCGTGGCTTCGGCGCGGCTGTCTCATGTCATTTGTGCAAGAGCCTTCTTTCATCAGACGCCCGCAATGGATACTCAAGGCGGCTTGTGTAGATCATCGCTGAGAGGACTGGGGGCCGAGTCAGAGGCAGGAGCGCTGGATAACTGGTTCTTAAATATACCTGGAGGTCTCTCCGCTGTTACTCGGACGCGTCGCCGCTGGTTCAGGGCACAAGACAAACCAAACTTTGGCTACGCTAAGCACCTCACTTGTTGAGATCGTCTCCCCCTACCCAACAAAACTGGAGCATACCATCCGAATCCACAACCTTGAACACCTGTAGCCCTAGAGAAGGAGAAGGAGGAGAAGAAGAAGAAGAAGAACAAGAAGAAGAAGAAGAAGAAGAAGAAGAAGAAGAAGAAGAAGAAGAAGAAGAAGAAGAAGAAGAAGAAGAAGAAGAAGAAGAAGAAGAAGAAGAACAAGAACAAGAACAAGAACAAGAAGAAGAAGAAGAAGAAGAAGAAGAAGAAGAAGAAGAAGAAGAAGAAGAAGAAGAAGAAGAAGAAGAAGAAGAAGAAGAAGAAGGAGAAGGACAAAAACAGTAGCAGAAGCAAAAAACGAGACAGCATTTTATTATAGGTGATCCAGCGACATCCTTATTTTGTGTTCATTTTCGTCTTTTTACAGACACGTACGTTTCTACATTTGTGCAAACTAATTAAATCCACGAACGTTAATTGGCCGCTTGGAATTAGTAGCGAGTAATCGTATCGCAATTACGAGCGGGTGAGTTAAAGTACCCCGTTCGCTCTCTTTTCATGCAGCTAAAATGTATGTAGTAAGTTATGCCGGGCAGTAAGTTAAGCAAAGGAATAGAAGGAGGAGGAGGAGGAGGAGGAGGAGGAGGAGGAGGAGGAGGAGAACAAGAAGAAAGGAGGGTAGGAGGAGATGATCGAAGAATTTTCTTCTGCCTCACATTGTTGATATCTCAGAGGAGACCAGACAGAATGTCTTCTGTAGACTATAGGCGTGTTAGAGGGACAGAATAAGTGCGGCCACAAAAGTGGAGTTTTGTGTGGAACAAACAGAACATTAATATGTACGACAGTTGTGCAAAGCTGGCTGCAATAAATGTACCGAACAAAAGACGACACAATAGCATCAAAGTAGGTCGTACCGAGCCTGTCAGAACTCTCGAGTCACATTGTGTCTATGAGCGTTTTATTAAAATTTGAACGGAAAATAACTTTTCTCATTCAGACGCGTCGTACTGGCATTCAGATTATTTTGCCTTAGTGTCTGCAAATATTTTAGATAGATAAAACACTCCAAAGTATTGATTACCTCGTGTACATTTGTCTTTTATAGTAATGAAGACATTTAGAAATATATGAATAAGATAACAGAAGCACGTGAAAACTCTCTCTCTCTCTCTCTCTCTCTCTCTCTCTCTCTCTCTCTCTCTCTCTCTCTCTCTCTCTCTCTCTCTCTCTCTCTCTCTCTCTCTCTCTCTCTCTCTCTCTCTCTAGCTCTGTCACACACACACACACACACACACACACACACACACACACACACACACATGAACAAACTTTAAAATACAAAGGTTTTGTAAAATATATAAAAACACTTGGTAAATTTTAGAGATTTTATTTAACTCTGACAGCTGTTTCGGGTACCTAAGCCATTGTCAAAAAGGCGAATGAATTTCAAAGGCTTAGGTGTCAAAGAGCCTCTTTGACAATGGCTTGGTAGCCGAAACAGCTGGCAGAGTTAAATAAAATCTGTGAAACTTACCAAGTGGTTTTATATATTTTACAAAACCTTTGTATTAATATGTTTCACCAAGTGCCCCACGAGTCATTAACTAATATCGTGAAAACTTTAAAATGCTCGATGACATCAGAAAAGGAAGGAGCTACAGTCATATGAAGACATATGGACAGGACCGAGACAGATGAAGAGCATCCAGTTATAAGCGTGTTGTAAGACAGTTTTACCATCATCATCATCATTTATTTTTATGCCATACCTTTCCATCTCATCTTCTAAATATTTTAACATTCTACATTCTACTATTCTAACTATTGCACAGTTGGACCCTCGCCCACTGATGTCTGCACTGCATTGGTGGAGCGTATAATTAATTTTTTTCATTCTAATACAAACGCCTGCATCCGAAACTCGGCCAGCGTGATATATATTGTAACGTTACGAAATATGGCAGTTACATAATATAAGCTAATAACGTCAAGTAGGAGAAAAACATGGAAGTATGTCTAGATAAGTAAACCTAAGTATATAAAAGTATACTTGTAGATACAAAGTATATTAATATAAAAAATCCAACGATGAAGAAGATAATATTAACATAGCAACATCAAATAACAATATGAAGAAAGAAAATGCCATGAGCCAAAACAAAATATCAGTAACCAGACCCAATAGGATCCAACAGTGAGGGGAACCAATGAAATAAGGACTAACAAACTCCAACAGCGAGGGAAACAAATAAAAATAGTGACTACAACGAAAATACTAAAGAAGAAGAAAGAAGAAGGACCAGGAAGAGTACCATGAAGAGAGAAGAAGATGGACAGACCATGCAAGGACTCAACATAAACCACGTGTACCAAGGACTATATAAGTGACCAAAAGAAGTGATGATTATCAATTATGAGAAGAAAACCAGTGTTTAACATTTAAGGAACCACAAACAATTACAGTGTGTACTTAATATAGATGTGAAACCTGTGTATAGTTAACTAATTTCAACTGAATAAACCACACAAACAATCACAGTGATGAAGTTTACAGTGTGAGAAAATAGGTTAATTTCATAATGAAACAGCAAGAATTAGAATAGTCAAATAAACACAGACAATGAGTGTGACTAATTTAATAAAGTTGTGATCAATACAGATAATCATAAGACCACCAGAATAGAACAAAATAGAACAATTATGTTATTGTTCATAGAGAACTGACAACAAATAAAAAACCTTTGTTATGTATTAAACAAAATGACATGAATTGAATTCAACCAATGACCAGAAAAATATTGTAAATAATACAAAAAGATTTGTGTTAGTGTTTAAGGAGGAATTGTATAAACATGTGTAACAAAATAATTAAAATATTATAGTAAGATACCATACTGAAGTCATGTAAGTAGTAGAAAATACTGCATTAAAACAGATGGTACATTGTTACACAACCCATCGGGAAGACACCTATTAAACAGAAAATGATACATATTAATATAAATAAATTATCATCAACTATGATATCAATCAAGAATTTGTTATAAATAATAATAAATCTTAAGAGACAATGTATTATATTGCAAAACAATGCAACTAGAACAAGTCAAACATAATGGCACAGAGATGGCAGAGATGGAACAAGTATGCCAATTTAGTTAGGCAAAGTACAATGTCAAAACCAATACCAATGTTAATAAAAGTATCACCAGTAGTGAGATAAATATATGGTGCTACTTTGAGAACAGATTCTAAACATAATAAGAACAGTATTGTAACTAAAATATTGTAAACTAACTAACTATGTGCATATGACCAGAAGTAAGCTGAACCATTGTATAGCTAATTAGTTAAGAAAAATACTGTATCAAAGATTGAACACAGATTGTTAAAGTTGTTACCAGTAGTAAGAGGTAATCCCAATGCTACTTTGAGAACAGACTATGACCATAAAAATAGTTATTTTATATACAAACAATTAAAAACCAAATGACTATAATGAAGTAACCCAGATGTAACCAAACCATGAGGAGCAAGTAATTTATGAAAAATATAACTTGTAAACTTGTTTAAAAGTAAATGAAAACATTATCAAGAGTTAGAATAATGTCTAATGCTACTTTGGAAATTCAAACCAAGTATAACAATAACAATTTAGTTATTGTATTAACAAAAATAAATGACTACTATGATATGACACAACATAAACAGGCCCATTACTGAAAAATTGAAGGGTTCTGAACTAATTAAAAGCTAACCACTATATATAATGAATTAGGTACAATGTGTGTACACTAATTACAGTCATTACGTGATATAATTTATATAGAGAAAATCAAAAATAAGGTGAAAATTGTATAAGAAAGATAGGAGAGGACTGAAACTATGTAAATAGTAGATTAACCACAGTCATATACAAATATTCTAGTGTAAAATTGTGTAAATAAACTTTACTAGTATTATTAGATTGTAATATTACTGTTTTAAATAAGAAAAATTAGTTTTAAGCACATTTATGAAAAATCAAACATGGACGCCTAATGACGCCATAATGAGATATTGTTTAGGGAATAATTATTCTCAAATTTTCAATCAAACCGATTGAGATATGGACTCAAAGTGTTTATTTAAAAAGTGTTTTAATATAAATAAGTAAAATTTGGTGTAATAGACTTATAATTATAAGATACACCAGAAATAATTAATAAAATAGTTATAGTGATAGAAGTGATGGACGGAAAATAACCATTCTTAGACTTAAATTAAAGAGTAGTATGTCCGCAATTCACTGACATCAACCATTTAACGATAGGACATAAATTAAAAAAGTTATTGTAATTTTAAACTTTTCGATTAAATTTTTGTACCAGTGCTTACGTCACAAAGCCTCAACCTCAAAACCGAATTTGTTAAAAAATTAAATATTTTAAGAAAACAAAGGCCTTTGGGTTTGAGAGTATAGTGTTTTCAACCAATAGAATGAATGAATCTTAGTCAGACTAGCAGGAGACGCTTGGAAGAAGCGTTACAGTTCACGATCAGTCTTTCGACGGAGAGGTCACGCCGCTCGACAACATGAAAAAGTTTTTATTTTGAATTTGTGCGCGTCAGTGACATTAAGTAATCAACATACATAACCTTAACACTACATCAATATATACGAGTGAAAAGTGCGGAGTTATTTATTTATATAAGTACGATTAGTGTATAATGTCAATCGTACTTGCGAGTGTTGTGATAGATAAAAAACAGGGAGTACAATTTTATTTAAATAATACTAAACAGAAATAATAATTTCGTAAACAATAAAATTTTTGATACTACGCAAGTCAGAAAAGGCGAAGTATTAAAAACTATGATTGAATTATCAGAATTAAAGAAAAATTTAATTCACAATTATTAAAATATTAAAAAAATATTTTAATCATTTATCATAATTTAAAACATTATGCTTGAAACATTTATCACTAAATACGAGAGTTAACATTAGTCACTCATTTGACTAAAATTGTTTAATTTTGATTTTTCGATGTTTTGAAGTAAACGTTATTAACTTTCATACGAAAGTATAAATGTAATCCTGATAATAACATATCAAAATATTACGAATAATGTGTTTATAAATATAGATTAATAAATAATAACTATTAAGGAATAATTAACCATTGTAACAATACCCGTTATAACTAACCTTAGAATCGTAACGGTAACTTGACAATTTAACCGTTACCGATCTGTTCTCAAGTACAATCCAAACCAAATAGAAATAATAACAAGAGTTTTTTGATAAATTTTTCTCTTGCAAATAGATAATTCTTAAAAGAATTATTAAAATAAAGTGATACATTTTTAACTACTGTACAAGCCATCGAGCTTGACAATTGTTAACGAGTACTACAAGTTGCGTGCGCATTCCCGCGTACGATAGTACCATAAATATCAGATATATGGTATTAATTTTTGATTTTTATATTTGTTCATTTATTATTAATTATTGTTCATTTTATATCGCCATTAATATTACATCTTGTGCCTGGTATCATGTTACCAAAAAGAACCTTACGAATATGGTAATTCACCAATACGAGAGAACATGACCTCTTGAAATTAAATTATTGTACAAATAACAGGTTTACCAGCCTTGAGGCTGAATAGAGTCTTATTTTGAATTTTTTAATTGTAATTATTATCTAAAAGGTTGTTAGCCATTGATTATTCATTGTTCAAAGATTTTATAATATTGAATTGTTAATAAACCTCCACTTTTATTACCAGTGAAAAAGAGTATCATTTCAATTCTAAATTAGTTCATTTATTTTTTAATCAGTTCTACCAAAGGTGGCGGAAGAGTTTGAATAGATCTAATAATAATTCAGAATATCATTTAGATATTATTTCATTTATTTTGTGTGTGATAACTATATTGAATATTCGATCTGAATATTTATTTGTGTATAAAGTGTATGTATTTCAGCGGAACCGTCACTGAACAGGACTGAAATATCCACGTGTGGTAAGTGAGGGAGGTATATAACAGAGTGCGCGAAACATTTTAAATCAAAAAAGTGGACTATTAATACGCACCCATTAAACAATACAATCACACTAATAACCTTAATAGTTACAATTACGACATTTTTATAAAAAACAACATCATCGTAGATACCGGTGCGTATCTGCACTCACACGACTACACCACAATAAACACACCATACTTACACCTGTGCACTGATAATATACTTGTTATTTTACAATATGGTAGTGAAATACGAGCTATAAAAACAAGAAGAAAGGTACTTGTGATTGCGGTAAAGAACGATCATGGTTAAACGGATTGATAAAGTTAGAAACAATAATGTATTGACGAGAATGAGGATAAAAAACAAGAAACGCTAAGAACGTTTAGAAGAAAGGTCATAAGACGTTTTTATGGCCCGGTTAAAGAAGATGACAAATGGAGTATCATAAATAATCAGGAGATAGATAAACTAATGAATCACGAACACATTTTAAGATTTATAAAGGCTCAACGAATTTAGTGGTTACCTATAGCGGATGAATGGTCAGCGTATGCCAAAGAAAATCTGTGTGCGCAGCAGGTCTATAAAAACAGCAAGAGGGGACGACCTACGATAAGATGGTTGGATGATGTGCTAGAAGATCTCAGAAGAATGGATGTGAGGAGTTATACTGTGATGACAACGGACAAGACACTTTGGAGAAGATTGGTGTTGCCATCAAGGGCTCACGTTGGGCTGTAGTGCTGAAGAAGAAGAAGAAGAAGAAGAAGAAGAAGAAGAAGAAGAAGAAGAAGAAGAAGAAGAAGAAGAAGAAGAAGAAAAATATATTGACAAGAATAGAAGCGGAAATAAAACTGCTAAAATTAAAAAGGAAGAGAAAATACCTTGATTGGGCCGTATATATTGCCTATAAACTGTCTGCAGTTAAGGGTCGTAGAGGGAAAGGTAGAAGGAAAGAGAGGACGATGAAAAAGAGAGGTATGAGTGCTTGATGACGTCAGAAACGGCAGGAGGTATAGACAGATACACAGGACCGAGGAACATGGATAGTATCCAGTTGAAATGTGTTGTGAGACAGTTATACTGAAGCCTTTTGGAAATATTGAGGTACGCGTTACTTGTTGTATCGTTTGTTACTCTACATACATACATACAGCATTGGCTCTACACCCCATATCGAGCCTTGGCCTCCAAAACAAATTGCCTCCACTTATTCCTGTCCTCAGCCATCCGCCATCAATTCACTGCGCCCAGCTTCCTTGCTTCACTGCCGACCTGATCCAACCACCTGTTCTTTGGTCCTCCAAACTTCCTTTTTCCTATTGGCTTGTGCTTCACAATTCCTTTTGCCGTACGTTCGTCATCCATTCTCTGAACGTGTCAACCCCATCATAATCTATTAATTTTGGCAAATCGAACAACTGTAATGTCATTGTACTTAGCACATAATTCGTTAATATTTCTCTTTCTTCAGACTCCGTCCTGTCGAATTGACCCATAAATCTTTCTCAGTATCTTCCTTTTAAACACAGCCAGCCTCAGTTCATCAATTTTTTTGAGTACCCAGCACTCACAGCCATATGTCAATAAAGGCCTTACCAATGTCTTATAAAGCGTGGCTTTAGTTTCTGTGGTTAATAGTTTTGATTTAAAATGTTTATTCAGCCCGTAATAGCTTCTATTAGCAACCAGAATTCTTCTTTCAATTTCTTTTGTGTTCAGTCATTCTCAGTATCGACATATATCCCTAGGTATACGAAGCCTTTTATTCTTACTAATTTTATAGCCATCTGTTTGTATATTTAAAATATTTTAATTCGTTTATTGTGAATAAGTTGCATAAGTTCAACCTTATATGCGGGACCATTGGGCGAACCCTTAAATCAGTAAGTACAGGAACACGCCTAAAATGCTACAAGGTGATGGTTCTTCCCACACTTCTGTAAGGATATGAGAATTGGACTTTAACGAAAGACCAGGGCAGTCGCATCCTAGCGGCTGAAGTGAGGTTTCTCAGGCACGTGGCAGGGTATACTTTCCATGATCATCGAAGAAACACAAATTTACGGCAGGAACTGAATTTTCTGAGTATAATTTAGAGGATCGCCCAGAATAGGCTAAATTGGTGGGAACATCATTGCCGAATGGACGACTGCCGCATCCTTAAACAACTATGGAACTATACGGCGAGGGGACGGGGCGGTGCGGGACGTCCGAGGAAGCGCTGGAGTGACCAGTTCTAATCTTAGCCTATTTGAGAATGGAACGAAACATATTTGATTTAATCCTTGATTTTTTAATGATGATGATCGTCATCATTTGTTTGTTATTATTTCTGATCGAATATCCTGGTTTTAGAAATTGTATTAGGAATTACGTTTGCACACATAATCAGATTATACAAAAATTGCTCAAGGACATTGCCTATAGACGAAAAGCAGCTTAGCAGTTTCCCATTTTATGACAAAATAATGTTTGTCAGTAACAAAAATATATAATCTACCAAAAACTCTTTAGTATAGGAACTCACCACCAACACGCTTGCCCACTCTCATAGAGAAAAGGCGACTTGTTTACCCACACAAACCTTTCAGAGGGAGAGCCAACCAAAGTAAACCACTCTACATAAGCTGATGAGCAACTTGAAACAGGGTTGTTGGGGGGGGGGGAGAGGACCGTTGTTGGTTCGCCTGAAATCATAAGAGCGTTAAGTCTTGAACAAAGATTTTGGCCAGCACATTGTTGACAGGACACGCTCTCTCACTCGCTCTCTCTCTCTCTCTCGCTCATACTAGCTTATACCGTCTCGTTATACCCTCGTGGTTGTCAGCACTTTATACCAGTTTTCTGTGTCGACTAAATTCAACGTTTACTTGTGTCAACAAAATATTTTCTTTTCCAATATTCAAACACGCCAACACCTTCTACTTATATTATATTCCACGTACACTTTGTTCTGCGTGTTGAAGACAACAACCATTATGCAGAACTTTTTACCGTTTTAAATGCATCATATAGTGAATTCGTCTGCAGTGTACGACTATCAGAAGATAACAACAAGATCTAATAATGAAAGATGAGGAAAGGAAAAACAAGGAATAATGACGTATTTGAACGTGAACGTTCTACAGCAGCCCAAAGAAAGAAAGAACTTCTTCTAAACTTCCAAGGACTGGGCCTACCAACCCTGTTCCGGTATTCATTAATTCTTCGGCCTAAAACCTTTCTTTGGCCTTTTAAATTAAAAGTAATAAACCTCACGTCATTAGGAATTACTTTAATTCAAAATTCAATATAGTATATTCAATAGGTTTGAACCGTCGCATTTGCACAGGTAAGCTAGCTGTTTATTGACTTTGATTCGAAAAAATTAGAAGTTTCATTGCTGGATTTTTCATAAAATAACATACATTAACACAAAGTATAACATGGTTATAATATTCTTGTGAAACAGCCTTAAATAAAATTACGGAGGAGTAGTAAAAACGGGTTTTTGAGAATACCTACAGAAAGACTCATTTACACAAGACTTATTAACAATAAAAATCTAGAATTAAAGTAATCACGTGAGATTTATTACCTTCAATTTAAATAACAACTAATCAAGACAGAATGTTTTGAAGTCGGCGGTTTTTATAATTTTTTTAAACCTTATTTATACAATTAAAGGGTGCGTCAGCTAAATCCGGACAAAATTCAAATTAAATTTCCCGCCACATTTGACTTCAGTCGATTGTTGGCGTTTATGTAAGCCAGCTGTATGTGTAAGACGCTCATAACCTCAAAATTGGTGAGTCTGTGAGATCGAGTGGGGAATATAATCGACGAGCGGCAGTAATTGAAGCGTTTAGCGCCGGGCGTTCGCCGACCGAAATTATTCGCTTCTTCGGGTACCCGCGATCGACCGTTTACGACATCGCGCAAACGTATGCAGACGCGGAGAAGTCCGAAGAAGGTTCCGCGAACCCTGCAAGGCAAAACCATTCAAGAGAGAAGACTGCTAGGGCCCAAAATTTCGTCCAAAGTGCTCAAGAGCTCATTTCAGAAGACCCAGGGGTGCCACTTCGTAAATTGTCCACCACACTTGGGGCGAGTAAGGCCGCCATGCGTCGAATCGCAGAAAAGGACCTGAGATACATGTCTTATGTGCTCAAGTTACGACAAATGCTGTCTGAGGCTGCCAAGGTCAAGAGAGTTGCCCGGTGCAATTTTCTTCTTTGTTCATTGAAGCACGAAGCTGCAAACGGGAGTTATATCGTTATATAAATATTATTGTTTTATATAAATAATAATTTATTAATTATTATTGTTCTATTATTGTTTTAATAAACTATTTGTTTTGTCCGGATTTAGTTGACGCACCCATGGAAAAATCCTTAATTTCTCATTTGTCCTGAAAAAATGAGGAACCGACCGGCTAAATACGTCGCATCACGCCGGTCGAACTACGGAATACATGAGCATGCAATCTGTTCTGCTCAAACCGATGGAGGCTTTTTTGTTTTTTCCGCGAACTGAAGTATACGTTGCATATCGCGTTACAGCAAGCTGTTTAGTCCTATATGCTATAGTCCAGGCGCAGTGTCTTTGTAATTAGAAGGTAAGAGAGAGAAGAAGATATACACGTTCTCACTTGTCTCGCGCAGTGCTTATCTTATCTAAATGCTCAGCTGTTCGTCTTACGTTGCCGGCACGCGGTCGACTAACCAAATGTTTTGTCTACATTTGACGTTACACGTGTTTAAAAAACATAATGAGAAACTCGTCGAAAAGTGTGCACACATCTTTTTATGATTTTGGATTGAGGACATTTGTTTTTTTGTTTCTTCTACATTTATTTACTTCAAGAAGTTTTTGTGATTTAGGGCTGGATGGTGCCCCCTCTGACAGCTGAGGGCGTAGCGTCCAGTGCTGCAGCATACCCTAGCGTTATGGATAATCAGCCACTGAGTCTACTTTATTTTCTGAGAACAGTGTATGTCTAAAAGATATCATCCTAAAGTGGGTTATGCACAATCATGCCTTGGAATTAATAAGGTTAACTTGTAACAATAACTTTTGTGAATGGGCACCGTCCTGTTTGCTGAAGTCCAAATGATTTTCATAATACCATCTTATCAGAAGACTACACATAAGAATATTTTGTCCACAATTCAGCTGTTCTTGATCTTTCCTCTAAACGTCATCATATAATGTTGATACACAAGTTAATAATATCCGATTGAGACGCTCTGTTCTTACGTGCTTTGTATCGTGAGACGAGGTGGACGAGTGGTTAAGGCGTTGGACTGCTAATGCAATGTGCTCTGCACGCGTGGGTTCGAATCCCATCCTCGTCGAATCAATGTTTTGTTGTTTAATGTCATAGGTTGTAATATGAAAAACGTATGCGTTAATTTAAACTATATAAGTGTGTAATTTAATTTGTAAATATAAAACAGAAAAATTATAATTTTGTGGAAACAAACTGACTAAACGTCCGGCTATTGGGCCGTGGTCCACTCTTGTCACTAACAGATGTTTCGGCGTCTCGTCTGGAGGCCATCCTCAGTCAGTTAGCCACACTGTCTCTGTCAGTTGGCCACAGTGCTGTTACAAAACAATTGTGCCTTTGGACTTTATTTTACCACAGTACTGCGGTTAACTGACGAAAACCGTGTCAGTTAGCGAGTTGTTATTGTCCACTAAAGATGGCCATTAGAGGAGAGGCCAAAACGTCTGTTAGTAAGGACAGGAGCGGTTCACGGAGTTTAGTCAGTTTGTTTCCGACACTGTTGGTGGCCGCCGTAGGTACAGAAATTATTATTTTGATTTTTAATTGATTTGCTGCTGATTGGTATGCACAATACTGGGATGTCACCCCACTATGATATCTTCTTTGCCAGAATGGCTTTACGAATACACTTGCTATTGGTATTTTGTACCGTTTCGTTCCTGTAGTTTTTGTTTGTTTTTGTGTAGTTTGTTTTCATTTGTCGTAATCGCAAACATTTTGAAAACGTATTTTCGCATAAATATAAGTTTCATTGGTAAATGCTATACAGACGTATCCCAATACGTTAAATACATGAAGCGTAAGTTAGACTCAAAATACAAGTTGAACTTGTTGTAGAGTCCAGTAGGCTGTCGTGAGGTCTCTAAGGTTGGGGGGGGAACAATAAAAGGGGGAGGGGAACTTGGCTAACTTGAAAATAGCACAGTCGAAGGTAACCTTAAAATTTATAATTAAAGAAACGAACAAATAATTAAGAAATGATCGCAAAGACTACGTAATATGAAAGAATGAATGACGAACGTTTGGCCACACAGCTAATATCGTCCAATTATGAGTGGCTTACTGCACAAATCGTTGGCTACACTACTAAAGTAGTCTAATTATAAGTGGCTTACGGCACAAATGGTTGGCCACATTACTAACGTAGTACAAACATCAGTGGCATACGCCGCAATAATGTAGTTCAATTATAAGTGGCTTACGGCGCAAACTGTTGGCCACACCACTAATATAGTACAAACAGAAGTGGCTTACGGTGCAATCGGTTGGCCACTGTATTACCGTAGTCCAATTATAAGTGGCTTACATCACAAATTGTTGGCCATATTACTAACGTATTACAAACGTAAGTGGCTTACGCCGCAAATGGTTGGCCACATCACTAATGTAGTCCAATTATAAGTGGCTTACGGTGCAAACAGTTGAACACACCACTAACACTGTCAACTTATATGTAGCTGAATGCGGAAACGGTTGGCCACACCACTGATGTAGTCTAATTATCAGTGACTCAAGGTGGAAGTGGTTGGCCAAACCACTAATGTAGTCCAATTATAAGTGGCTCAAGGCACAAATCGTTAGCCATACCACTAACGTAGTCCAATTATAAGTGGCTTGAGGTGCAAACAGTTGACGAAACCATGGGCATAGTTCAATAATGAGTGTCTTATGTCGTAAAAGTAGACTACGTCATTGGAGACGTCCGATCATAAGTGGGTCTAGTATAAAGCAGTTTGTCACACCGCTGGCCAACCCCATCTTGTAAGTATCTCAAGGAACAAAACGTTTGGCCACAACACTAGCGTACTCCAATAATTATAAACTTTTGGGAAGTAAAAGCTTAGACGGGATCTTGAAAATTCATATTTAATATGCAAGTTAACTTTTTACAGAAAATTGCTTTGTGTTGGTAAAACAAAATTTTCTCGCCTCGGATATAGTCAGACTTGCCAAACACACATTGCTTTGTCTCTACAGTTACACTAAATTATTTTAAAAAATTATATAAGGGTTTAGAAACTTTACACAGTTTGTTAATTGAAGGCAAATGCGGAAGCTGTGATGTGAAAATTCCGTTCAGCCGAATGCCTGAACGCGTCTTTGTTAAATTGAATCATTAATATGAGTTTCCTCAAATAAAATGACAAAAAAAACGCGTAATATCTTATTGTAATCGTAATGATGTTATGTTAACATAAAGAAACTATATTTTTAATATTGCAAACAATAAAACAACTAAATTTTGACGCAACGTACGTTGGTTTTGACTAACCTTTTATGTATTGGATGACTTCTACAATTGATTAATACAATTTTTTAACGGACATTAGGTTTTAAATAAAGACATTGTCTTATTGGAAAAATTAAAATCCTATTTCATTTTATTTTGTTACAGTGGTTTTATCCAATAAAATATTTACTGTAGAACTTTAGTGTCTCTGACGGAACAGCTGATTACTCTCTCACCACATGGCAGCAAATAGAGTGCACAGCTGTTTACTTGTCCCAGCTGTTTACGTCAGCTGGATAATGAAACTAAGTAAGTACGCAAACAGCTGATTTCCCCGGAGGAATCTTGACCTAAATAAAAATAGTTCCAATAGCGTAGTGTACTAACTAACAATATGTTTACACTAAGGTATTTTAATGGGTATACAAGGTAGTTCATAATGTTTACAAAGCAAAGCAAATAAAGAAAGTAATTGATTAAGCGCAAGGCAAACATTATTTGATTAAGACGTGAAAACAAACCTTTGGTAATTGTTAACAAAATATATTTTACGTCCAGTCTGAGTTAAAACTTTAAAGATACGCCATGACAAAACAATATTGGCTCCTGCCCAACAAAAAAAAAAAAAAACTTCTGACGAGCTATGATGTTTATGCGCTAACTAAATATTCTGAGAATAAAGTATTTTTGTCATAAACCTGACTTCTGTGTCTTTCTTCCTAATTTTGTCTCATACTACACGTAAGATAAGAGATGTGCCCCTCACTTCCGCCTCATGCTGCTCAGACTTTTTAGGTCACTAATAAACTTTTTAATGAATTTTTTCAAATAGTCATTACCCTGGAGATCTTTAAAAATTTTGTTAATTCCAACAAATTGTTGATCGGAATCCAAAATAGTTTTAGAAGAAGAAAGACTAATGGCATAAACCGAATGACTCACCTCTTTACATGATCAGGTTGGTTGGATAGCTTATGGATATATTGTCCCGTAGGATGGAATTGGACAACACAATAAAGAAGAAGAATAACAAGTCAGACGTTAGTCGCCGGCTGAATAAGAATAGACCTAGCCCGAAATAGTGTGTCAAACAGTTCCAGGTTAGTGTCCTAGAAGAGAAAAGGGAGGTGGTTTTTTAGTGTATCGGGTATAATACCAAAACTCACGGACTCCGGAAGCTTGCACCCTTCCGGGAATTTGTACAGCAACTTTGTTCACCTAGCCTAAAATTGTTATAATTATAATTATTATTCTGTGGTTATTGTTTTACTTAAATTATTCTTTTCAAAAGTTATGAGATACTAGAATTGGTTCCGTGATCCACTCGTTGGTAGGCTCACTAACAAATTTAAACGACGTCTTTAAAAGCAGTCACGAAATCAATCTATTACGTATGCTGTTCTGTAATTTCTGAAGTCTAGAAAAGATAATTTCAACGAAAATCGAGTAAGCAGTGTAAACAGTGTTACACATTATAGTTCACAGGGGCGAGCCCCTACGACGTAATTTATTCTGCGTGTTCCGCTGTTGACGTAATCGTCCACAATCTCTCCCCGGAGCGACGTACAGTATTGTTTGGCTAAGGGGGAAGTACAAACTAATTATCATACTGTCGGCACTAGGGGTTAATTCTAACTGAGTTTCATAATTATCACAGTTTGTGAAGTTAGTTTCCTGTGGTATGAATAGAGTAGGATATACATGCTACGCTTGATGTTTAGCTATAACTTTTGAGGCCGGCTAGAAATTGCTTCAAAGTGTTCTGATGTATTACATTATGGAAAAATAGGTTTTTATATCAGTAAATATATATCTGGAGACCACTGGAAATCTGGACTTTCAAAAACATAAATTATGGATAAGAATCCTAATATTATGATTCTAGTATCATTGTAGTTAAGGATACCATCCCAGTATTAATGATAAAGATAAGGATATATTCCGATGTAATTTAAAAGATTTAGCTGCTTCCTATCTTTGTGCATTTTGCTAGTTTTATCTCACATTTTCTCCAGTCTTTTGCAGACGCTGATGGTTTTAAAGGTTTTTTGTACAAAATGTCTACTTGTTTTGGCACAAATAAAGAAAATATTTTTTTTAATGACCGTCTACCTCAAAAAAGTACATATTAAAATTACTCTACCGGATGTGCAAATACATGGTTAGCTACATTTTGCCCTAAAAAGCCCACAAATCAATTCATAGAGACTATGAAGCGCTAGCAAGCTGTTCCAAAAGCCGATTAGGTTCGAAATAACGAGGTTGTAATTTTTGACTTGTTCTTCAAATGATGATAAAAACAACATTCTAAAAAACAAAAAATAAGTTGAAATACAGTACAAAACCGTGTACAAGGATATTTGATTTTATATAAGGATGAAAAACGAAGTCTAAAAACTGTTCATTACAGAAAGTATTTGAAATAATTTTGTTGTCTTTTTCTTCTCTTCAAACCAGACGTTGGTAGACTAGCAATTTCTTCCCTTCTGAAGACGGTCTCATAATCATCACTTCCTCCTTCTATCTCATCCAGATACTACTGCATCCAGACCTTCCCTTCCCACTACGGTAAACTATTTGAGTGCCGTAGTAGGTGGCCAACCATACCGCTTCTTCTTTCCATAATGGAACATATTACTGCACTATAAATATCGCAAACAAAGTTTGATACACTGCCGACTAAATAAACACTTGAAGTCTATCCGCCAAGAGATCATAACCTCAAAAGCTAATATAAAAATTTGAACGAGCCTTCAACCGCCAGGCAAGTAGCAATGTTTTCAAAAAATCTTCAATAAAAACTCTTATTTTTGCTATAAGTTTTTCAATTGTCTCAGCATTTCTTTTAAAAACACACCGTGATTAAACTAAACACAATGTTTGAAACAACAGAGTAATGATTTAAAATTGTTGTAAGCTCTAGTTCTATATTAAATTTACTACTTTTTGGTTTACAATTACATTCGTAATTTACAATGTCATCATGGAAGCTGGGATTCCATCATCATCACTGCATTCAATTTTTCCATATTATTTAATTAATAAAGTTGTGTTAGTGGTTATAATCACAAACTGAAACAACACTGTTGCACATCACTATGACAACTTTTTCCGATTAGCGCTTTCAAGCTTCACAGCTCATCATCAGATCGGAAATATCTGATGTTAGTTTTATATTAGCCTATATAGTGGTGTGAAACAGTGTTATTTCTGGTTTCCTTATTATTATTCACTGAAACTTATCCATGGAAGTCCTAGTGTTCGTTTCAGAATGTTTTACAACATTATAGGAAAAATGAGTCTGCAGTTCATATTGACAGACATTTTCAATATACTTAGGCATTGGTAATACGGTCTTTTATCACGTAGAGTGTTGTAATAGTTGCTACACAAGGTTATGATGTTACAGATAATATTTCTTCTATGAGAATGGAAGTTACTTAGATGTGGAAGAAATGCACATCACAAGTGTGGCTACTACAATTAATTTGACCATATAATGAATGTAACAAATAATTTCTACTGTATATGTTTATTTTTAACCATGAAAACCGTGTAATAATTTCCAAATCTCAATACGGTTTAGGGGACGACCGCAAATAAAAATATTCATAGTCATATGTCTAATTATTGTAGTTACTTAATTTGACACATACAACTTCATTTTTATCGGAGTATTACAAAAAATTGTTTATATTTACCTTCTTCTTTATCTCTTTGGGTGGGAGGTTTAACCCTTCCCAAACTCCTCGCACAACTTCTGGTTAAATCAAGCTCTTCCGAAACCACAGCTAACAGCCACGGCAGTTGTATCTGAGTCAGATTGTTGATCATTTAAGTGTTGGATATTTAGAAATCAAGAGATTGACTTAGAATATGACGAACTCAAGGATCCTACCTTGGTAACAAACCAGTCAGGCGATTGGTAACATGGATCCAATGCAGGCGTTAGTTCATAGTAAAGTATACTTCTTTGCGTCGAGATGCTGTAGTGACCAGAACAAAAACCCGAAAGTACTTTATTTAGTTTTGTACTACGGATAACTTACTGCAGAGAGCGGCAGAGGAAGGCTGTCGGGTGGGAGCAGAGAGGCAATTTGCTCTGCGACAAAAACTATAGAGTGGGTCGATAAGGCTGGACGTGTGGGTATATTCATTTACCCGCTGACAATGCCGGACTGTGAAAGCAATACGGGGTGCGAACGTTTAGATAAAGGCAACCCCCAAGGCAATAATTTATAGTTGATAACGTTTATGGCTAAGTTATAGATTATCTATCGGAATTTGAGTGTATATACGTATATACCCACAATTCATCTTATCAAAAGGCGAAATAATACTAACACTGAGCGTAGACTGTAAGACGATGTTGTTCAATGTAACTGTTTGGTGCGTTTGTGTGGCGGAGTTTGTAAGTATCCGTTACTACTGCATGCTCAACATGAACCCAAGTAACTTGGATGCGATATTTGCTCAATAAGTTTCTATATTTTATACTCACTAGTTCTTTGCCACTGGAAGCCATCACTTTTGTTTTTAAACCAGGTACGTATTTTGAAATTATATTGTTTTGCAGTTTGACTGAGTATGTCTAGCGTAGGTTTTTGGGATGTCTAGCGCTATTCCCGTAAGTTTTGCAATGTTTTAGTTAATTTTAGTCATACATTTTTATTTCTTCCGTAAGACACTTTTTTCGTTTATTTCCTTTTTGCCAAAAATCCATTTTAAAATTACCACAAAAATGTAATTTAAAATGCAGCGATAGTTTAATTACACATTAACTACATGTTGAGAGCACGGAAATCCATGGTGATTTCGGGAGACAGCTTAACAAATCAATTAGTATGGGTTCCCTGCTATATGCGGATGACTTAGGTCTTATTCAAGAAAATGAGGATAATTTACAAAGATCTATGTTTCAATTACAAGAAGTGGCAAGAGAGTACTCACTGACAATTTCAGTAAGAAAGACCAAAACCATGGCTTTTAAAGTTCACTATCCAGCGAGGACTAAGACAGTTATAAACAACAGCACTTTAGAACAAGTGAGCCGTTGCAAGTATCTCGGCTGTGCAGTGAGCTATGAATCTGAATATGATATAAGAGAGAAGATAAATAAATTTAGGAATATTTGTAATATGATTCATAGAAATCTTGGAAATAAAACAAGACACAGCACAAGGAGTAAATTTTATAACATAATTGCAATACCCACATTGACATATGCGAGTGAGGCGTGGGTCATGATAAAAAAGGAGTGCGGCAAGATTCAGAGTGCTGAAATGCAGTTTCTTCGAAATATTTTAAATTATACATTGCAAGATAGTGTAAAGAATAAAGATATCAGAGAAGAACTCGAAGTGAAGGACATAAATGAAATTATTTAAATTTACAGAAAACAATGGTGGGATCATCTGCAAACGATGACAGAGGATCGATTGCCGAAAGTGGCACTGAACTATAAAGCCACTGGTGGAAGAGATATGGGTCGTCCGAGGATGAGGTGGTTGCCGGATCAGATTTATATAACCTAATCCTTGAAGAGGAGAAGAAGAAGAAGAAGAAGACTACAAATCATTGTCATACTGATTAAATAGACCGTTTTCCCTCTATAACTATTTGTCTTTTTAATTATTGTATGACCCTCGTAATTCTCGCATTGTCAGCCGTTGATTTTCGTATATTAAAGGAAGCACGTTTTCACATTTAGGTTGCTCTGCTTGTTGAAGGCCTTTCAGAACGTGAACAACTTTAAGCAGATTTCCCACTGTGTTGAAGGCGCTTTTACTACAATTTTATCTAAATACCATTAATCGAGTCCTCTTGAAAAGGCTTCTTAATGATTCTGATAATTTCCTCGACAAACGTTTAGTTATGTGCAAAATTTTAATGCAAACTCTGTGATCTAGTCGTTCAAGCATTGTGACTACAACAGTCACAGGCAACACGCATTTACACAATAGAGTCTCTCGACACGATGACATGGGTGCCGAAACAGGTTTATATAACCTAATCCTTGAAGAGGAAGAGAAGAAGAAGAAAGAATACAGCGGTAGATGTGTCTGACCCGAATTAACATTAAACGTTTAAAAAAAATTATGATTCAGAGAAAGCAATTCAGTTATTAATATTATTTGTAGGAAGTCAGCAATTAAGTAAGGTTTACAGATTTTGAGAGGGGTGGCCTTTTCAGCGATTGAAATTCAGGATCATATATAAATCTTGATTGGATGAACGAGAAATTTTGTGAATATAAACCAATCTTAGCTGAAAGTTTAAGGTGTGAGGGTAGTGATGTTAAAAAAATTACTTCATTTCTGTTCTCTTCTTCAGCACTACAGCGAAACTTCAGCCCTAGATTTCAACACACACCAATCTTCTCCAAATTCTTCTGTCCGTTGCCATCTCAGCGTAACCCCTCAGATCCATTCTTCTGAGATCCTCTAGCACGTCATCCAACCATTTTATCGTAGGTCGGCACCTCTCTCTCTCTCTCTCTCTCTCTCTTAAAGGGATTTTCATCGGCTATTGCCGCATACCCATATCTAACCGCAATCTATTTCTGTCCTGTGCATCTTCTTCTGCCAGGTTATGATGTTCCATGGCCTTCCTCATGTTTTCATACCAGGACAGTCTAGGTGTGCCCCTTTTTCCTCTGCCTGGGGCCGTCCACTGAAATATTTTCCTCGGCCATCTCTGTTCATCCATTTGGAGTAAGTGACTGAACCATTTTAGGTCTCTTCGTTCTACTCTGTTAATAATTGTGTCTCCTGCATGCATCCTTCTCCTGATCTCCTCGCTAGTTATTCTCCTCCCTTCTTCATACTCCGGAACTTCTACGGAGATAATCCATTTCCACGGTATTCAATTTTCGTATAATTTCCGTGCTCAACGTCCACACCTCACCAAAAGCTAAAACGTGAGGACGGGAGTAGGATTTGTTGGTAGAGCTGAGTTTGATTTCTCAAATCCCTGACTTACTTGCCAGGAAAATGCATTTGGCAAGTTTAGAGTTTTAGTGCTGTGAAGGTGTCAGAAGCCTCCGTTATCTCTAAGACCCTTACCAACCTTTGGCCCCCGTCGGCCACTCTTTCTGCTTTTATAGACTTGCGCACTCAGGATTTTCTTTGGAATACGTCGAACGTTCTTCCGCTCTACGTAAACTAACCTTTGTATTCGTTGAACATTTGTAAATCTCACAATGTCTTCGTGATTGAAACCTCATCTACCTCCTTGTTATATCTGATTCCCCATTCGTTATCTTCTTTAACCGGGTCATAAACCCTGTCTCTCTCTCTCTCTCTCTCTCTCTCTCTCTCACCCTCTCTCTCTCTCTCTCTCTCCCCCCCTCTCTCTCTCTCTCCGCCTCCAGACGTCTCAATCCTTTGCTCTCAGTTTCCATCTTCTTACACCCAGCTTGTGCAGGTTGTCCTCAAGATCATCCAACCATCGTTTTCTGGGCCAAACCCTCCTTCTTCTTCCACTAGGTAGCCTATCACCATAACAATTGTCTTTAATGTGGATGTCTCTGACATTCTCTGGACATGCCCTGTCACCGGGCCATAAGCACATCTTGTTAAAACTTGCTAACCTGGCCATAAATTAATTTATATAAATTGTCAAAATAATTCAATTTTTTTAATATTTCATAATTAAAAAAACATCATGCTGTAACGTTCTCGTGTTAAAGTGTCCCCTTGCCACTTGACTTATGTAATTTTATGCTGATTTTTAATTTGAAAAAAACAAATCTTCCGACATAACAAAATGTGGTTGCAGTTGTTGGCATTTAGTTTGCTTAGTTTATACTTGTACAAATGTTTAATTCAGGGTCTAGTTAGTGTTCACAATCAAGTTATGTGCTTCTCTATAAAGAAATTCTTTCTTATTTTTTCTAAAAATTGATTATTCCAAACAGTACTCGGTAACTTTCTAGAGTATCTGTTTGTTAGCACACCTTTACCCCTGACTATCGTTTATCGTGTAGTTGTAGAAAATAAATAAATACAATCTTTGCCTTAAGCTAACACGACCGGGGTCAAGATACTCAAAATTATTAAATACCTGAGTTTTAGACTGTGGTCGGTTGCTGTATAATCTCGACATCGCCAGGAACGTTTTGTATCTCACCCTCGGGGTTGTTCTTCAGGCTGCAAAAAGCACTAATTAATGGGTAAAATTTTGTAACTGGAAAAAAATGTTTTTAGTACTAAAAATTGAAATTTGGTAACGTTTCTTAGCAAAGTTTTTGGAATATATTTCAAATTAATATTTCAGAAAAATTAAAGCCTACAACCTGTTAGAAGGTGTCATTTTGAAGGGGATAAAATTGTATAAAAAACGCGTATTTTTATTAGGATGTAAGTAAAAACAATTTTAAAATTAAAAATTAAAAAGAAACTATACCATACTGCTTTTGTAAAGCCAGTAAATACATTGTCACACATTGAAAGGCGACAATCTGGCGTTTGACTTACTTGTCCACCGGCAGATTTTTAAATACTTGTCACAAGTTAACTCTGGACAGCAGGGAATCGAACAACACTGCAACAGAAAATAATACACACACAGCGTAAGTATACAGCGCAGATAATCAGTGGTTAATTTAATATGACTAACTAATTGTTGTCTTAAGCTTACACAGCCGATATCAATATACTCAGAATACCGGGCTGTTAGGCGTTGGTCGGTCGCTGTATAATCTCGACATCGTCGGCAACGTTTCGTATCCCCTTCTCAGGGATTTCCTTCAAACCGCAAAAGGCGACAGAGTATTGGGAGTGTGTTGGTTCGGCGGGTTTGTCGTACATCAAGGGAGTGACGGGTCTCATAGGCAGACTGCTGTCGAGGCATGTCTTCCGTGGGATTTACAAGCCGACCAAGAAAATCCAGCAGTTTCTCAAACCGTTAAAGGACACAAGAGATCCGCTGTCGTCGTGAGGCGTTCCTGGCAGTGTGGCCAAGTCACGAAGCGTTACGTCCGGACCCGCGTGGCTGAACACAGTCGCTGCTGCCCTCTGCGCCAGCTGGAGAAGTCAGCAGTTGCCGAGCATGCTCTCTAAAACGCCGACCATCGGGTGTTGTTTGAGGAGACCAGGGTCCTGTCTTCTGTCCGCAGCAATTATCCTTGCCTGCACAGAGAGTTGGTTGAGATGTGAGATATATAGGTATTCCGGCCAGTCAATGAATCTGCGTCTTCCAATCGTTCAATCGTGGGACAGCTGCTGGATCTGCCCCAGTGGTTCCAGTGTCCGGGCAACCCCGATGACTGCTTGATGCGTCTCATTCATGGTAGCCTTGCGCTAGAAGAAAAGGATGGATCTCTTCTGCAAGGGGAGGTGGAGGCTGTTATATTGTATCAGAACCGCGGACCCATTCGCAACGGCTGAGGAGAATTTTTTTTAACTTGGGAAGGAAAGAGAATGATTTATTGGTAATTTCTCAATTATTTGGCGTAGGATGAGAAAAGAGTGAAACTCACGTGGCTTGTATGGGAAAGAGTAGAGTGCCAAGCGCTGCAAGGGCGTTGGTGAGGGGCAGATGATTGTGTATGGGGAGGGGGTCATCGAACAGACCTTGGGGACGTTTAAGTTTGTGAAGAGCTGGGCCGTCGTCTATACTAAGGCGGCGGACGTGAGGGTATGATGAGGTAGAGGCACGGGTGAAGAGTTTGACCGCAAGAGGTCGCACAAACTCATCAACAGAAGGAACCTTCAACCCTCGCGTGGTAACACCATTTCTGACATACCAGGGAGAGTTGGAGATGTAACGGAAGGTGCGAGATTGGAAAGGTTTGAAGCGCGCAACAACGTAGGGTTGTAGCAGGGACCAAATGTGGGCGCTGCGTAAGTCAGGATTGCTCTAAGAAAGAGCAAGTAGATGGTGAGTTTAGTGCGCACAGTAGAGATACGTATATGGAAAAAGGCTGGCATTAAATAGGATGTAAAGTGGTGTATTGGACGAAGCTATTGGGACGCGACCAGGTCGAGGCCCGGTGATTGGCTGAGACCTGGTGGCCGACGTTTTATAGGTAACCTCGTGTTACCGCCCGCCTGTTGCTCTTACCTGAAATATGTCGTCGGGAAATCGTTCAGCCATAACATGCCGTAACTGTTCCATAACATGCCGGAGTCTGTCTCTAAGCTGAAGAAGGCGAATACGACGCCGAAACGCGTTCGATGGGAAGAAAAAAAAACAGTAAGTTCACAAGTAAGTTTCATTTTTAGATAAAGTGTAGTGCTGTGAAAGAAGATGATGAACAGTCAAGACAACTATAATACCACAGACAAAGCTTAATCAAGACAACTATAATACCACAGACAAAGTGTATTTCATCAATAAGTACAGAAACGCCAAAAAACAAGGAGTCTGTCTCTAAGCTGAAGAAGGCGAATACGACGCAGAACGTGTTCGACGAGAAGAAAAATCAGCAAGTTCACAGGTAAAAGTTTCATTTTTAGATAAAGTGTTTCATAACGTTCTGTCGCTTTTTGTAGCCTGAAGAAGACCCCCCCCCCCGACGGTGAGATACGAAACGTCGCCGACGATATCAAGATTATACAGCCACCGACCACGGCCTACGAGCACCCGGGTATTTAATAATTTTAAATAAATAAAATATTGGTATTGTTTGTGTAATATTAACTTGGTTTTTGGTTTCTCGTAGGCGTTAAATCGTATATTGGTAATCGATGGCAGTCAAAACCGAAGAGGCACATAAAAGGCCACAGGCTGAAGCACAAGTGCTCGACGTGTTGTTGATAACGTTATTGATAGCCGAGTCCTGCCCAGCCAATACCAGCTGATATTAATTTCGCCGCTTGGGGTTATATAATATTGCTTCGTGGGTACACTTCAATAACACACTAGCCAGATCGTTTATCTTTGAGAGCGCTGTGGATTGGGTCCACTTGCCCTTTGAATTAGTAAAACTCAGTTTTAATTTTATTTTTTGTAAGTTCTTAATTTGAAATTTACCTTGAAAATTTGGTTAATTTATGGATACAAATTGGACGATTGTTTAACTTAAGAACTCGTAATAACCTTCAATCTGTGCGCTCCTTGTAAAAGCAATTTTTTTCTACTTTATCTGAACACTGATTATTTAATAACTACGAGTTCTTCTTCTTCTGATAGTTCCTATCCGTTTCGGATGTTGAACATCATACAGATTATTTTAACTGTCTCCAATGCTGCACGGAATAAGTCAGTTGTATTCGTGCCAAACCAGGTCCTTAAATTTCTCACCCATGATATTGTCGGACGCCCAACTCCGCTCTCTCCAAGTACTTTTCCCTTAATATGGACTGCAATAAGTAAAATCTATGTTCATTTCGCATGAGATGTCCTAGATACTGAAGCTCTCTTATCTTCACTGTGTTAATAGTGTGATTGTGTTAACAATAAGAAAGGGAAGAATAGTTAGGTTAGTCTATTTAATTACCCGGATTGTAATATCTCATATGGAAATGATATTAATTGGGATAGTAAGTTAACAAAATTTAGACGCATCTGTGGAACGATTCATAGGCACCTGAAAAATAAAACACGGAAGGATACCCGAATGAAGTTTTATAAATCTGTGCCTGTCCTCACATTCCTGTGTTAGTGAGACATGGTCTCTAGGTTAAAGGGACGTGCAGAGGATTCAGGCAGCAGAATGAAATTTTTCTATGAGGGACGCAAGAATGTTCCCTCTTGAATCGGAGAAGGAACGAGGATATTAGACGCGTTTTAAACATTGTATCTTTTGACCAGAAGATTGAAGACCACAGAAGGAGACGGTGTGAACACTTGAATCGCATGCCTGATATCCGTCTACCCGTGGTTGCCTTGGGTTATCACCCTACTGGGAAGAGAGATGTCAGTAGACCGAGAAGGAGATGGGTTCTGGAACAGGTCTAAGGCCTAGTCCTTGGAGTTATGATGATGATGAACAAATTTTAGAAAAAAGTTACATGCGTCGATTTGCTTAAAACAATCTTTTTCTTTTCCTTCCTCTCCTTCTGCCTATTGCACTGCTTCGTGTTCTTCTTCTATATCTGTTTCTTATGTCGTCATTATAATACTGGCGTAATGAAGATTGTGCCGTTAAAGAGTATAGTAGCATGTTGTTAAACATGTAAGTTACTACCTCTTACAACTTATTTACAATTAAATACTGTAATTTTTTTGAATAGAGTAAAATAATTTACCTGTTTTTGGTCCGTGTGGTGGCTTTTTCTTTTTTACCATACTACGCGTTTCGGGACATATGTCCCATCATCAGGTACAATCCCTTGGTAAAGTTCGTCATATAATTAAAATATTAAAACAATTTACATATAATTTACACATGTCACAATTAAATATAAAATATCTGAACGCGGGAACACACGCGATGTCGTTGGTGCGCGCACCACGGAACACTACATTTGACTACATTAGACAGTCGGGGAGTCATCGAGCAGGGGCAAATAACTATGCTACACATAAATTCTGATTGTGGTTTTTGTCAGTCAGACTGATCTCAAAGAGTCTACAATCGTTGGTCTGTGTGTGTGTGTGTGTGTGTGTGCGTGTGTGTGTGTGTGTGTGTGTGTGTGTGTGTGTGTGTGTGTGTGTGTGTGTGAGAGAGAGAGAGAGAGAGAGAGAGAGAGAGAGAGAGAGAGAGAGAGAGAGAGAGAGAGACAGACAGACAGACAGAGAGAGAGAGAGAGAGAGTGAGGTTAGAACACTTGCTCGTAGAAAATATTTCATATCTCCTGTCTAATATCTTCTTGAATACCCTCTGGCAACGGTCTCTTGTGTTGTGTTCCTTACATCTGTCGCAGACGAAAAAGGTACGGCTGATAACGTACGTACCTCCCTGGCTATCCAGTCAGTATCTGAGTGACGTAATAGTCGAACTGCAAATGCTTCCTCTCCTACAACCACGGCTGCATTGACTTTAAGAGCCTTTAGGTCCAACGACCTTGCTCTCCCTGCTCCCAAGCTCACTACTACTACTACTACTACTACTACTACTACTACTACTACTACTACTACTACTACTACTACTACTACTGCTGCTGCTGCTGCTGCTGCTACTACTGCTACTACTACTACTACTACTACTACTACTACTACTACTACTACTACTACTACTACTACTACTACTACTACTACTACCGCTACTATTAATAATAATAATTACTAGTGGTCGAAATTCGACCGTAATTCATTAAATTTTTAAGTTTGAACGTTATTGAGGTACTTTTGTCAAAGAGTATACCTCTATAATCATTGCATATAATTTTTCTGAATTTTGTTCTATTACGTCAGCCGCGAGCGTGTACAAATACGTCATTAGCGTGTGTTGTTTGCCTTAATTCCCTGCAATACCTATGAAATTTAAAATTTAATGTTAGTAACAGTTGAAAAAAAAAACACAATTACAGCTTGTATTCGTATTTATTTTTTGATATAATTCATTGTCAGTTTTAATTTTTTCATGTTATTATTGAATCAAGTAAACGCTAATAAAAATGAGACTTGACATTCATAGAAGTATAAGATATATTGTTTTCAATTCCAGTGGATTACATTTCATTTTTGGTAAGGTACAAAATTCGAAAACAGTTTGAAGATTGTCTGCTACAAAGCTTATATAATTTTTTAATTTTTTTTTCTATGCATTAATTTTCGAGTTATTTGAAAAATATGAAACATAGGAAAAATGAGGTTTAGCTGGGCTAAGCCATATTTAAAAAGCAATAACGCGTTTTTTGACATTTCCTTGGGTTTTTTTTATTGCCATACTGACCAGGTTTCGCCAAGGCTACACAGTTATTTTGCCTATCTTTCTCGAATTATATAAAATTTAAATAAAAAATTAATACAAAATAAAAAACGAAATAAAAAATACTTGCCTCGTATTTTTTCATATATTTTTCATTAAATCAAAAAACCGGGCGGTTAAAAAAATAAATGTTGTCCATTAAACTTAAAATAGTTTGAAAGTGAATTTAATGATTCATAACGTCTGTGTAAACGATGTTTTTTGTAAAAACTCTTTCATCATTTGCTAAATGCCCTTGGCCATTATATTCGGAAATATAAAATCTCAAACCATCGAATGATCGAACTCTACTTGCTGCGACGTACAATTGACCATGTGTAAAAACTGGCTGCCTCAATAAAATTCCAATTTTTTCGAATGTTTGTCTTTGAGACTTATTTATTGTCATCGCAAATGCAGGTATAATTGGAAATTGAGTTCTTTGAAAGTTAAATGGTAAAACAGTACCGGAATATGTTAAATATATACGTGGAATCAAAATTCTCTTATTGCGTGCGGTTCCAGTTAAAACTTCGCAATCAATAGCATTACGATGCATACACTTGATGCGCATTCTTGTTCCATTGACTAATGCTTCCTTTGTATTTAAGTTTCTGATCAGTAAAACGATGCAATTAACTTTCAATACTAACTTATGTGGTGGCAAACCACTAATAGTCAAAGAATTCAAAAACTCTACTGGATAGTTATTGATTTCATTGTTATCATCACAAATTATTTTATCGTAGCTATGATATGTTTTCTGTTCACCTGGTATTCGATTAAGTATATCAGTGTTAATAAAAATACAATCATCATTTTTAGGTGCTAAAATAACTGACTTCAATATGTTATCTGAGAGTATGTTTTCGGAAATATTTCCATACACCTCATTATTAATATTATTTTCATCTCCTATTAATTGCTGAGGTATTTCAATAATATTTTCACCAAACTGAGGGAATTGTGGGGGCTTCATCATTACCAATTTTTTTCAAGAATTCGACAAATTCTATTTCACTTGGTAAGGCTCTCATATTTCGAGTAAACGTTACTTTACGAAAATAAACAAATTTATGCCAACTCGTGACACAATTTTCAATTAAAGTTGCACGTGATCCATGTGGGACAACTGGTAAGATTTGCCGAAAATCACCGCACAGAAGTATCGTTTTCACTCCAAATGGTTTATGTTTATCATTTTCATCGCATACCTCCTGCAATAATCTATCTATGATTTTCAACACTTGCAGTGGGCACATAGAAATTTCATCAATAATTATCAATGATGATGAATTTATGTAACGTCCATAGCTACTATTTGCGGTAATATTCGCTACAGAATTTTCCAAAATGGGTATAGGCAATTTAAACATATTGTGTAAAGTTCTACCTCCAAGTAATAGAGTTGAAGCTATGCCACTGAACGCTGTTGCAATGCAACTAAGATTAAGCGAATTTAATTTGTGAACGATTGCTGTTTGTGTGAATGTTTTTCCACAACCTGCATGAGCGGTTAAACAAAAACATTAGATCCAGTATCATGGTGCAAAACTTCACGAATCACACGATCAATTAGATTACGCTGTTCAATATTTGCAGTTTCATAATGCTCACAAAACAGAAACTCTTGTTCTATTGGATCAATAGCATTTGCTTCGTCTGTTCTCTGCGAATACGTGGGAACTGGTAAACCAAGTTCTTGACATGACAAATTATGAACATTCAAAATATCTTCAATTTCTAATAGAGCTGTGTTAAAGGATACTTCTTCGTTGTAATCTCTCAAAAAATCTTCACTGAAATATACTTTAAATTCATTCCATAACGCCAATGCATTGGCTGGCACATTTAATGCACAAATGTAACCAACTAAATTTCGCATTTGTTTTGGTGAATGTAATTCTTTTGCTTCATTTAAACATTCGCGCCATTCATTATCATTTGAGCAATGCCGCGAGCATGGCACGCTTCAACAAAAGAAGTGTGTATAATTCCATTGTATGTTCTAACATCCTCAAATGATTTTGGACCACAGACATGTAATAAAAGCAATCGTAAATGGAAAAGTTCGATGTCTTTTGGTGATGCTACATATATGCGTGTAATGATTTTATCACCTCCACGCCTTCTCTTCTTCCATTTTTTTCGGGAATCTTCCTACACATAATGCAAAGGAATTTCAGTATACTTATATTCATGCGCTGATGGATCTGATCGATTCAATTCAAAAAATGCTAATAATTTTGTTTGTCTTGCATTTTCAATTGCTTGACGTTATTGCCCTTCACGAAAGTAAACATTCTGTCTACGCGGTAAATGAATGTCAAGTCTAACGATGACATGTGATTGAAAATGCATTGGTAATTCATAGATGCGCCATACAGCTTCAGTTGATTCGACATAACGGCCATTTAAAAAATTTTTAACTCATCAATTTGTATTTCTTGACCTGGTTCATTTCTCTCTGAACCTAATTCAACAGATGCACTGTTATAGCCTTTATACACGTATTTATAAATGCATTTAACACTTTTAACTGTAGTGCATACTTCAACATTTATATGGCAATTAAATTTGGCAAGTAAATACGGATTGTATGGTACAACATAACGATTGTCGAGGCAACTACCGCGAACTTCAGCATTAATACCATTATCACGCCTTCTGTATAATGGATATCCATTTAATGATTCACATGTAAATTCATTAAATCGTTTCGGATAATCTTTTGTGCATTTTCCATCTCACATACATACAGAATTTGGATTAAGTACACCGCATGGACCATGCATCCTGTGTTTTACAACATATTCATGTAATGTAGGATGTGTTTGAATGTTAGGAATCTCCGCAGATACAACTTTATCAATATCGGTAGCGTTAACAATTTTATCTTGCTCATTTAAAGAGAGTAAAATGTGAGCATGAGGCAATCCTCTCTTTTGAAACTTAATTGTATAAATGAGTGCTTCAACTTTACCGAAAATTTTTTTTAGTGTAAGGCCCTCAATTAATGCTTTCAGTTTGGACTTGAATACACGCACAACAATATCAGGTCGAAAATTAGCTGACTCACCTACACCAATATTGCTAACTATTTCAGGCCAACTTGGATTGCAAGTCATTGTAATAAACAAAGAAGGCTTTCCGAAATGTTGTACAATTGACATTGCATCTAAATAATTCTGATACATATTTCTTGGAGATCCATTGAATGAAGATGGCAAAATTACCCTACGGCCAACATTATTGGCATTGGGGTTCAATTCTAAATAATCTGTTAAATTGTTGTAAACTTCAGACCTAAGACTTGTTTGATTTTGTCGAATGAAATGTAACCTTGTGCACTCTATTCTCACATAAATATCAACTATCCACTGCAGAAATAATTTTTGTGATTGGTGCAACATGCTAAAATCTTCTCTAATTGCAAGTCGATAGGCTGCATACTGAAGCATGGTTAATTTATTTCTGGGCGCTCTTGAATTAGTTGTAGTTGGTACATTATGAGAAATATTGATATGCCACCCAGTATCACCATTTGGAAAAAGTAATGGATACGCTAAAGGGTCCAATGATGAATCCAAAACAGAGATATTTTTAATGGTACCATTAACTTTTGAAAACAAAACCATATTTCGTTCAAAGGGTGGCTCACCATCAACTGTACTAAATATTACTGCTACATCAGTTTGAACTGCATCATTATAACGGCGTAGATCTAAATCACGATTTACTTTAATGAGCATACAAATTTCTTTTTTTTGATTTTCAACTCTCTGACAATGATCTTTCATTGCAATGAATGACAGAACGAAATGATTAATGCGTTCCAATTCAAGAGAGATTTTGCGCATTATATTGTTATTGCATGTTTGATTATAGTGTTCACGTAATCTATAATTGACAGCAGTGTCAACATCATAAAAATATAATTGCGCATAACATGGTGAGCGACCATATCCAGCAGTCATTGGACCTGATCTGTGATAAAAAACATCATGTATTTTAAAATGATACACTCCACGCGTAACTGTATCCGAGATTTTAGCTTCTGAGCTAACCACAGCAAATGATGAATTGTATTTACGAATGTTTTCAAAATAATATTTTGACTTTCTTTTTATTGAAGGTTCATTTGAAGTAAGTCCATCACACAATGATTTATAGTATTCATCTTGACTTAAAGCCGGTAATATTGCTTTACCCTTTTGACAACATGAAGTGAATGCAGTACTTTCACCTAAAGTGACCTCAGATTCGAAATGTTTTGCATTGCAAAACCTGCATTGTAAATGCATTAATCCACAATCAAAAGTATTAAAATTTCTTAGAATGACATTCAGTGCGCATTTAAATGTATCCCTCAAAATAATTTCATCATTTTGTATATTATTTACACTATTTAAATTTGCATTTGGTCTATTATCATTTTGACTTTCACGCGAATATATATTCCTTCTTCTTTGTCTCTCACTCCGACCCGTCAATATTATACTATTTACACTATTTAAATTTGCATTTGGTCTATTATCATTTTGACTTTCACGCGAATATATATTCCTTCTTCTTTATCTCTCACTCCGACCCGTCAATATTCTATGTCGAGGCATAATGGAAGTAGGTGCGAATATCTGAATGTCAAAAAAACATGTAATGAAATTACTGAAATTAAGATTAGACAGGGTTTAATTTAAAAATAATAAAATGTACTCACTTTTTTGAAACCACCAATAATAATTAGGTGAGAGTAAGTCAATTCAAATGGCTGCTACAAAATTTTCCTTTTGCAACAGGTGTATATTAAGCAAGCTGTATTTCACTTTCAACTGCACATTAATATATAAAACACAGATATCTAATATACAAAATATAAAATAAACGCTTTTTTGCCTTGACATACACTCCACAGACTATTGAAAAAGGAACATTTGAAATCACACAAAATTCACAGCTCATTCAGTCAATCTGTCAGTAATTATTTGTTGGCAACATTTTAAAATTCTTTGGCGACAATCTCTATTCTGTGCGACTGTTTGACCACAGACTATTATGTTCTGACATTGGCAGTATGAATGTAAACAAACGACAGAATATTATGTGTTTGACATTGGCAGTATGAACGTACACTAAAATGAAAAAATTATAATTTTATTCTTCGTATTGTTTAAATTAGCAGCCATCCTTACTATTTCTTTTATGAATTTGCTAACTGCTATAATTTTTTATTGTTAAAGACCTGAAGATGTCAGTAATGACGAAAAGCTTAGTCGAACAATAAAAAATTATAGCAGTTAGCAAATTCATAAAAGAAATTATAATTTTATTGCCTGGCAACAAAATTATTTTATTTCTAACAATTTCCATTGTTTGAAAAAGTTTAAATGAATTTTCAAGTGCAAATGAATGTTTTATTTTATTTTATTTAATGTATTTGTAACACATATTATATATAAATTTTAGCTTTCTGCACTCCTTCTCCATATAAACTTTAACTATGCCAAATCTCACACTCCTCCGTGCGCGCAATATGCTTAAAAAGGGGTACAATGTTTTCTCTTCACGTATCAATATATAGATTATTATTATATAATTAAAATCATAATAATATATTGATAATATTTGAGTTTTACTAGGTAATGTAAAATCCAGAGCAAAGCTGCTTGTCCTTGACATAGAGAACTGTTTTTTGACGATAAATAGTTTTTTGTCGTAAATCAATAAATATATTAACTGTACAATATCTACCAGCAAATAAATAAAAGAAAATAAATTAAATTGTTTTCTACATTCTTGTTGTAAAATTATGTTCTTGTTTTAAATGTTTTACTAATTTTATGTTCTCAGCAAGACGGAAGCAGTAAGAGAAGATGAATAAGAAATTGTGAGTAAGAAATCTTCCAAACTGGGTTAGTAAGTACAACATTTCCGTCTAACACAATTACGTGATCCTGTGCAAAATTCCTTTCAAAGGAAACCGCTCGTAATTTCATTAAACTTTACTATTATCACAAAGAACTCCATTAGAACTTTAAGCAAATATTCAACTCTGAGTCTTATTTACATATAAATTGGTCTGTTCGATGTACCGCACCTTAGTTCATTCATGCACCTGCCACGCTTCCGTGACCCCGTACAATAAAGACGTTAATTCAGACCGGCTGTTCCGCTCTTCGCTCACACCCCCCGACACATATTTTCTGCACGATGTTATGAGGTCGTTTTAACTTCAAGGCACAAGTGAATGTTAGATTAATTCTGTGATGGAGCATTGGCATTTCCTGTTTTACTATCAAATCCCGTAAATATGACGCGTGTGATCACTGCAGTGTGTGGATGGTGGGTGACAGGCCCGTGTACGCGTGTAAGTTTCTCCAGCGGTGATGATTTATATTCTGCAGGATATGTCGTAAAGCTGTAATGTGTCTTACAATGGTGATATGATAAAGAAGCTGCATAAGTTCAGCCATATGTAGGGGCCATCAGGAGAACTTTAAAGTCAAGGAGTAAAGAAACACGCCTTAAGTTCCACAAGTTGATGGCTCTGCCCACATTTTTTCTATGGGATTGAAAATTGGACTTTAACGAAATACCACGCCAGTCGTTTCCAAACTGCTGAAATGAGATTTCTCAGGTACGTGGCAGGGTTTACTCTCCATGATCTTAGAAGAAACACAGATATATACGGCTGGAACTGAATATTATGAATATACTCTACATGATTGCCCAATATTGGCTGAATTGGTGGGAACATCTTTTCTGAATGGAAGACTGCCGCCTCACCAAACAAACTATGGAACTACAGGCAGAAGGGACGGAGAGGTGTGGGACGACCGAGAAAGCGCTTTAGTGACTATGGAACTAAAAGAGAAGGGTGTAAAAATTAATATGAATAAAAAAAATTTGTCTTGACGATTATCAAGAAAAGATATCGATAGAGATGTAGAGAGGAGATACACATAGAACATATAGGCCTAGACATACACACATATGATCGAATAAGGAAGAGCATTACAACATTGCTACGACAATTGTGTAACTCTCTCGAAAAGTCGAGAGTATCGTTTTACGCGCTTCTCGACTAGTCCAGCTTACGGCGTATATGCCAACGTAGCACTTCAGACTGTTCAAGTAACTACGCAGATTATGCCGGCATGCCGCCGAAAGAATGGAAAATTATTCTGGAACTTTTGCAGACTATATATAAGCAACAGTGGCCGGCTTAGAAGTTAGTTATAACTAGCTAGACTGTACAGTCCGGATCAAGTGATTGTTGCAGGTTAGTGGAAAGTTATTATTGTGTTATAATTTGTACGGTGTTGTAGTAAAGTGACATTAGTAGGCCTATTACGTGCGTATAGATTTAATTTGAATTATTGCATGAGAGTACCTTGTTGTTGATTTAAAATTGTTATTTTCGACTAATTGAAGCTGGTATTTAGTGACTTCATTGGTGTCTGTATTTTGTTTCCACTGTACCATACGACGATCCGTGACACATTTAGGTGTTGTAATAAACACCTAAATGGCCGAAGATCGCAAGATGTGAAAATGAAAAAATGTGTTGAAAATACTATGAGAGTGTACTATGCAATGAATAACAATTCCGTAAATAAGAGTCAAATTTAAAAAGCAATCGATTTTAAGAGTAAATCCTCATTCACTAATTAAGAGTCAGAAAAAACTAGAATTGAGAGTGTGAGAATCAATAATAGGAAAATAACAGAATTATATTTAGTGTCATTAAAAGAGAATTACGAAGGTAAGTTAAAACTAACTTAGCGGTAAAACTAAAATTTTTCGTGTGCTGCAAGATTTGTATTTTATGTAAATTTCTGTTAATTTCCAAATCTATCTATCAATTTATTAATTGTTTAGAAGCTGTTGAAAATTTACATGTCATGAGTGGATTGAAAAACGGACAAAATCAAATATCGTGGTGTGATTCTCTGTTAAAAATCGTTTAGTGCCAACGGTAATTCAGAACGAAAATTTAAATGTATTAGGAGATGCTGCGACTTCAAAACCAACGGTTTTTAAATAGGCACTTGAGTTTAAACGTTGTCGTACGAGCATTGACCGTGATCCCCTCCCTGCACTGGATGGCCAAAAAATGCAACAACTCCAGATGCGGCAGCCATCTCACACAACGCTTTTTCACACCTCGTTCTTGAGTTAAAGTATGATGCACACTCATATGAGATGCCTATGATTTCAGAAACGTCATACACTCCTCAATCTGCGGTCTTGGAACACTCTATGAAATTTTTCAATAATGTCATTTTTTGTTGCACCTTTTGGACGTCCACTGCTGGGATCGTCTTCAGTGCTTGTACGACCACATTTAAACTCAAGCGTGCCCTCACTTACCGTTGTTTCTGAAGGCGTAGCATTTCCTAACACATTTACCATTTTGTTTTGATTTTCTATTGGCGCTAAAACGTTTTTAACAGAGAATTCATCATAACACGATGTTTGATTTTGTGCATTTTAAACACACGCGTGACAGGAAAATTTCAGGCAGTGAGTGAATAAATTGACAGATCTATCTGGAATTTAACAGGTTTTTACGTGAAATATACGTCTTGCAGCACACGAAAGATTTTAGTTCTACCACTGAGCGATAGATGTCGCTCCGCGAACGTTTTAACTGACCCTCGTAGAAACATAGCCCATCTTGAATTTCTTAGAGGAAAGACAATTCATTCAGAAATAAATCCAAAATTAGAGTTACGGTAATGAATTACTGTGGACGATGCTGTGGAAAAACTAGATTGGATAGAATTAAGAATGCAGATATAACGGCGGAAATGGTAGTTGGCGTGGCTCAATAGAAACGCTAGAGATAAAATTTGGTTCAAAGAAATACTGAAATTCCAATGTCATATAACACAGCAAAAGAATTTTTATATTCCGTGCCATAGTCCAACGCTTTTTCTCCCTCCACCGCTAAGATAAAATAAAATGTATGACTCGTTTCCCTTTTATAGCATTTTTTGTCATGTGTGGTCAAGTGTGAAACTGAGACGGTCTCAAATGTAAATGTATGTAAATGGTTGAAAAGGAAAACGTCTCCCTCCTTAAAATCACCCGTCAGCGCTTGGTAGCCTTTTTGCAACAAATATTCTCTATCCAGCACTTGGGTTTTTTGCTTTATCTTTGCCTTGTAAAGTCAACTTAGTAATGTTTCTCTCTCGTCCTTCATTTTTTCTCCCTTCTTCCCCCACTCTCTCAGTCTCTCTCTCTCTCTCTCTCTCTCTCTCTCTCTCTCTCTCTCTCTCTCTCTCTATTCTCTCTCTGTCTGTCTGTCTCTCCTCTCTCTCTCTCTCTTTGCATATCTGTCACTTTTTTCTTTCTCTTTGTTACACTTTTTCTCTTTCTCTCTATCTATATTGATACATACAAGGTCTGTGAGTGTTCACATCTACTATGTTACATACTATAATAGCACGTAATAAAGTTAGGTTAAGCACTATGGTGCTGTAAATTGAACAAGAATTTTGAAAACAGAAAAATCATTTTAAATTGACTAAAAACCATTTGAACAGTAAATTAAAATTAAAATGATGATGATGATGGTAAGCCATTTGTCATCATCATCATCCTATTCAAGGATTAAACCGAGGATGGTTTGTTCCGGTCTCAAATATGCAAAGATTACAGCTGGTCACTCCTTCTTTGGAGGTCCCACACCTCTCCGTCCCCTTGGCTTATAGGTACATAGTTGTTTGGGGATGCGGCAGTAATCCAATTTTATGGATATCTCAACAGGAAAACTGGTCTCTTTAGTCTGGTAAGACAGCCATGGGAGAAAACGCGGACAGATAAATGGGCTGGACGTTAAGCCTGAAGGTGGCAGCCCCATCATACGTCTTACCCTGCGATATGCTAGTAACGTATCCAGGGGACATATTCATTACTAAATTCCCTCAAATAAGTCATTTGTATTTAACAAAATATTTATAGACCTATTAAAATTTTTGGCGTTTTAAAAATTTTATTAATATCTACTTTAGGCTGTAATATTCCAGGGCATACTGTTATGCTTTTGTATATAATTTTATTCAGTACATTTTTAATTTAGTATAATAAGAAAAATTGCACTGCAATAGTGTGGAATCTAAAGTGTACGAGTGTAGAAGAATTATACAAACATGTATAACTGCTGACAGAAATTTGAAACTACATTCTCTACGGTATGATTGTTTGTAAACAACAGAGCGTAAATGTATATACAGTTGTCCAAAATTTACGTTTTCATTAACTGCCACAATTGAGAGGGAATCATCGCCACAATTCTAAATCAAGATCACATCTAAAGTTGCTTTCTCTTTGTCTTATAAAGTCATCTTAGTAATGTCTTTCTCTAGTCATCCGTTCTTCCCTTTCGGCCACTCTCATTCTCTCTCTCTCTCTCTCTCTCTCTCTCTCTCTCTCTCTCTCTCTCTCTCTCTCTCTCTCTCTCTCTCTCTCTCTCTCTCTCTCTCTCTCTCTCTCTCTCTCTGTCTCCTTCTCTTTATCACAGTCTTTCTCTTTCTCTTTATCTACGTTGATCAACAGAGGGTCTGTGAGTGTTCACATTTACGCGAACTGTAGGCCTATAACTAACTGTATTGAGTTGTTAAGTTCTAACCGCGGTCGGTTTTTTTACAAATGGAAAGCCCACTTGACAGTGTAATTGTAAACACAAGACGTTCCTAAAGTAAAAGTGAAGTATATTTTCTGATATCTCTGCATCAATTTTCTGGTCATGTACTCTATGTCTTTAAAATCTTGAGCCAAAAGTAATTGGTGATCAGCAAACTGTAATGAATAACTGTATCACCATCAAGTGGAATTCCCACTGTAAAATATAATTAAAAAATATATGTAATAAAAAATATATCACTGTAAAATATACCAAATAGAACCTATTTAGCTTGTGAGTAGATGCTTTTACCAATTGTTGCATATAGCATGTTTTACACAGTTGTAAATCTAAGAGACCGATTGTCATACTGTAGCGTTTGCTTTAGACAAGTGTTAGCAAAATTGTTAAGGCTAGATATCTCAGGCTTTCAACATATAAGGCCACTCATTACTGGCTATGCTTACCATGTTAATATAATATGCTTGCCTATGCTAATATAACAATTTTGTTAGCCTATAAAAGATAGAAGTCTGTAATTTTATCACACAGGTAAGGAGATTATACACTGGAAACGCAACTATAATTATAAAGATATCTCAATTTTCTTATTTTAATATATTTTTGTTTTGTTCAAAAATATGCATACAAAAAGCATACTTAATATTTTGTATCGACAGCAGATATAACTAATGTTGAAGTTCTTAGAAAGATAAAGAAAGAAAGGGAAGATATTAATACAGTAAAGATAAGAAAGCTTCAGTATCTGGGACATCTTATGATAAATAAACTGAGATTTTACTTATTGCAGTCTACACTACAGGGAAAAGTACTTGGAAAGAGAGGAGTTGGGCGACCGATAATATCATGGCTGAGAAATTTGAGGACCTAGTTCGGGATGAATACAACTGACTTATTCCGTACAGCAGTACAGAAAGTTAAAGTAGTCTGTATGATGTCCATCATCCGAAACGGAAAGGAACTTTTTCACAGGCTGAGGTTGTCAGCCTCACGCGCAACCCCCAACCTAGAGGATCAGGTGTTTTAATTTAGGGGTGTTGTTCCCCTAGACAGGCTGCCTTCACCTCGGCTATAGAGTCCTGTCCACACTCGCAGATCAACTGCCGTACCACTGCCCTTCAGTTCCGCCCGATAAGGTTCAGCTATGAGCCCAGCTGACTACTACCGTCTTCGGCCCCATGCCGATAAAGAGTTTCAACCTGGAGGACCAGGAACTTTGATTTCGTGGTGCTCTTCCTCTATAGTGTTGCTTTCACCTCAGCTGACGAGCTCTCCCTTCCCGGTCGCAGTAGACTAAGTGACTCAGCCCATGTGTGCAGCCGTTGGTCTACTATAGCCTCCTCCACCTCCATATTAGATGCACATCCTGCTGCAGATGTGCACCATCCTGCCAGGCACACGATATCCCCAGACTGAAGTGGCAGAACCCCCATCTCTCGTTTGCTTACCGATCCATTCCGCCGAAGGGATTGGTTACCACAACCTTGGAGTGAATTGCTCGGCGTAACAGGGTCCACCGATGTTTAGGTGAGAGTGGAATTGTGGTGGAGGGGCTGGTGCATTTCTGCTACTACTACTACTACTACTACTACATTAACAATAAAAATAAGAAAGTAAACAAAAGGATGTATAAAATTGTATTGTACAACACATCCTAATTTACGAGGATTTACGAAACTAGCAGATGACAAAATGTTGCACCATTGAGAATTTAATTACCTTGTTTTGTACGAATATTTTTGCAAATTTAATTAGTTTAGAAGATTATAAAACTTTTACTATGCGTCTCCACAAACAACTTTATTTAAGGCGTTCTTACTATTTAAATTGCTTTATCTGGGTTTCTTTAATTAGTTTTGTAGTTGTATTTAGAACAGGACTGGGGAAAACTTTCAATTTAATTGGTATTTTCCGCACATAAAATAACATTGTTGTCGCATAAATTATTTTACAAGCTCCAGTAGTAAAAATTAAATCATCTTTATTGTTAAGAATTTGTTTAACATTTTCGTTTATTAAACTTTTGTTCATTATCGCAAGTATTCCTGATTCGTATATAGGTAAGTGATTACTACATTAACTTTCTCCGAATTTATGCGTAAGACAAGGTTGTTTTCTGTCACCACTATTTTTTAACCTTTATCTATATGATCTCCTCAAAAAATGGAAACAACAGCCGCCTGACAGCATTAAAATCAACCGATATAAAAGCTTGAAAAACATTCTCTTCGCGGATGACCAAGCTATATTCGCCACTTCAATAGACAATCTCCAGCAACCACTATACATCTTATATAAAGCAGGAAAAGAATATAATTTCTAGGATTTTGTTGTCCATGACGTGTCCCTTGACTAGCTGAATATAAGTATATTACTACCGACTCGGACACAAAGTTTTTTATTGGTAAAATGTAAAAATTTGCCTTACAGTCTGTAAGGTAAAACTTTTACATTTTACCAAAATATATCTTAGAGACTATAAGGTAAAACGTTTACATTTTACAAAAAAAAAACTTTGTGTTCCGAGTCAGTAGTGATATACTTATATTTAGAGTATAACTGTAACATAACTGAATCAAAGACAAAATTAATGGCCTTTATAGGAGATGAACCGGTTTGGACCAAAATATGCATAGAGAACACATGGATACAACAAGTAAGACATTTCAACTATCTTGGACGTGACATTACTTATAATCAAGACAGAGATATAGAAAATAAAGTGACGAATTTCACAAGAATGTGTGCAAAGATTTGGAAAACGTTGGGTAGTAAATGTATAAATGAAACCCAAATAAAATTTTATAAAACAACATTAATACCTGCACTACTGTATAGTTGTGGAACTGGTGTTATAACGGAAAACAGATGAACAGGAGATACAAAGAGCAGAAATGAAATTTCTGAGATCAGTTAAAAAGTGTAGTAGATGAGATCATATAAGAAATGAAGGGATAAGAAGTAATTTAGATACTTTTGCAGTTAATGAAAGCATTAAAGAATACAGATGAAAAAAGATTCAACACATAGATAGAATGGAAGAAAGTAGAATACCGAAGTTAGCGAAGGATTACAACTCTAGAGGCAGAAGAAAAGTTGGTATGGACTGGGGAATAGGAACATGCCGCTAAAGCCTAAAACCATTAAGAAGAAGCTGATGAAGGTAATGGTGAATTTTTCCGAATAAAATTCAGCCAGTTTCGTCTTTAGCGGCGTGACATGTGCTGCTATCTATGTAGCAGCTGCTGTAACAACTGTTCGTTGATAAGGGTGCGTCAGACGAAATTCAATTTGAATTTCCCGCTATATTTGACTTTAGGAGTAGTTGAGTGTTGGCATTTAGGTAAGCCAGCTGTATGTGTAAGACGTGCATAACCTCAAAATGCGAAATTCTGTGAAATCGAGTGTGTAATATAATCGACGAGCGTCGGTAATTGAAGCGCTTCGCGCCGGGCGTTCACCGACAGTAATTATTCGCTTCTTCGGGTACCCGAGATCGACCGTTTATGACATCGCGCAAAGGTATGCAGACGCCACGGAGAAGACCGTAGAAGGTTCTGCTAACCTGGCAAGGCAACGCTATTCAAACGAGAAGACTGCAATGATCTTAAGTGTCATCCAAAGGGGTCAAGAGCTCATTTCGGAAGATCCAGAGGTGCCGGTTCGTAAATTGTGCACAACACTTGCGGTCAGTGAGGCCGCCATTCGTCGAATCGCACAAAAAGACCTGAGACACACGTCTTATGTGCTCAAGGTACGACAAGTGCTGTCTAAGACATCCAAGGTCAAAAGAGTTGTCCGTTGCAATTTGCTTCTTGATGAAAATTTATACTGTCGATGAAAACTTGAACCGGAAAAACGACCGTTGCCTTGCCAATGATCACGAGCACATCCGTGTAGTAGCCAGGATGAAGGTTCCGGCTAGTGTTCACGACTTAAGCGTCGTCTCCAATGAGGGAGACGTCATGCCGTCACATTTCTTCAAAAATGGAGAAACTACCACGATGGAGGCTTACCTCCAGATTCTGAAAACTGTAGTGAAGCCATGGATGGAAACTGTGGCCTCCACCGGTGCACTGACTCACACAAGCCAGCTAGTCAGAACTGGCTTTCCGATAACGTAGACGCATTCTGGTGTAAGGAATTCTGACCTCCCAATAATCCGGATATAAACCCCCTTGATTACTACGTTTGGAGCATTACTGAAAGGAAGGGTGTCCAACAAGTCCATGAACGCCAACGTGGCAACCCTTTAATCCAGTACTGAGGCAGCATTCACGGATTTGGACAAGGATCGTGCTAGCGCTTCATAAAAAGGATCAAAGCAGTGATCACAGCAAACAGGGTTTATATTAAATAAATATTATTGTTTTATGTAAACAATAAAGTATTAAATATTAGTTAATTTTTTTAGAGGACATAGCCAGTAGATCGGGCTCAAGAATTTCTGCAGAAAAACAATTTCTCACGAATGTTAAAAATGCGCCAAAATTCTTGCTAACAGACATTGGTCGAATAGAGATGGTTAGAAATTTTAAGTATCTAGATGAAATAATTCAAGAGAATGGTTTAGAAAAATCTGCTATACAAGAAAGGATTCATAAAATCGGAAGAGCATAATTAAAGATATTTACAATAAAAAAATCCATATCTAAAAATTAAAAAATAAGACATTAGAGTACAGTAGTGTGGCCAGAATGCCTATATGCAAGTAAATGTTTAGCATCGAATTATAATTTAGACAAACTAGAAATATTGAAAGACAAAATATTAGGAAAATATAAGGGACACGAAAAACTTCAGAAGGTTGGAAATTGAGAAGCAATGATGTAATATATCAAAGTACAAAAATATAACAGAAGTATAAGAAATAAGACAATAGGTTAATAAAACAGACCTTAAAATGTCTGTGGGGAAAGAAGTCAACGTCAAGTTGGATTAGAGAAGTCAAAAAGGATTTAGTAAAAAATAATATAATCGCAGAAGAAGCAATTGAAAGAGAATTTTTTCGGACAAAAGTGTTTTAAAAATATAAGGAGTCCAGGGTACGAGAGAGAAAAACGCAGGTTTAAAGTGGATTGAAGACAGGAAGTAGAGACATAGTGAATAGATGAAAGAATATTGGAGAAAAGAAAGAACAAGGAATGAAAAATTGAAATTGGCATGTGGTTCTCAGACGGCCGATACAAATAGAAAAAAGTATTAAATATTACTGTTCTATTATTGTCTTAATATACTGTTTGTTTTGTCCGGATTTAGCTGACAGGGTGATACAGCAGGGTTTTCAGATATGAGGGATCTTTTCCTACAATAGCAAAATTTGAAGATGCAGAAGTCGTATGTGCAAATTATTGGCGGACGTTATTTTTCAACAATAACTTTGTTCAAAGCCTGCCAAAGATTCAGGAAACAAAACAAAAGCAAAGACTAAAGTCTTAAAAACAAGAAATGTTATGCAAACAAGAAATGCTCAGAAGTAGGTTACAGGAATAACGATGTGCTACAGACTGGAAAATTTACTCTCAAGAAAACCACCACCGCTGCTGCTCGTAATTCCATTAAACTTCGCATTATTACAAAAGAAATTCATTAGAACTTAATAAACAAATTTACAACTCGGCAACTTATTTACATATAAATTATACGGCTGCTTTCATTCATAGTACACCTGCCACGCTTCCGTGACCCTGCGCAATAAACGGCATAATTTAAAACAGCTGTTCCGCTTCCCGTTCGCGTTTCTCATCCCCTGTTACGTTTGTCTTGATCTGTGAGAGAGCGTCAGATCTACGGCGTAAATATTGTAGATTAATTTTAAGACTGAAATTTACATTCTAAACGTTGCGTTGTAGAGTTTGATGACTGCCGTTAAGAGTACTGTCTTATATTACCAGCAGAGACATGAGTTCTCCGGCATCTGATAATATACATCAATCGTTTTTTACACATTTGCACGCCGTTTCGATTTATTCTTTTCCATTTTTGTTTAAATTCATATTTTCAAATCAGGGTCCTACTGGACAAATGGTTATGACGCCTGTATACAAATTTCAACGTCCCGGTTTCGATTCCCAGGCACATTATGCAATCATGTTACGTTTTTTGTGCCTCTGTTACACTAGACAACGGATAGCATGGAACAAATTGCAGAAAACGTTGTGGGGGAATTGGATGAAATGAGAACTATTACACTTCCTACAATCGATTGCACACCGTGCAGGACAGTTGCAGCCATGCAACTACATGTACAAACTATTAGTTTCACGCTCTCAATGTGGTGCATTGATTCAAATGTAGCCTATTACACTGTGCAATAGATTGAATGAAACCCGCCTGTGCGCGCATTCTGTAGACAACGAAATGATTTCATATCATGTGACGGAAACACCTATGTAATGTTTTACAGAACCGGCAATATATGAAATACAAAAAAGAGGATTTTGTTGAAACAAAATCCAAAATAAAATTTGCAATTTTCCCTAGATTTTACTTGCTGACACTATATAGATATCTCTTTTGAAACAAAAGTTTGTCGCGTGCAAAGAATTTTACTACACACAAGTTAACAAAGAAATTTCATGACATGGAACAGTTTTAAGGTTTTGGTCTTCAAGATAATTAAAGTTATCGGTTCAAATTTATTTCTGAAACCGTTCTCAAGCTTCAAGAGATAAGGCGGTGAAATTTTTTTTCGGATCAATAGTTTCTGAGGTTAATTCGGACAGCGAAACAAACTTTACTTCTTTATAATAGTAGTTGTACAACACGCTTACTCTGCAACTGATTGCAGAGCAGTTGCAGCCTATTTTACTACCCTGCAACTAGTTTCACGTAAAGCGGGAAGGAAAGAACTACTTTGAAAATAGAAAAGACAACTCTGAGCCTTTTAACTGAAGTCATACATGCAGATGGCTTTACGACAGGCCATCAAGGATCGCCTGAGAGCGTTTGACCCTCACCGGGGGTAGGGGGGGAGGTTCTGTGGTGTTGTTGATGGTCCTCAGATAGATATGGGAAGGATGAGGTCGCAGCTGCAGCAAAGAGAGTTACAGCCAACGACCGGACAAAAGCAGACAGTAGAGGAACTCGTACAGCTCTACAAACTACCTCATGTCTGACTGAAGGTTCTCCTTATAGTCCCCCGGATATGGTTGCATTTATGTACTTTATTCACTATGTCATTGTTTCTCATGTATAACACATTATACCTCAGATGTTCAAATTACTGACCTCCTCCAGAACATTAACATCAACAACAATTTTGACTCTTAACGTATCCATGAAAGCTAACTTAAGTCTTCAATGTAGAGATCTGTAACCCGAAAAGTACAGCCATCTACACCCGCTTTCCGCGTTTAACAGGATGGCCTGATCATCAGCAAATAACAACGTGTCAAGTGCAGAGTTACCAACCATAAAATCTTCGGATTTGATTAACATATTTTTCTTAATATTGAGGGTCAGTTGAAAAGTTCGGGGAGCTACATCTGTAGCTTAGCGGTAAAACTAAAATTTTTCGTGTGCTGCAAGGTTTGTATTTTAAGTGAATTCCTGTTAATTTTCAAACCTATCTATCAGTTTATTCATTGCTTAGAAGCTGTTTAACATTAACGTAACATGCGTGTTTGGAAAACGGACAAAACCAAACATTGTGGTGTGATTCTTTGTTAAAATTTGTTTAGCGCCAACGGAAACTCAAAACGAAGTTGTAGTGTGTAAGGAGATGCTGCGACTTTAAAACCAACGGTTTGTAAATAGGCACTTGAGATTGATCTTGGTCGTAGGAGCATTAAAGATGACCCCCACCCCCATACTGGACGCCAAAAAAGTGCAACAACTCTAGATGTGGCAGCCATCTTGCACAACGCTTTTCCACACCAAAGTTCTTGAGTGGAAGTACAATGCACGCGCTCATATGAGATGCGTTTAATTTCAGCAACGTCATCCACTCCTCAATATCGGTATTCCAACGCTCTATGAAATTTTTTCAATAATGTCATTTTTTTTGCACTTTTTTGGCGTCCACTGCTGGGATCGTCTTTAGTGCTCTGACGATCAGTAAAGGCTGATCGAGTTTTAAACTTGATTGTACCCCACTTACCGTTGTTTCTGAAGGCGCACCATCTCCTAACACATTTACAAATTTGTTTTGATTTTCCATTGGCGCTAAAACGTTTTTAACAGAGAATTCATCACAACGCGATGTTTGATTTTTTGCACTTTAAAAACACGCGTGACAGGAAAATTTCAAACAGCTGGTAAATAGTGAATAAATTGACAGATATATATATGGAAATTAACAGGTGTTCACGCGAAATACACGTCTTGCAGCACACGAAAGATTTTAGTTCTACCACTGAGATATAGATGTCGTTCCGCGAAATTTTCAACTGACCCTCGTATAAGGACGAGTAGACATAAAATACATAAAATTGTTGTTTATGTCTCCAAAAATATATCTGTTACGTTGTTACGTAACAGTGAGTTTATTTCCTAAACCGAATTTAAAGCAAACAGAATCACTACTTGTCAGAGCGAGCCAGGGCAACAGAACACAACGTGTTCAGTATAATAACGCAACAATAGCTAGTAATGAACATTAAACTCGGCGAGTCCTATTGTTACGAGTGACAATGGAACGCCGAGAGTTAATTACGAGACTTAATTAACTGCTGACGAGTGCCGGCAGCGACGTGTCACTGATAACGTTATCACTACAAACAGACGCTGTGTTTCACAACGGGTCCGTTTGCACTAATGAAGTGTCTGCGTCAACAATTTATTTATGGTTACTTTCACTGTACGTTATCTCGACGTAACACCAAAAAGGATGTATGCTGTTTCCGTTCTTAGCTTAATCCTGATGTAAACAAACACGCGTGGCACATCTGAAACACTATTTGGTGCATGAATTAGTGGAGGCGTGTCACTCTGACAGAAGCAGTACAGACAGGGTACAAATAATAGTGATACTGTATAAACACATGTAAATTGTAATAACTTTTCCTGACCAAAGTAAAATTTGTTTACTTTTTGACACAATTTTACAAAAAACAAACATCAAGTTGAATCCCTGCACCAATCCCCTTCCTCCACACACCACCCCCACTACACCTTCCACACAAAAACCGTTACGAAATGATGGCAGTCTGACTAAAAGCTGAAGAAGGCGGATACTTAAGCCGAAACGCGTCCGACGAAAAAAGTAAGTTTTTCACAAGATAAAGTTCATTTTTAGTAAAGTGCTTTGTCTCTGGATTCTATCTTTTGTCTGCATACATTATCTTTCGCCTTCATTCTTTTTTTGTTTTATCCAACTATAGAATGCAATAGTTAGCATCTTTACCTTCTAAAGTTCTTTTCTCCTTCACCAAAAGTACTTCATTCTCTGGCTCGTTCTTTCTTCTTCTTCTTCTTCTTCTTCTTCTTCTTCTTCTTCTTCTTCTTCTTCTTCTTCTTCTTCTTCTTCTTCTTCTTCTTCTTCTTCTTCTTCTTCTCCTTCTTCTCCTCCTCCTCCTCCTCCTCCTCCTCCTCCTCCTCCTCCTCCTCCTCCTCCTCCTCCTCCTCCTTCTCCTCCTCCTCCTCCTCCTCCTCCTTCTTCTCCTTCTCCTTCTCCTTTTCCTTCTCCTTCTCCTTCTCCTTTTCCTTCTCCTTCTTCTTCTTCTTCTTCTTCTTCTTCTCCTTCTTCTCCTTAATACTCATTTTATTTGCGCTATCAATTACTCGAACACATCTCTTACAAGAATTTTCATTTACTGTTAATTGAACCAACGTATTTTAGTTCCTTCACAAATGTGTGAATATACACCATAGTTGATCTGTTAAACAATCAATTGTGTAAATAACCAAGTATTGACTCTGTTGTTCATATTTTCTTTGAAGATTCCAAGTTCAATTGAGTCGGTTATTTCAGAAACGACTCATGTGACATATGTGAGAAAATTTGTAAAGGAATTTTCTTATGTTTAAAAAAATATTAAAACATTTTTTCATGCCAAAGTCAAGTTAAAGTTCCCAATTACAGCATACATTTATTTTACAATTTTAAACAGCAAGTTACATACTGAGAAAGTTTTTTCAGTTTTTCTCAAAACGTCACATGTGTTGCTTCTGAAATAACCGATTCAATTGCAAAAAAGATTCTGAGTTTATTTAATAACTTTGAAATTTTACTAGTTACATAATTAATTAAATACGTCTGCAAACAAGTCGCTCGTCAAAAGTTATAGTCGAGGACGTGGCCCACGGGAGGTAAGTAATCCGGTTGAAGGATCGATGGAACCGTGGCGTCAGTGCGAGTGCACTGGTCAAGTGCCGCGACTGATGCGTGTGATCGAGTGATGATTTTCGCTGGCAGAACTCGGGTATTTATTGGAATCTGGGCCGATAGCCTCCACGTGCGCCCTTGGAGTTGTCTACGGATAATTTCATTGACGTAACAAAAAAAGTATTGATGAGTGTTGGTCAGCTAGAAGCGTTAACGCTTGTCTGAAAAAGGAACCGTTGTGGCTCTGGTTTTACTGACAACAACGAATATGATAATTAGCCACAAAATGTACACGTGTATCCGGTTGGGTAGTTTTATTAAAACTGGCAATGATTAAAGTGGAAAAATACGGAACAATTTGCATATAAGAGATGCTCTTGCGTCTCAGCTTATAGAAAGTCACAAATAATTGTAAAAGTTTGGGATCCCCGTTTGGGAGATCTGGGCACTACATAACATTACACATTTTTTAACACTTGGGAACGGAAAGTTCTTTGCAAGATCCTCGGATCTGTTCTGGGTGAGAATAATGAGTTGAGGAGAAGAACCAATGACGAGTTAGAAGTATAGCAAAATTAAAAGCTAAAAGCATATGCGCAGAAACCAGTTTCTTCACGCACGAATCCACTTTGGAATTGTGAATGGCGGGAGGGTAACGGAGAATCAGCTGCTATACAAGCGAAAGTGTTGCCAACATGAGTGTCACGTTTCGGTTACGTTGTTAATTACTGTGTTACGTACTACCTTAGATTATTATTAATTATGTTGTTGTTTTACAGTCTATTTTAGTCGTTTAAACGGAACTATTTATGCTAGCTTTAGCACACACTTGAACAAGTCTGAAGATTTTTTTATTAACGTCTTGCTTATTTTTACAACAAAAAAAAAGTATAAAACAACTAGTACAGAAATAATAGTAGAATATTGAAATGGAAAACATTATTAAAATGTTGATTATCGCATCTTATAACTTTAAATTTTTGCTTTATTTACAATAAAAGTTGTTTTACCAGCTGGTAAAACATAAATGATTTTTCTGTCGTTCATCTGTTACTTTTACGAGCTGTAACATTCGTGGGGCTAAAAGATGTTTTTAAAGATATTATTTACCTAAAATAATGTAATAAAATAATGTGAATTTTTCTTCTTCTTGAAACAGAATTTTGTTGTCTAGGATTAAAACATTTTCTCAAGTAAGCTAATACCGGTTCGAAGAAGTCGTCCTTTTATGATAAACTGCAGAGACAGTCGAGTGTAATTAAGGAGCGGAAGTGCACAAGTGCATAGTCTGCACAGTCGATTCCATTCCGATAAGAGCTCAACAGCAGTACGTCTCAACAGCAGGCAATTGTAAGACTAAAAAAAACTGGATAGGTTTATATAACATTTGATATGTGAGCGAGAGAGAGCGAGAGAGAGAGAGAAAGAGAGCGAGTGAGTGAGACATCCGTGGTAAGCGAAACAGAGACTATTAACAAACCTGCCACGCGAGGTTTGGTTACTATTCGAAATAATATTCACACGTTGGCTGCACTGACGCTCATAACAACAGTTCTCTTCTCGCATCTCAAAGCAACACCCGACACATCACCATTCCTCTCTGACCATACGCGTTTTGCGCATTCCCATGCCGTTAAATTAACTTAATTGTTACTGACATAAAAGAGCGCACACTAAGGCGGGGTTACCTCATGTAGAGAGTATGGTGAATCATCAAGTACCAGAAAAAAATGTGATGACCTCAAAACTATAGGGATCCCAATCTACACGACGAATTAGGCTACAATGGGTCTGGACGATGTCGTGGCCGAGTTGCGTTAGTTGGGGATCCGAAACTGGAGATGCCTGGTGAGATCGGAAGACAAATGGTGGAGATTGTAGTGCCAATTAATAAATATTTATAAATAAAATATAATAACACTATAACGTTGGGAAAGTATACTGCGATGTACAAGGTCGTATCAGTGGCAGGTGGTGGTTCCAAATTTTGGTGGTTACAGTAGTTGGTTAAGTGGGTGGGAGAGTGGTTAAAAGACACTGAACTCTCATGTTCACAGTTTGATAATAGTAAATTATTACTATAATTTTATAACCTCAAACAACGGGTAACATTTACCTTGAATCAACGTAAACATTAAAAAGGCTTTTAAAAATATACTAATACCTGGTACGTTTCACAGATTTTATTTAACTCTGACAGCTGTTTCGACTTCCTAAGCCATTGTCAAAAAGTTTCATCTCTTTGACAACGGCATATGAAGTCGAAACAGCTGTCAGAGTTAAATAAAATCTGTGAAACGTAACAAGTATTTGTATATTTTTAAAAACCTTTGTATTAATATGTTTCACCAAGTGCCTAACGAGTAATCAATTAATATCGTAAACATTAAACCTTACACAACTCATAAATCAAGAAGGTTATGCTGATTTCATGACACAAAGTTGGGCTACAGCACTGCTAGTGGACCGTTGCAGAAACTTTGCAACCACCAAGCTTATACTGGGAACATAGGGCAGTTGTGAAGAGTAGAGCAAAACGTTCCTTCGCCCTTACGGCTAGTCTAGATAACATTCTACTTCTAGGAAATTGTTTATCAAGAATGTGAAACGTGCAAATAAAACCGGTATAATTTTATCGCTTTCCTTGTGGGTAGAAACTTTTGTATGAAAAAACTCATATATTTCGTTCTTTAAATTATTTGAATAATACTACCAGACAGGTCTTTATTTTATGCACATTCTGGTGTAAGTCTTAAGTTGGACATTTGATTTACACAAAAGTTATTTAATTTAATTCGCTTTTTATTGTTATTTCATAACACAGTTATTCACACGTGCACAAGCGCATTTGCCATATGCCTATGCATATGCTCGCATTACTTCAAAACACACATTATTTTTTATACTGTCAAAAATCACCTTAATCTAACAATTTTGACATGATTCTTATTGTCTATATTACAATGTTCCAACACGCAACTTTTACTTCAACCAATTCTCATTGTAACAATCTGTCATATGTGAAGAGTAAAATTATTATTTTATATCCAAATCTTACCTATTGAAATACATTATAATAAATACAACTATTTCACTAACGACTCGGAACACAAAGTTTTTATGTATAAAAAACTTTGTGTTTCGAGTCGTTAGTGAAATAGTTGTATTTAGTTAAGTAACGGACACGTCATGGACAACGAAATCCAAGACATTATAATAGTTTTAAAATATGTAATATAATATATAATAGTTTAAAGTGCAATATGTTAAAAGTTGCGTACAAGACTTAGCGTTAATTAAACAGTCCGGATTAAACGTGTGCATTTACCACGTGGCGTGAGTAAAGTGTTATATGCCTCCAACTCTGTACCTACGGCATATCTAATGTCTTATGAGCCACTGTGGACTACGTTTGGTTCATCTGGTTCCTCTGTTCTTCCCCTCACTCTGCCGCCTCTCCCACATCTCCTTCGTTCTTGATCGATGTCTTGTCTCGCCTTGATGTCTGCATTCTTGTTAATGCAAGCATATTATGTTTTTTGTTCGTAATAAATATAAGCGTTTTGTGATATTTTGTTTTATTATGTGTGCGATACCAAGCCTTGATTTCAGGGGGAACGCGCCGGAACGGCATTCCGGAACCTCTTGGAACCAAAAATAAATTACCGAATAATTTGAAAAGTAAAACCTAAAAAATTTACATTTAGGCTAATTTACTTTTTTAACCTACAAAGTTTATTACAAAAATTTACTACTACTTTTTAATTTTGCCCCTCATCAGTCCACTACAAAACTAAACATTTGTTAAAATCAAATACTAGTAATAATCTTTATCTTAAGTACTATCGTTCATTTTTTCTGCAGAATCTTTGTGGCCTGGGTTTTACCAATAAAAAATTGAAAATTGCAGCTTCTTTATTTGAAAGCAGAAAATCTGTAACAGGCCCCCATTATTCTATTGCCCTGAAAGCAGTACAAAACTTAACTTTTTTTCAGAGTTACGCTTCAAAAAAAGGAAGGTAGAATAAACAATAATTCCGTAGATCCTGAAAATTTTTATGAAGCACAGAAAAAATCGATTAAGAACAGACTGCTTAATGAATAAGATCTCGAGCTAATATAAATTATAAATATATTTGTGTCTGTACGACTTTAGAATTGATGCGTTCCGGCAACTATAATATTAGAAATCAACCAGTGGCAATAACTATCAGCGTCCTTTTACTTCAAGTCCTTCCTGTGTGGGGTACATTATTTGTGTAGCGGCAACAGGGCGAACACAAACAGAGGTACGAAATTGAAAATGGCGAACAACAGCGACCACTCCAATTTGGAATAACCGCAATCGAAATTTTTGCTCGTAAGGAAGCAAAGCGCCTTTGTACTTCTGTTTAAACATTTACCGTACTTCGTGTAATATAAGCGGTAAATGATGGAATCCACTGCGTCGAACTGTTTCGACACAAACGCGCACACGCCCAGAGGGATTACGGTCAGCTGTGTAGTACGCAGTATCAGTAATATCACGCGTGCATAATAGATATCGATCACAGCAAAATAGGATAGTGAACGATGTAGTCACGATAGAGAGCAGAAAATTTGAACAGAAAAGTATTGTGTAGTGACTGTTGGCGCTGTTAAAGACATCACACATGGAATTGGATAACGTTTCAGTCAGCTGTATAAATCGAATCCGTTGTTGAGCGTCGAAGCCGCGGACATTGCAGAAACTGGTCCACGCCGAACCTATCGACTTCGTTTGTGGGAACTTTGCTATCGTGTACCGGGTGAGTTTTGTCCTGTCTCCGATCACGTACACGGTGAACGTAAAGTGCATAGTGAACAAGATCACTGAGTGGTACGTGAATCCTTTAGTCACTAAGTTGAACAAAGAGGCAATGTTGCCCGTGGCCTCCGTTGTTTTTGTAATGTTTGCTTTGACTGCAAATAAATAACCAAATACCGCATAGAATAAAATGTGAAATATAGAACACAGAGCACACAAGATCAAGTTTTTCGAAAGCCGTATTTTGATACCCAACGCTTCCAATCTTTTGTCCACATAATCGATGTTTTCCAGAATATCGCTTAAATCGTTTCGATTCCTGACGCACTGTAGTCGATAGTAAGTCACGGTCAACAATCTCGTGGCATCCATAAGCGAATGTAGTATGCTGGTAATTTTATTCTGTCGACCGTACAGTGCCTTCTGTATCTGATCGATACACCAAGAAACTACGTTGACGACCGTTATTAGGCAGCAGTAGGCTTTAGCCGTTGTGGTTAAGTGTCGAGTGTCTGAATCTGATCGTAGAGAAGCCGCAGACAAAACAGAAGACATAGAGCGACAGCATTGATGTGTAGACATTGTTTCTCATGACCGTGAAAACGTAGATACAGCAGGCACTGAACGGCTGTAGTGTACACTGACGTATGGGGACGTTGGAATTATTGACTGGTTTCGCGCACAAGTGACAGCCGGGAATCAAGGCCACGGCGTCTTACTGCGACTAATAAAATATTAACAAAAGATAATATAGTAAGTGTTTGTGCATACGACCTAATGAACTTTAATACGTTTGCTAATAATTAGAAATGTAGCTTAGTATAGTCTATGTGATACTGTAATAACTTAATGGATATTTATTAATAAAATAAACATAAGAAAAATCGATTGCACATTCTTTTTCTTAAGTAGTCTTTGGCCTGCTCTACTCCACGTTGTCACCTATAAATTGGATTACGTCTGGCAATAATAATTTACATTCCCTGTTTCACTGTTGTTCAGCTCGTTGAAACAGTAACAATGTTGAGTAGCAAAGCAATTTTCAAGACAATGCACACTCGAGTTCAAATGTGAGAGTATTCATTGTTAAAAAATATTAAAACAAGTGATATCGATTCTAATAACTGCTAAGCCTGAGTTAAGCGTAATTAGTGTTTGGTAAATGTCCTCTAGTCCACTTTGTCCTCTATTTGTCATTCAGTTTCTGTATGGTGAAATGTTGAAAACAAAGAGTGTGAGCATATGACAACCTCATAACTCTTGGTAGCCGATGTAGTGAACTGGTAAACCATCGTATTTTGTTTCAGACGGTATGAGTTGGCAGTCCCCACAGTCAGCTTTGAGTCCGACTTTTACAACATTTTTTTTCCGGTTCGACAGTTTTGTAAAGTCAGTTTATTGAACAAACAGTTCGGAAGAGAATGATTTTCCTGAATCAATCAGCTGAGAGGGTCGTATCCGCTCAGCTAGAAAACTTGTTCTTGTATAATCTAGATGAGTCGTATTTACTCCACATCTTGCTGAAATTTTATTTTTGTAGTAACTGGAATTGGACGGCCAGACAATTTTTCATTTGTCTTTTGATCTGATATTACAATAATGAAAAAAACGCAGGTTACCGGAGTAACCTGTAAACGCAGGAGTAAAACGTCTTCTGTGTAAGACTAATTTTACTTGAATTTAATAGGTTTATTTGTCTCAATTAAAAGTGCTTATATGGTGTATCGGTAAAAGCTATATTTGAATTAGCATGATTAAATTACATAATTTATGAAAAGTATTTTATATTTTTAAAGCACGGTTTACTTACTTAATTTATATAGTTTTTTTTCTTATTTGTGTCAAAAATATATAAATAATAATTGTCATCAATATTATTGAGTTATGTAATTTCGCTCATCATCAGTTGCAGTGTTTATAAGTGTTTTTCTTAAAAAAAAATTAAATTATCAGCCTTCTGGTTCATATTATTAATAATTAAACGAGATTATTTCGCAATTGAACTTACCGTCCTTAATTGGAATAATCGATTTTATTTTATGTGAGCGAATGGTTAGCGGCTCCTTTTACTGTTAGTTAACCAGTTTTATGTTCTTCTGTCAAAATTAGGTTACATGAAATGTTTCGCTCATTTCTGTTTATTTATGCCGTTTTTGCTTATTAATGTTTTCTTTACTTTTGTCTTTGATTCAGATGTGTTACAGTTAAATAATTTTTTTATTTTATGTAAGATGTATATTGCTCGCTGGAAATCGTCTTCTTAAGTGGCGAATGTAGCTTTGTCATCCGGGAAGAGAATGGTTTACAAGCTTTTTTTGGTGGATTTTAATACCGTCAGAACATTGTTCTTCCCATTTTTTGGGGGAGATAATCTAGATAAAGTTTACAAAGTAATGGTGACAGACAACAACCTTGTCTTGCGCCTTGGTTTGTTTCAATCAGGATAGGTTCATCTCCGTCGTCTAACATTTTAACAATCTTCGACTTGACGTTACTTATGTTTAAGATAGAGATATAGAAAATAAAGTAACAAATTTAACAAGAATGTGTGAAATGATTTGAAGAACGTTGGGAAATAAATGTAGAAACGAAACCCAAATAAAATTGTATAAAACAATGGCAATACCTACACTACTGTATGTTTGTGAAACTTGGGTCATAAAGAAAAAGGATGAATAGAAGATACAAACAGCAGAAATGAAATTTCTGAGATCAGTTAAAAGGTGTAATAGAAGATATCATATAAGAAATGAAGAGATAAGAAGTGATTTAGATATTTTTGCAGTTAATGAAATTATTAAAGAATACAGAAGAAAATGGATTCAACATGTCAATAGAATGGAGAAAAGTAGAATACCGAAGACGGCGAAAAAGTACAACGCTAGAGCCAGAAAAAAGTGGGTAAACCTAAGAAAAGATAAACTGTGGAATAGGAATAGACCGCTAAAACCTAAAACCGTTAAGAAGATGACAATGATGATAAACTTTTTTAAGTTTATGTTAACACAAAATCGAAAATTGAATTTATCAGGTCACAGATTGACACCTTGTCTTGACTTTTGATTGTTACTTTCTATTCAGTGTCAAGCGTTTTCTGCAATAATTTATAAAATATATTTTTCTTAATTGTCAACAAATGTTTTTACAATCATTAACCATTTTTATGATTTTACTTCTAGCTTTTCTTTTAATTCTCCGCACAGCTCTCCTTCTTTTTAATAATACTCCGGACATCCCACGTCGCTATTTTTAATCTTTCATTTATTTCAAATCTATTGTCTTTTTTTTGGTAGCAGTCGCCGGTCCGGCTGTGATATTTGCAAGCTGCGAGTAAATTAAATTAATTTCCCACTATAGAATATCAGCCTATAGATTGATAAGTCATGAGGAGGGGCTGCCTTCTTACGGGTCATGAATCGAGCTAATTTTTATTAGTTTTGTCTTCTCCATCCCCGAATTACCCCAAAATAATAATAATAATTAACTCCCACAAAACCCCCAAATACCCCACAAAATAATAATTAGTAATTGAATTCTAGAACACTTGAACCACTTTAATTATTTGGGAAATGATATAGGGCTATAATATAAATTATGACATTAATGTTAAGATAAGTAAGTTCCAAACAATCTGAAACAATCAACCATATATTTAGAAATAAGATACGTCGAGATAGTAAATAAAAATTTTACAAAGTTATGCTAGTGTCCTGTGGGTGTGAAGTATGGACAACATCTGAGAAACCAGGCAGTAAAATACAGTCCTCGGAAATGGCGTTCTTGAGAGGAGTTAAAAGGTGTTCTAAACTTGACCTTATAAGAAATGAGGCCATAAGAGAAGAGTTCTTCATTTTATCACGTTGTGCTGTTTCCATTACTGAAGAAAGGTACTCCTTCAAATACAACAAATACAAGAGTATTCTTCGATACAAATATTTTTCTATGAGCACGTGACAATATGAACTTATTTGCACTTTTATTGGCGTTTTAAGTGTTTCAATAGTGAAATTTTTCAGTAATTCTAAATTACAAAACTCTCTAAAAGTTAGTTTGAGTTTAGTCATTATGGTTTCTGGAATATTGTTTTTGTGACTGTAATTATAAGTATAATACTACTGACTCGGAACACTAAGTTTTTTTAATGGTAAAATGTAAAATTTTTACCTTGTAGCCTGAACCAGTTTTTGCTTATTACAAGCTTCGTCAGAGGCTGCCCCTAGGAGCACTGTCCGTCTTGTTCTTGGTGACGGCGCCGTCGTTTGAAAGATCGATGTTGTGTGTGTGTGTGCGGTGTGATATGAATTGTGTTTGTTCGTTTAGGATGTCGTTTTATGTGTTTTATTTTTCTAGTTGTTCAAGAATGACTACTTTTTGGCCTTTTGTGTGTACGTGTAGAATATCCATGTTGTTTCGATGTTTTTTTTTATGTGTGGTTTGCTTTAATGGGGTGGTTTGCAAAGGTGGATTCTGTGGTGGAGTGTAGTGCCTTTGTGTGTTCAATGTATCTCTGTTTGTAGCAACGTTCTGTCTGGCCTGTGTACAATTTGTTACACCCTGAACAGTTTAGTTTGCAAACACCAGGTAAACCAAATTTGTTTTGTTCTTTGTGAGTGTTTTTTTGATATTGTGTGTTCTGTTTTGTTTGTAGTTTTGTATGTAATTCTGTATCCTGCTTTTTAAAAATTTTAAATTGTTGTAACGCACACCAGTATATTTTTAAATTGTTAAAAGTAAGACCGTTATATTTTTTAAGCAGCTGCAACACTGACAAATTCGTAGCAGTGACATTTTAACACTGTTATGTTCCTACACGATTACGTATACTATTAGTCTATTACGTGACGCGTGACAAAGGGCCTATTTGCCTATTTTGAGTCAATGTCCATGTAATTTTTGATTCCTTTTGCTATCGCTTCCTAAAACGTTCTAGAACAAAGTTAAGAAAAGTTTGACCCGATCTTACCCTTAAAGGGGTGACAATATTAAACGACGCGAGGATGCATTTTGAAGCCCTGAAATTAGGTACTTATAGGTTTTTAAGGGGTGCTGATTACGATTCTGAAGTCCAAAATTATTTTCGACGCCAAGGGAAATTTTTTAAAGGGTTCAAGCAGACTAAAATCAGGGGTAAGTATTAAACTTTGCTAGAAAGCCGGTCAAAGCATCAAAAGTGAGTACCTACAGGTTTCTGGGGGAGCTGATTACGATTTTGACGTCAAGGGATAAATCCGACGCAAGGGTGTTGAAAACCACTACTAAAGTGTTGAAAACATTAAACAACGCGAGGATGTATTTTGAAGTCATGAAATTTGGTACCTACAGGTTTTTGGAGGATGTTTAACTTAAATATCACAATTTACTTAAATTACTTAATTTACTTAAAAATCACAATATTAATAATATTTAACAAAATATTATAACCCTTGTACAATAACAAACAACTCCGACCCTCAGCTGATGCTCCAAAAAACACGTGCCAGCTGAGCATCAGGTAGCGCATCAGACCTCTTCTGGTCTCCGCTACAGGGCCCGTGTTTCTAGCGGTCATAATTCAAAATTCAGTAAAAAAATATTTATATTTCATCCATTATTATAAAATTTAATCAAATAAAAGTCGAACCACAAACATTATATTATTTTATTAAATTAAATATTCGATTGTTATATAAAGAACCAGCAATACAGAGAGAGAGAGAGAGAGAGAGAGAGAGAGAGAGAGAGAGAGAGAGAGAGAGAGAGAGAGAGAGAGAGAGAGAGAGAGAGAGAGAGAGAGAGAGAGAGAGAGAGAGAGGGAGAGAGAGAGAGAGAGAGAGAGAGGGAGAGAGGGAGAGAGAGAGAGAGAGAGAGAGAGAGAGAGAGAGAGAGAGAGAGAGAGAGAGAGAGAGAGGGAGAGGGAGAGGGAGGGAGAGAGAGAGAGAGAGAGAGAGAGAGAGAGAGAGAGAGAGAGAGAGAGATTGCAACAGATATTCTTTTGTTTACAATAGACGTTAAAATATAATAATGATATTTAATTTTATTGTCAATTTGAAAACAAAATTAGTTAAGTATAAATTAATAGGCTCTCAGGACGGCACCCAAACGTATAACTTTCGATAACAAAATCTAACTGTTGGAGCGCGTTTATATTTTTAGTCATAACTCGGTCAATTTTCAAGAAAAAAATTTTAAACAAAATTCATTTTGTAGGACATTGAAGGATCTACAACTTGTTGCTTATGCGCTATAGTCGAAAATCCTACTGTACAGTAGATATTTTGCCTAGAATTTAAAAATGTTTTACACGATGTCGGCAAAATATATCTTTAAACTGCTGTAAATTACCAAATTTTAGCCATAAAGGAATAAAACAGAATTAAAAACTTTTGGTATCTTATAAGCTTCATTTCTGGTCCATATCAATGTCTTGATAAAATACACAGTTACTGAGATATTTAATAAAAAAGGCGAATTTGGGCGAAAATCCAAAAACTTGAATTGTCTTAAAACCAATAAAAAACTTTGACTAACATCATTAAAACACACTACTTTAATAAAATGTCGCAACGTACATAATTTGCGTTTATGAACCCGAACAGTGCGCACTGATTCCTCGTGCGGTACGTTGTGACATTTTATTAAAGTAGTGTGTTTTAATGGTGTTAGTCAAAGTTTTTTATTTGCGTTGACAAGTTCTTCATGTTAGAGCGAGAAGTTTTAAACCTGAAGATGGGAACATGTTTCCCGAAACATGTCGTGTATGACATTATAACGAAGTCGCAAGATGGAAAAGAAATAAGGTAAACTATAAGTTTTATTTCAATAACGCGACTTGGAGACCATAATTCACAAATTATGTATTAAAACGTTACGCGTTACTGTACAGCAATACGAATACGCTTCAAAAAATTTGAGGACATTTCTAATATAATAGACAACCGAAAAGTACAGTATCTGGGCTTAATATACATATTTGACAAAATGGTGGACATTCATTTTCAAATTTCTTGGAAAACATTTGCAGAAATTATGATATTTTCCTACAGAACGTCGTTATTTTTCAAGCTAGACAAGTGATTAACCCACCATTGTTTAGGAAATTAACAGAGCTTTCATCTGATGCTAATTTAATTTACGATCTAACTACTTTTCGCAGAGTTATATTTGTTTAAATTATGTGATTTGATCCAAAAACGGTGAATCGGCACTTATTTTGGCTGTATCTCAAGAATCATTTAACATAACGAACCAGACAAGTGGAAAATGTTCGTCTGTTAATAAGCTTCAATTGGTACTTTTTAATTAAAATTTTTTAATTGTCGTATTTTTGAGTTATTTACATGTTAATGTTAAAAAACGCGTTTTTTGGCAAAACTTTTAACCCTTGTAACAAACATTGCATTTTTTGGAAAAAGTGTATACGCCTTTTTGCTTAGAATTTAATTCTCTATCGGATACCGGGGTTAATTAAATTTTGTTTTTTAACCCTCGAAAAAGCGGTGAAAACAATCCTTAAATTTAAAAGCGGGCCATAAAATTTCCTTAACTTTATTCTATAACCTTTCATGAAGATATTGCAAAAAAATTAGAAGGATCCATGGACACTGAGTGAGTAAAATCGGCAAAAATTCCTCACATAATAGACTATGTACACTGTTCTGTTTTTCAAACTACTGTATATAGCCCGTCAGAATTTGAAATCAACATATTTAAGTGTCACTTTTGCACAGTGATAATAATACAGTACTGTAGTTTTAAGCAGTCATAATTAATTTGTTATACAGTGGAACTAGATTATAACAAGTTTCAAGGGACCGGACAAATGTGCTCGTTAAAACCGGGTGCTCGCTACATCCGAGTTGTCGCCTCGCAAGCCTAAATTTTTATCCCGTGATTATCGAACACACAACAAAAAAAGTCTACTATAGAAGAGTCTTTGCACGATAAAATGTTGACATGTTTAACATTCTACGCTTAAAAGTGAAATTTTATACTTAAAACATTTTTAGATGCTAATATTCTTTGCTGAATATTGGTGTGTAGTGTATTCGCGAAATATAGTAAAAGTAACTGTGTGGTAAAAACTTACCAAAAATCAAATGATTAATTACGATGATTTAGTTTAAAACAATATTAGTAGTTATTATTTTTAATTCATAATTCTATAATTTAAAATACAATTCAGGATTTAATGGGGGGTTGTGTAACCGTGGAACCTAAGCACGGGCCGCCACTGTTGTTTCCACTTATGCCGTGGTACGGTTCACTCCCTTGCTGATACGAGGTATCATTTATACGTTTAAAGTTAATGCTGCTTACGGCGCTGTATCGCAAAAGTGAATGTCTGACGCATGAGAGGAAGAAAGATAATGTGCTTCACAAACTCTGAGAAATTTTATTTAAATGTAGTAAATAAGCGTGGGAGAAAGAAACTGGTAGACATTGCAAAGAGCTAGGGATTGCTTCGTAGACATTAAATTCATATCTGGTTAAAGCGACCAAAATTGATATAGTAGTCGGGTGTAATAAGTGGTGGTTATAGTAATTATAAATATATCACTACTGATCGGAACACTATTTTTTATTGGGAAAATATTAAACTTTTACCTTGTAGTCTGAACTATTTTCGCTTGTCAGAGGCTGCCGCTAGGAGCGCTGTCTGACTTGTTCTTGGTGACGGCGCCCGTTGTTCGAAAGATCGATGTTTATCTGTGTGTGTGTGTGTGTGTGTGTGTGTGTGTGTGTGTGTGTGATATGTTCAAATTAATGTGTGATTTGAATTGTGCCTGTCTTTTATGATATGGGTTTTTATGTGTTTTTCTGTGTTTGTGTATGTCTAGTTGTTCAAGAATATTAGTTTTTGTCTTTTTGTATGTACGTGTAGAATATCCATGTTACTTTTGATGTTTGTGTATATGTGGTTTGCTTCAATGAGCTGGTTTGCAAAGGTGGATTCGGTGGTGGAGTGTAGTGCCTTTGTGTGTTCAATGTATCTCTGTTTGAAGCTGCGTCCCGTGTGCGTGTAGATGTTCAATGTAACGTTTTTTCAGTTGTTTTTTTGTTTGTCCTATACAAAAAACCAGAAATATGTAGATCCAATTTGGCCACACATGCAATAAACGCTGGACATGAATTCCTAGACATAACCAACTTGATACTAATAAAACACATACTACACAAATGGATCACAATGAACATATGGGAAAATTTACAAATACACAAACACAAAACAAACTAATACCTGAACAAATACAAATCAGTACAAAACATGACGCACTTTTCAAAGCACTCAACAATGAAAATACATATAATACTAACATATACACAAAAGTCACACATAATAATACCAATTTAAAATACCAAAAACCAATAGGAAACAATAACAACATCCAACCAACACACAAATACTTTACAAGATTCAAAATTAAGAAGGCTGAGGATGGGAACAATAAGTTTCCCGAAACATGTTCCAAATAAGGAAAAAACATCATGATGTAAAGTTGTTATAAATATTAATTACTTTATATGCATCAAGAAATAGTCTGTAGCAAAAAGTGTTTCAATTATTATAATGATAATTTATTCTATTTAAAATATTTTTTGTTATGCTTTTAAAATGTTATAATATAAGTTGTCAGATATTTTAGCTATTACAACAAATTAAAATAGTACACTGTAATTAGTCGTTATACGCACAAACAGAAAATAATACTGTTTGTAACACACTACTAAGGAGACAAGGCTGATAATAATTATTAAACTGTTCAAGGATCTACAGGGACCGTAGTGCCAGAGGAGAGAGAGAGATAATATTATATTATCATATAAAATAATATGATTTTATATTTTCAGATTCTTATATAGGCCTAAACCATGTTACATTTTTAAGCAACTTTAACGTACATTTATTGTAATATATATTTTCCCAATCTTACACTGTTATAAAATACAGTAATTTACTTTTATAAATCACTGTTACGTATTTAGAACACTCAAATACATCTTTAATAATTATATGTTAGCATAATTTTCTTACATTGTTATATTATACACCATTATGTTTTTGTGTTACATCATTATTCGGCCGTTTCTAATTAGAGAACTCTTGGTAAAATATGGCTGTTTTCTTGTTTTTCGTGAGGAACGCAAGCTCGTAAACACCACATTTAATCATAGTAGCAGTGAAAAACTGGCTAATACTAATTCGATTGTAGCTAATGACGTGTGACTTGAAAGGACGTTTGAGTCAGGACGTTTGTCGTGGACACATAAAATTATTATTATTATCGGGGGTCCTACAGTGTAAGCCGCATCCCGCATTTCAATTGTCATTTCTCCCTATGTTTCCAATCATCGTCTTCAATAGCTCGATCTCTCATGCTTTTCCTAATTCATGTTCTCCATTGTGTTGGCAGTCTTCATTTTCTTCTCCTGTTTTGTGGTGTGTGTTAGTCAGTGCTTTCTTTGGCTATCGCTTCTCCTCCGTCCTCATTATGTGACCATACCATAGCAACTGTCTGGATTCTATTCTTTCTGCTGTAGTAAATATGCGCCCTGTTTTCCTTCTTATATCTTCGTTTTTAACATGTTGTAACATGAATACCTGGGCTACAGTGTGTCTTATAGTGCAAGCAACGACGTTGTGAGTAAGTTTCATATGTTTAACCTTATGTGCGGGACTATTAGGCGGACCCTTAAGTCAGCAAGTAAAGGAACACGCCTAAAATTCTACAAGCTGATGGCCCTTCCCACACTTCTTTATGGGTTTGAGAATTAGACTTTACCGAAAGGGCAGACCAGTTGAATCCAAGCGGCTGAAGTGAGATTTCTCAGGCACGTGGCAGGTAATACTCTCCATGATCATAAAAAAAACAAAGGTGTAAGCAGGAACTGAATATTATGAGTATACTCGACAGGAATGCTCGGTATCGGCTGAATTGGTGGGAACATCTTTGCCTAATGGATGACTTCCGCATCCCCAAACAACTATGAAACTATAAGGCGAGGGGGACGGAAAGGTGTGGGACGTCCGAGGAAGCGCTGGAGTGACCAGATCTAATCTTTGCCTATTTGAGACTGGAACAAACCATCCTTGGTTCAATCCTTGAATATGATGATGATGATTATGATGATGATGATGCATACCAACTGTAATACAACCTAAACCTGAGTGGGGTATACATAATGTCCGCTAAACGTCCGGATACATTACTCTCTATCCTTCCAGTTTCAATAATGCTACTACACTTCCCCCAGTTCGTTTCCATTACTGAAGTAATCTTTTTCTCAAACAGAATTATCACTGTTGCACACCACTATAGGAAAATTATTCTGATTTGCGCTTTCAAGCTTCTCAGCTCATCGTCAGGTCCGAAATTACAAGAAGAGGATAAAACTAAACCATTCACACACCCCCGCCTCACTGCCCCCCCCCCCCGGAAACAAGCTATAATTCAAATGTCCCTTCCCAACCTCCGAGCCCTGTCACCGCCGTCTGTACAGTTACATATTTGTTTAGCACATCGCTTGTGTTTGTGTGTGTGTCTGTGTGTACAGCTCTTTGCTTGCATGTGGAGTGACAAGCTCTAGTCTTTGCCAGTTTGAGACCCGAACAAACCATCCTTGGTCTAATCTTTGAAGATGATGATGATAATTATGAAGAACAGAGAGTTAGTTCTGTAGCGGCAACAGGGAAAACACAAACAGAGAAACAAAATCGAACATGAGGGACAACAGTGACCACTCCAGCTTGAAATAACCGCACTCAAAACTTTTGCCCATAGTAAAGCAGGCCTTTGTACCCCGAATTAAAAATTTACTCTCGTTTATGTAATATAAACGGTAAATGGCAGAATCCATTGCGCTGAACTGTTTCGCCACAAACGCGCACACGCCCAGAGGGATTACAGTAAACTGTACGGTGTGTAGTATCAATGACGTGACGCGCGCATGATTGACGTCGATCACTAATGCCAAAATATTGAACGATGTATGCGTAATAGATAGCAACAAATTAGAGTAGAAAATCGTTTTGTACATTCCGTTGGCGCTGTTAAAGACGTCACACATAGAATTCGATAACATTTCAATATGCTTTGTAAATCGTATCCGTTGTTGGGCGTGGAAGCCGCGGCGGACACAACGGGAACTGGTCCACGCTGAACGTATCGCATCCTTGTGCCGTAACTTAGCTATCGCGTACCGGGTGAGTCTCATCCTGTCTCCGATCACGTACACGGTGAATGAAAAGTGCATAGTAAAGAAGGCCAATGAGTGGTACGTGAATGCCTTGGCCACTAGGTTAAAGACGGAGTCTGTGTCCCCTACGGCGTCCGTTATTTTTCGAAAGTTTACTTTCACTGCAAATAAACAAGTAATCACTGTCCAGGCTGAAATGTACACCACAGTACACAAAGTACACGAGATCATGTTTTTCGAATGCCGCATTTTGATACCCACCGTTTCTAATCGTTTGTCTACATAATCGATGTTTTCCAGAATATCGCTGAGAACGTTTCGATTGCTGACGCACTGTAGTCGATAGTAAGTTAGAGTCGTTATTCGAATGGCGTCCATAAGCGAGAATCGATATAATAAGTTTTAATTTGTTTTGTTAATATTTACAAATGTATCCCAATAAGTGTAAATGCGATACATTAATAATGAAATTGCTATATTTTTAATGTAAAAAAACAGATAATTCAGTAATAATAGAAAACTCGATTCAACATTCTTCTTCTTCTTCTTATGACATAACACAACAAAATAAGCTTCAGCCTGCTCCCCGACATACGGTATTGTCATTTATTACGGGTCGTGACATTCGGACAGTTTTGAAAGCCCAGCTTGCTCACATTATCTGTAATACCATCTATCAAACTTTATCTTAGTCTGTAATTGTTCCTTCCCTTGTGAGTACCCCATCATAGTTTTTCTTGTGTAGGTTTAGCTCTTCTCCATGCCAACAAGACGTTTAACTAATTTAATATCATTGATTTTGTAAGCCAAGTTTTCTGGTGGCTCTTCAGACACATTTCGCAGGTTTCACAGTTTGAAAAATCTCCGAGACAGTACATAAGGTTCCATCCTCCTCTAGCTTTTTTCTTAAAATATCTTTATTTGATTATAATCTTGGATTTTGTTGTCGAAGGCGTGTCCGTTGATTAAATAATTATAAGTATAATACTACTGACTCGGAACACTACGTTTTTTATTGGTAAAAATGTAAAATCTTTACCTTGTGGTCTGTGCCAGTTTTCGCTTATTACAAGTTTTGTCACAGGCTGCCACTAGGAGCGCTTTACGACTTGTTCTTGGTGACGGCATCGTCGTTCGAAGATCGATATTGTGTGTGTATGTGCGGTGTGATATTGTCGAATAGTATGTGTGATTTGAATTATGTCTGTGTGTTCAGAATGTAGTTTTTATTTGTTTTTGTGTGTTTGTATATTTATAGTTGTTCAGGAGTGTCTAGTTTGTCCCCTTCCCGTGACATTACGTAGTTGTCAAAGAAGAAATTTAGTTGAACCAGGTGAGAAAGTTTTCAGTCTTACATCAACAGTTTGGTATTTACGTGCCTGTTTGTCTCTTAGTCTCATATTTTGGATATGCCACACGTTAACTTTTGAATGCATCAACCGACTTTTGAAACGTTGGTGCATTTCCGACATTTCTTTATCGGTCTGATAATTGAACTGTAACCAAAGGCCAGGTTAGTCGCATCCAAGCGGCTGAAATGAGATTTCTCAGGCACGTGGCAGGGTACACATTCCATGATCATAGAAGAATCACAGATATACGGCAGTAACTGAATATTAAGAGTATACTCGACACGATTGCCCAGTATCGGCTGAATTGGAGGGAATATCTTTGCCGAATGGATGACTGCCGCATCCCCAAACAACTATGGAATTATAAGCCGAGGGGACGGAGAAGTGTGGGACGTCCGATGAAACGCTGGAATGACCAGCTCTAATCTTTGTTTATTTGACACCGGAACAAATCATCCTTGGTTTAATCCTTAAAGATAATGATGACAAAATAATATAAACGCAGAAGTGTAGCGGTTGTCGCAAGGATCGGTACGTAAAATTTAAGACTAGGTTAATTAACCTAGAGGAAGTGAAAAGTGTGCTGAAGCGACAGGATTTGCAGTCAACATATTTTTAACAAGTAACAAGATTTATTAAATTTTAAGTCGGTGACACAATGTTCCAGCATCATGTTGTGTTTTACATACAGTCATTAATTTATATTGTTTTAAGAAAATAGACATAAGGTATACATATATTAATTTCCAGACCACCATACCCCATGAGGGAGAACAAAGCGAACATCCATACAGTTGAAATAATGGACCAAACTAAGTTAACCCCAGCACTTAATAAAAACACGAATAACCCTTTACACTAGTTATAATAAATAATGGTAATACAGATCAGACACCAAATAGTTTAAGTAAGGGAACCATGCTCTAGCAATCAATTTAACTACCACCCTCATGGTGTATGTCAGACAAGTTACAAAGTAGTCAGTTACAATCTCCTAACAACTTGAGTTTTTGTGACTTTGAGATATTTTCCGTTCTTCATACAGATACTTAATGTTGAACACAAGGGTAGATTGAAGAGTGATAAATGAAACGTTCCCACCTGTAATTTTGTGGAGACGATCTCAACTGGAACGATGATGAACAGTGTACGAGCAGAGTTGCAAAATTTTTCCCTGGACTACGGAGAATGTCTACTGGAACTCCTTCCTGGGATTTCTGGGTCTTTCGGTGTAATAGGTTTGTTCATCATTCAAAATCGGCTTCGGGGAGCATTCTGTGGAACTGCTCTGCTAGAAGTCACCGGTGTTAATATGACCATCGATCTTGCCCCTTTCTCCTGGCTGGTGCAGGGACCCTAAAACATTTTATTTGGGGATTAGCCGCCAGTTAATACACCCAGGCATTACACTCTCTCGTCTCAGAACACAAATACCGCAATGACTTTGACAATCTATTATTAACACCTTTATTCACTCTAAGTAATCCAAAATTGTTTAGTTTCATTAAATTATAATAATTGATTTCAATTAGCTTTATCAGAATAAGAGTTAACTAGCAATAATTGTTTCCAGACAGGAAGTAACGAGTAAATCAAATTTTACAAACCATAAGTTTTACAATAAAATATGTTTTACATAAGTCTGGGCCACACACACGCTTACGCAACCATAACACAAATAACCCATAATTAAATAAAAATAAATTTATATAATCAAGTGCACACACCTCATCATCTTTAAGAGATTACAGCCACATATAAAGAAAACCAACACACATCCTGGGCCGTCAGACCTGTGGAACTGTCCGAATCGAAGGCTGGCAGAGAAATGAGGCCGACACAGGAGATTGTTGGTCGCACCTGCCTGCATTAAACCTGTCTCAATTTGCTAAAAATAAGCCCTCGGTTAACCTAATTGCGAACAAAGCACAGCCTACAGCTGAGCACAGCGACGGCTCACTCAATCGCGTTGCCGCTCCTTTGAAAGGTATTGACAGGCACTGCTGCCAACAGCATTGGTAGCACTAAACAACTCTAAACGCCACGGGAAATTCAAACCCCGGCACACCCCAACCCCAAAAGGGCAACCTGGTTGCTCAAGAACAGGAGTAACCACAACAGCACCTCTTGGCTACTTCGGGAGTTTCACTCATCGCGTTGCAGCTCCTTTGACAGGCACTGCTGCCAACAGCATTGGTAGTACTGAACAACTCTAAACGCGTCGGGAAACTCAAACCCCGGCACAGAAGAAGCAATTGAAAGAGACATTTTTCATGCAGAAATGTTAAAAATGGAATGGATCCAGTTTAGGAAAGAGAAAAAGACGCATGTTTAAAGTGGAGTGATGACAGGAAAAAGGGACAGTGAAAAGATGAAAGAATATTGGAGAAAAAGTAAAGAACAAGGAATGAAGAATTGAAATTGGCATGTGGTCCTCAGATGACCGATACAAATAGAACAAAATAAATAAATTTTCGTTAAAAGATATTATATTAGACTTCAGCCAAATTTATTCACCACATTTAGTTTACATATAATAGATTACAGCAGTATCGTCGTACAACCGGTTTTGTTTGGCTTATCATTCCGCGATTCAATCTGCTCGCTTTCATTGTAATCGCATCATTTTTAAATTGGATTACTAGTAATGCATACAGTTCTTGTCTGATTATTTTTCAGATAATTCGTTGAGATACAAGAAATAATGTAAAAACAAAGAGACTTACAACAGCGTGCATAGGCGAGCTCAAATGTGGCAGTGTTCACTGTTTACGAGAAATTATAATAAGCCATACCAATTGTTAAATCGTTAAATACATTTTTAAATAAATTATTAAAAAAGCGTATCATTTGTTGAATCGAATCTACATTGCAAATATCCACACTTAAGGCCAAGGTGATATCTTTTCGTGGAACTGATCCCGTCGGGCAAAAATTGTTATAGACTGTACCGTCCTGAAACAAGTTAGCAGTTTTGAATACCTGAGCTACAGTCTGTCTTATAATGCAAGCAACGACGTGGTGAACAAGTTGCATAAGTTCAACCTTATGTGCGGGACCATCAGGCGATCCCTTAAGTCAGCAAGTAAAGGAACGCGCCTAAAATTCTACAAGGTGATGTCTCTTCCCACATTTCTTTATGGGTCTTAGAATTGGACTTTAACCAAAAGCCAGGCTAGCCGTATCCAAAAGACTGAAATGAGATTTCTCAGGCACGTGGCAGGGTATACTCTCCATGATCATAGAAGGAACACAGATATACGGCAGGAACCGAATATTATGAGTATACTCGACAGGATCGCCCAGTATCGGCTGAATTGGTGGCAACATCTTTGCAGAATGGTTGGCTGTCGCATCCTCAAACAACTATGGAATTATAGGACGAGGGGACGGAGAGGTGTGGGGGTCCGAAGAAGCGCTGGAGTGAACAGTTCTAATCTTTGCCTACTTGAGACCGGAACAAGCCATCCTTGGCTTAATCCCTGAATATGATGATGATGATGATGATGATTATGATAATGCATACCAATTATAATACAACCTAAAACTCTGTGAGGCATAATATTAATGTCCGCTAAATTTCCGGATACATTTGCTCTCTATCCTTCCAGTTTAAGTAACGTTACTACACCTTCCCCAGTTCGTTTCCATTACTGAAGTAATCTTTTTTCTCATAACGTAATCTGTATCTAGGAAAATAAAATCTCATTAAGAAATTTCTTTGGTGCCTTTGGTAGCGTATTTCGATCCAATATCTGGATTGATCATTCCTCATCAGCATGGAACTGTATTATAGTATGAATAAAATTATATAATTGATCTATAATTTATTATTGTAATTACCGTATTTGTGACATAAATATGTATCTCCAACTTCGTTGTGCTTATTTTCCAACCTCCTAAATGTTATATTCTGGACGAGTCCTTTCAGTGTTTCCACCATTTTCAAGCCCTAAATCACGACCACTTGAAAATAGTGGAAACACTGAAAAGCCTCGTCCAGAACATGATATTTAGTTAAAAAATACGCACGACAAAGGTGGATTTACAGTGCCTGCTAATTCAAATATCAAGATTAATAAATATGTATTGTGCCGGGGTTTGAATTTCCCGGCGCGGTTAGATTTGTTCAGTGCGGCCAGAGCAGTTGGTAGCAGTGCTTGCCAAAGCCTTGTCGACGCCTCGGCTACGCGATCTAGTGTGCCTAGTCAACCGTGCAGCTGATGGCTGTGCGTCGTTCACAATTACGTTAACCAAAGGCTTATACTTTTGCAAATTAGGACAGGTTGTTTTATTCAGGATGTGGGACCAACTAACTCATGTGTCGTCCTCATTTCTCTGCCAGCCTTCGATCTGAAAGTTCGAATAATACCTGAACAGATCTTTTTAATTGTAATGGTCTGAAAAAGTATATAAGTATATATCTAGGGGTTTGTGGTAAAACAGTCCAAGTCAAATTTTTTTTGATTTTTATTTATTTATAAGGTCGCTCCAACAGCATCGGTCATTAGCGACTACAAAAATTATAAAAATAAATTTAATGAAGAAATTTGTGTTAGTGGTTGAAATCACAAGCAGAATGATCACTGTTGCACACCACTATATAAAAATTATCCCGATTAGCGCTTTCAAGCTTCACAGCTCCTGTCAATTCCGATCTGACGATGAGCTGTGAAGCTTGAAAGCGCTAATCGGGATAATTTTTATATAGTGGTGTGCAACAGTGATCATTCTGCTTGAAAAATAAATTTGTTAATCTTACAGAAATTCCTATACAGATGCAGTAAAATATATTATACTATAAGGTGCTTACTGAAGACAAATATTGCGGAAAAATACACAGGAACTGGTACGATTTATAAACTACATTAGATATTCCTTTAAATACCAGTAATAATGCAAAATAAATTGATAAATATTCTCCCACACAACACAAATATTATAAATACACAGCACGCATATATACAATTATTAACTAATAACATATTAAGCGTATACGTCATGTATTAACATATGAAACGAAAAACAATATATAACAATAAATGTAACAACAAATCGTATATAATAAATAACAACAAATATATGTGTGTGTGTGTGTGTGTGTGTGTGTTTTATGTACAAGATTATGCCCTAGAATAAATATAATTTAATCATCAAAATTCGTTGTGAATTATGCCTAAACGCAATCTTTCTTATAAATAAAATACAAAGAAGTATAAAATCAAGTTTACAAATAAAGAAATGAAAATAAAATATAACTATTTAAAAATAAATAATAGTGTCAAGGAGTAAAAGGTAATAAAAAACGAAAGGGGACATATCACAATAAGTACAGAAAATGGAAATAAGAAACGAGAACTTATTAATTAATTATTTTAATGACAATGGCAAGACTATCAGACGACATGACTACGACTACTACACCCAGGAGGGAAGATCGAATGATAATAAAAATGTAAATAGTTGTTAATAAATAGAAATATAGTGTATAAATTTTAACAAGCTAGGAAGTAAGTAAAAACACATTTGTTATTGTATAAGCCTATTAAACTATAGGAGAGATCTGCGAACCTCAAGCAGTTATTTTTTTTAATTGCACTACGGACTGTAATAAAAGCAATTAAAATAATATTAGACAATAATCACAAACTACCTAACGTAAGACAGTGGAAATAACGAAAATAACAGTGATTAACGTTAAAAAACAGTGTATAGTGAAAGTCCACAGGAAATAGACCTTGTTATAATGTAAACAGTGAATAAAACATATAATTTATATAAAACAAATATATAGCTAATATAATAAAATTAAACAAGGTGTACAATAATTAAAACTAGTAGAATATATCTCTAGAAACTAATTATGTGCATCAGGGACGAGAAAAATAAGATTCAAATGAATCATGTTAATTATAGGGTATACAAACAAACCTGTGACCCATAAAACATGCCGTGGAGCCAAGAGCTTTACTAAGTGAATCTAGAGATTAAAAGGAATCTTATTGTTGTTGATTTTGGAAAATAAACCAGGACAGATATAATTTGAACTTGAACAATTTCTACAAAAAAAAAATAATGTCACACAGTAAATTAATGAAGGAAAACTCCGGAAATAATGAAAAGTATAATGGCTTAATATAATACAAGGAAAACTGAAGGCCTGAAGAATTCTAACAAGAAAATAATCTGTAAACTAAACTACAATTTGGTGAGATTGTTCTATTGTGCTAAGACATACATTTGTTCAATCATTATTCAATTTAAAGCACTAGAACAGTGAAATGATGTAACAAAACACTATAAACATTATGATTATTAATTTTATTTTCTCAATGTACTATTCTAATGTATTTTGGTTAGATTAAGTTGTTTATTTTGTATAATCCAAAGAACTCATGACCCAACACACATACAGAACATCACATACTGAAACCGATTTATAGTTATTATACCATATGTATGACTTTGACTGTACATAGACTTTAATTTTTTTATTAACCCTGAGAAAGAGTGTTTATGTTATCGAACCTAAAGGAGCTATTAACTAAAAAGAAGGGGATTGCAAGTTAATAAATGTCAATATATGTTAAAAAGAAAAGAATAATGCAATTTATTGAAAATAAGTCAACAGTGAATACGAGTTAAATTTTTTATTTCACGTTACATATAAAATTAGCACCAACTTGGAGCTAGAGGATATAATTACATTGAAGGGTAAGATTTATGTTTCGATTTATATTATATTACACTAGATAGAAACAAATAACCACATTACAATATATATATTGCAACGTTACGATTATTTCATAAATTCGCACAAATACAGAACCTTGTACTCAACGCAACTATTAATTGTAGTCCACCGGCCAGGTCGCAGGATTTTTGTTTCTCTTTGCGTCAAGTATATGTAGTTGCACAGTAATTAAATAAATTTTAAAGAAGAGTGAGATGTTGTTGACATGAAATAATTATTTAAAACAATTTAAAAATAATCACCCTAATATTTATTCATTAATAGAAAAATATTCCAATATTAAAAAATCCAAAAATTAGATAGATCAAATATCCACTTTTATAAGTTTCACACATATTACGCTGTTCTAAACAATCATATACTCTTATTCACTAAACAGAGATGTTAAATAAGTCATCTAAATTCTTTCATTTTTGTGTGTCTGACTTTGATTCAATCTTCAAATGCTAATAGCAACTCATTTAAAAAGAAACAAAAATAATATTAAACTGAAGCATAAAATTACTAGTTGCTATAAACAAAATAAACTAATTACATTTACTTTCAAACTATTTTTTAACTCTATTGACACACCCAGATTTTTAACATGTAACCAAAAGATTTAGTAACTTTCAAATTTTCTTATAAAATTAAATTATTGACTTTAACTATTATTTACATTTAAAATTTTTAAGTCTTACTGTTCATGTAAAATTGTCTCTCTGAAAGTTCTTTTCACAACAAAATTACAAATATTTAGTCATTACCTGCATACTGCTGCCGTTACCGTTGTGTGTGTGTGTGTGTGTGTGTGTGTGTGTGTGTGTGTGTGTGTGTGTGTGCGTCCTGAATCCTGAGAATTTGATGATGATGATGAAGATGATGATGATGCTGTGTTCTATGTCTCTATGGGTTGTTGTTGTTGCTCCTGAGTTCCTCCATACGTCTTGTGTTTGTGGTAAAAGTGTGTTCAGTCGATCGGCAGACCAGCAGCGTGACGTCCTTTGGAAATAGCTTATCAAACGGACATAGTGTCCTCGTGTAGAGATTCCTTGAGTCTGAGAATGCCCCAAAATTGTCGGTCGTATTTATACTGGACTGAATCTGACATGTCCAGGATTGCTCTTGACATGTTAGAAATTGTAACTTTCATGCAAAGCGTCCTTTTAATTACGAATCACTTTTCTGTTCATTTTAGTGATTTCGTAAACACACTTGTAGCATGCGCGATATCATTTTTTGCGTAATTTATTTCTGTTCACGCACATATACCACACATGTTAATTACTCTTTAATTACACCCGTAATTAACATTAATTACTTAGCGTCTTTAATATTGCAAATTCCTGCAATATTTTTATGTCACTGGATTAGTTAAAAATTCCTTAATGGAATGGTGTTATTATAATTGGCGTAAGTTTTGCTTACAGGATTAACACAAGTAGTTAGTTTATTATAATCCTGTTACGACATGATTACAGACAAAACAATAAGTCGTTCGCATCACCCCATATTTTCCTGTCGTAGCGTGCTCACACACACAAACACACACACGCTGTAACTTACGCTACCACTGCAGGTGTCCCTCTCGACAGGTTAGATATTGTCAATTCCTGCACAAAACTGTATAAAACTGTTATATATATATATATATTTATATTGCGACAATACAAGCATATGCTGTAATGCGCATATATGAAATAAAATAAATATTTAAATTAATTTTAATAATACGTAATAGACGAGCAGGTGTAAAATTGGAAGCTGGCTTATAGACAGGAATCAACAGGAAACGTCACGCGGTTACCGCTGACAGCGTGTACGCAAGTAAATAGAGTGTGTGCGTGAAGCCTGTTCGAACCTGAAATTTTGCAATCTCACCACAAATAAATGCTAGATTAAGATTTTATTTAATTTTAAGCAAACCATAAATATTTGAAAGAGTTTAAAAACTTCTAAAAATGTGTAAAAATCAGACATATGTGCAGTGCGAATTCTATGTAATTCTGACGATCAGTGCGAATTCTGTGCGATTTTTAAAGCATAGTAATTACAATAATGATGCGATCATTATGATAATTACATATCATATGTATAATTAAATTAGACAATATTAGATCACCCTGAAATCCGCATTAAACATTGCGGTTGGCGAAAAAGTGCGAATATGTGAAATGAGAAGAGAGTGGAGGCACAGACGCTGCGGACAGTTTTTGACATGCATATTCCTGAGCCAACAGGTGTTGTTTTCTTGGTGAACATAAATACAAGCCCAGGAGAGCCAAATTTACTCTTCAATCAGTCTTCAGTCGTGGCGGTACGCTATGTCCGTCCGAGACGCGAATTTTTAATTACTTCAGACAGACTTAGAAGCTGTGTCTAACATCGACAAGATTTTTATATTATAAACTGTAAAGTATTACGGAAAATGTTTTATTTCAAGTAGTAATAAAAAAAGTACGGTAACTAAAATCGTCGGACGTCTACAAACAGTCTACAACTACGAAAATCAACTCTAGACAGATGGCGAGAGAACATCAACCAGAGGAACGATACGCAGAGCAATAGAAACGGTTTAAATAGCAACAGCTGCCGATCTAGAGCAACACGTCATTCCATTCTACAGCCAGCCGATGGGACCATAAAGAACGAGAGACGGGAGGACGACCAGTGGAATCGGAGAACGTAAGAGGACATCCAGAAGGAGAAGACCGACGGACCACTGGAGGACATGGGACAATCTGCAGAATTGAGGTGACGAAAAACCAATTTGTAATAATAAAAGAATAAAGACATTAAAAGACATTAATAAAAACATTTTAAATTAAAGAATAACTATGTAGATATAGATAAGAGAATGTAATTTATTTGTAATCAGAATTTTCTTTAATGAAGAAAGTTGTGTTAGTGGTTGAAATCACAAACAGAATGATCATTGTTGCACACCACTATATAAAAACTATCCCGATTAGCGCTTTCAAGCTTCACAGCTCATTGTCAGATCGGAATTGAAAGAAATTATGTAAAAACAGACCATTCACCCCATCTCACCTCCTGCTCACACACAACAAGCTATAATTCAAATGTCCCTTCCCCACCCCCTAGGCCTGTCCCTCCATCTGGACAGTTACATATTTTTCTAGCAAATTCCTTGTGTTTCAGTGTTGTGTGTGTGTGTGTGTGTGTGTGTGTGTGTGTGTGTGTGTGTGTGTGTGTGTGTGTGTGTGTGTGTGTGTGTGTGTGTGTGTGTGTGTGTGCATTCCTTTTAAACCACCCGTCTTCCTCTCCACACACGTGGGTCAAGCACACATTCAGACTGAGTAGTCGAGAATTTATAATATGACTAAGAAATGTTTTACCTAGAATTGATAATATAAGACATAAGATATAAAATATATTTTTATGATGAATGTACGGCAACCAAAGAACCATCGAAACAATAGATAATGAAGTTCTTATGGCGAAGTAATTATTATTATCTTATAATTTTTATTTTTATTTTGTTTGTTTGAATCAATAAATGAAAACATATTACGATTAATAAAAGGACTACTCGTATTATAATTACACCTGAACTCCAATTATACATATACGGTCTCAGTACTGTTAAATGAGTATTAACACTTCACAAATTAGATTAAATTAAATTATCAATTTGTGTTGACGTGTTATAATTTATATATATATATATATATATATATATATATATATATATATATATATATAGTGCGACAGTACAACAATATACGGTACTGTGCATTGCCAAAATAATTAAAATAATTAATAAAAATAAATAAATTTATGGTTTATAAACATGATTCAGATTGCAAGCTGGATTGTTTAAAATATATGGAACGCACAGTTCATGCATGGGCATGCATATCTGGCCACCTGTCGCTAGCTGCGTGTACATACATGTGTATTTAATATGTGTGTGTGAAACCTGTCCGTTCCTGGACAGTAACCACCCCTATTTAAATGATTGTTTGTTTTTAAATGTTAATTATTAGAAAAATATGTACAATAATGTAAAACAAAAGACACCAAAGTGTGGATTTAATAAAGATGCACAAAGGGTTATAAAACAGTGAGAAAGTGACGTAAATTGAAAGTATAATGAATTAAAAAGAGAATAGCTCTTTGAATAATTACAATAAAGAAGTGTAAGTTACATATAATAAACATATAAAAATTTGCGATCGATTGAGTATCGTGTAGTGTAAAACAGACTTCGCAATTCGCTAAGATCGGCGAAATTAGTGAATCGAACAAGAGTGGGAGTAAGGACGCTTTCGACAAAATCTGACAAGACAAATATTGTTCAGACAGGAGCATTTGTACGATGGGCTATAAATACCAAGTCGCACTAAACAGCTTTCTTCTTCTTAATTCAACCTTTGCCGCAGGAGGCTATGTCAGTCAGAAACGCTGTCTCGAATCTACAGTAAGCGTCAGAGGATAGACTGGAAGTCAAAGCAGAGGTTCTATGGACACACCTGCAGCCCATGATGTGACGAGAGACAACAATTAAAGAGCACATGCAGTGGAATCATGGAAGAAGACCCGAAGGACACGGACCGAGGACCGAAGGAGGACACACCGATAATTTACCATATCAAAAACGGTGATAAAAAGCCATAATAATTACCTACAATTGAAAGACAATAATTAAAACTAAAATGAAAGACATTCGAACTGTTGCTATAAGTAATTAAATTGTACATTGTAGTATATAGGCAGATTGTTAATTTAGAATGATATCTCATGTATGGTAATTGGGAGTTGAATATAACGTAAATGCTTATAAGAGCAATATTTGTTTTGAAATTTAAGTAAATTAAAGTAATTAATAAAATCTTTATTTGATAAAAGGAAAATGCATATGCAGTAGAAAAGAATTAAAGCAAAGTAAGATTAAAAATATTTAAATAAAAGTAAACTCATTGTTGAAAATATTTGGTAAGCAATAGCAAAGAAAACCACACTGAATGAGTAAGCCGAGAGCAAAATATTTGATAGTTAAGATTAGATAATAAGATTTATGTATAACCTGTTTAATGTAAATTATCAACCAGAAGTTACATGTAAAAGATCGCACCAGCGAAAAATAATGAATTTTTTTATTTCCGAAATAAATAAAGATGTCGTTAAATAAATAATGTAAATATTTAAAAAAACGTATTACGCATTCTTGTTATTACGATTACACCTAATATCATTGTTATGTTATATATGGCACATGCAAATTAAAATAAACAAATTTGAAGTGTTATAAATTTGGCGCTCCAAAGTGTGGGGCTACCCAAATTAAATTACATTGAATTTGTAAATTGTTATAATATATAATGCAGCGATACAGATTATAATTTTTGCATAGAATAATGTGTGTGTGAAGAAATTACAAACACGTCTATATTGGAGATAATGAAGAATTATTTATTGACACGCAAGAAATAATAGTTTATATGATATATATAAAATTACATAAATGTCATGCATTTTAGATAGGTTGAATAAAGTTTATATTTTCCGATTTAGTTCGATTTTACTTGTTAGATGATATCCTTTACACTTGGTAGACGTCCTCCTGGCGTGCGTGTCCTCCTGCTAGCGTCGGTCTCCTCCTGGCGTCTCCTGGTTGGCGGGTTGCTCCAGCGGCGATTCCTCTGCGCGTCTCGCTGACGATTCCGTGGAACTGCTAACACCAAATAGATTTCACACCAATTGTCACTCTCACAATAATTAGCGTTCTCGCTCGCAAAAAGTTATTATTAAATTATAATGTTATTGGTTATTTGATCTCAGGGTGATCTGGGTAATTATTTAAAAGGCGGTGTATTGAGCTTACACCTTCCGGAAAAGCTTGAAGTGTTCAGTAACTCCCTATGAGGAACATCTTGCACTAACGCAGAAAGCAATTTAATATAATAATAATAATAATAATAATAATACTGTGGTTGTTTACCAACTTGGTTCTTTACGAAAAGCTCGAAAAGAATTCCAAGTTATATGGTATTTCTGGATTCCACAAGTTCGTACGAGAAAAACTCTCGTAGACGGACACACGTTCACAAGGCGGATGCTATCGATAACTGCCCCGATGCGTGCTATACGACGTACTAATATTACTGAAATTGGTGTTTTCTGATTGGTCAATCAGCGGTTACATGATTGATGGAAAGAAAAGATATACGAGTTACATGCAAAACCTTGTACAAATTAGGAAGAGCTTGCATAGATTTTGTCTATGAATTTTATTACTGAACCATTGATAAGGGTTAAAAGTTGAGTTTTTTCTTACTAAAAAAACCATGTTTATAAAATAGCTAAAAACCACAGAGTATATAGAAACTGTAGCTATTTACATGAACAATTCATTGTCAAAGTTTCAAGTCGATGGGTTAATTAACACGGAAGATATAGCGAAAAGGTTTCTCACACGCCCACAAATTCACACATAAAGTACATAACATAAAAGCACAAACTTTTATAAAGAATTCGATATAACCTACGTCCTTATCCATCACTGAATATAAAACTTATAGCTAATTAACCAAAAAATTGAATAAATCCATTTCAAACATGTTTATGTTCGTCATCCATGCTCAGATATATATATATATATATATATATATATATATATTACATTTAATATTTATAATGAATTTAACTCAAGATATTTTTTTCCTTATTAGAAACATGTTTCGGGCACCATCTTGTACCCATCTCCAGCCTTCCGGTTTTTGTGTCTGGTGAAATACGTATGTGTTGGTTGACTATTATTATTAAGGTTTCCTGTTGGCTTCTGGTACTTCAAATTGGTTTTATTGTGTGTGATTGTGGTGTATGTGTTAGTTTTTTGTGTATTTTCAATGTTGAGTGCTTTGAATATTGTTTCATGTTTTGTATTGATTTGTATTTGTTCACGTATTAGTTTGTTTTGTGTTTTATGTTTGTATATTTGTAAATTTTCCCAAATGTTCATTATGGTGCCTTTGTGTGGTATATGTTTTATTAGTGTCACATTGGTTATGTCTGGGAATTCATGTCCTGTGTTTATTGCATGTGTGGCTAAATTGGATTTATATATTTCTGGTTTTCCTGTGTGCGTTTAGGTGTTCAAAATAAGGTTTTTTCAGCTGTTTTTTTGTTTGTCCTATGTAACATTTATTGCAATCTTGGCATTCAATTTTGTATATAGCGTTAGTTGTTGTATTATCTTTGTTGTGTGGGCTATTTAGTTTTTGTAAATTATTTTTATTAGTTTTGTATGCTATTTTTATATCTGTGTTTTTAAATAGTTTTGTTAGATTTGTCATTTTATTATTTAAGTATGTGAATGTGGCCCATTTTTTGTTGTTGTTATTATTTATGTGTTGTTCATTTTGATTAATTCTTAATTGTTCAGTTTCTATTTTATATTTGATTTTATTTTCTATTTTCTTTACAGTATTTTTAGTGTATCCATTTTCATAAACAATTTAGTATATTATATTTCTTTCTTTGTCAGTTTCTTGTTTGTTTAGGGGAATTTTGTACATTCTGTAAATAGCGAATAGAATGCTGCCATTTTATGTTGTGGTGGGTGGTCAGAATGGTTAGGTATAATGATGTTGGTAGAAGTTGGTTTTCTGTATATTGCATATTGTACTTGCGATGGTTATGTGTAAATGGTTGATTTTGTTATGTTTTCTTTTTCTTCTGTGAATTGTATTTTAAGATGTATGTTATTGATTTGTTTCAGTACGTTTTCTGCATTTGTGTTTTTGTTATTTGATACGTATAGCCCATAATCTACATATATTATCCATATGACATTTGGATCATATGATTTCATATACAAAATATTATAATAATGTGTTAGTAATAATATGTCAATACATCAAGTATTGTCATTTCTACTGAAATGTAAAGTAACGAACTCTCGTGTACTGAAATGGATTTTAGCCAGAAGAATGTGAGGAGATCTACAATAAGGAAGATAACGAAGAACGCCTATTAACTATACGATTTGAAGCTAGCAAGGAAGTAAGAAGAATACTACAAGATCTAGCAAAAAAACAGGATTAAGTCATTACCTTACGACATTTAAAACGTCAGTCTCATATACCAGCTCAATTTAAGCTACATAACAACGTTCTTTTCAAGTTAATAAGACATGATTGGAAAGTTGTGTTGACGAACGAGATGTTATTTAAACTAATAACACCAACTCATGAGAGCTTAGCTCATGCATCGGCATTAAAATGTTTATTTATCCCTTAGAGAAGATTTTACTATCAACAACATGTTAAGAGAAATTAAAAATGAATTGAAGAAATGTTATGACTTCCAGGCTGCTAAGAAACCTAGTCTTCACACATATGTGGAAATGTAAAGTATACAGAAGGAGGCGAAAGGGGAGTTAGTTGCAGTGGACTTCTTAGGGCCATTACCACGATCGAGTCCGGGGGTTAAACACATACTAGTTTGTATAGACGTGTTTTCTAAGGCAGTTCACCTGTATCCTATTATGCGACCCACAAAGAAAGCTGTCCTAAAAATTCTGTTGCAAAAATATATTCCAATACATGGTAAGATAAAGAGGATTCTGAGTGATCAAGCAGTGCAATTTCAAAGTGAAATATGCAATAGAATATTAAGAGAAAATGGAATCCAACCCATACTCACATCCATCAGACATCCACAGGGAAATTTAGCCGAGGGAGTGAATAAAGAATTGGGTATGCACCTTTGTATTTACTGCCATAACCAACACAATAAATGGGCAGAGTATTTACCATTCATTGAAAAGCCATTAATGAGAATTATAGCAACGCAACGAGCTACACACCGACAGAGATTGAACAAGATCGTCAGCCCGAGCGATTTTGGAAGAGGTATGTTCACAAACCTGCTAATCAGAACTTACCAATACCGTTAAGCGTTAAGATTGAACATGCTAAAAGAAGAATAATGGAAAAAGGCAAGAAGAGAATAGAACGATTCAACAGAACTCACAAGTTGTAGAAATTTAATATTAGGGAGAAAGTGTTATTAAAAACAAATCCAGTTGGAAAACGTGTTGACAATACTGCTAAGAAATTCTTCAGATTGTATGATGGACCTTACACTTTGCTAAGACAAATTGGCAAACAAACTTTCAATGTATATGATGACACAAGACAGAAAGAATTGTGTAAGTACCATGCCAGCGCTTTAAGGAAGGTCTATGAATCAATAACTAGGTCACTGTGACAGGTAAAAGAGAACACGCATTAAAGTAGATACTGCGGAGCTACACACCAAGTCAACATGTATGGGAGGGGAATAATTTTGTTCAGCCCACCACACATAAGGGTAAATTGAATAATATTTTATTCATTATTATGAGCATAATGTAAATAAATATTGTATTGTTAAAAATGTACTGTACTATATTGTCTAATGTAAAAAGGCAAAAATTTAATAAAGATGTTTATTAAATTTTTTTTTATTAATCGGGGAAATAATGCAACAGTACAAATGTATAGGGTACTGTGCATTGCATAATTAGTTAAGATAGTTAATATAGTTTAAATAAATAATTCATATTGTTAGTAAAAATAATTCAGCTTTCAACCTGAACTGTAAAGGGAACAACCAAATTTCATGCTTGGACAGGTTGATCACGTCAGCTGGGTCTGTGTGTACAAGTGTATTTTACATGTGTGTGTGAGAACAGTTGATTCCTGTAAAGCGTCACCCCTAAATAAACGGTGTTAATTATATGAATTATTTAAATTGTAAAGAGTGTGTGCATAATATTACAAAACCAAATACGCCACAGTGTGTATAAAATAACGACGCACATGTGTACAAAAAATAGTGCGAAAATAATAAAAAGTACGGATATAGTGAAAATAATCACATATAAAACTTATATATTATATAAGATATGGAAAAACTTTTTATACACAGTGAACACATAAAAATTACCGAGAAGATGAATATCGGGTAATTTGCAAAAGACTTCGCATGTTGCTAAGACAAGCGAAATAATTGTGAAAATAATCGTGTTTAGAAAGGGACGCCAACGACAGACCGATACCTGCAGAGGATTGTCGAAACATGATTTTTGCGCCCTAGGGTACAAATACTCGAGACACGCCAACTTATTTCTCTTTCTCGTACAACTACCATGGCAGCTGAAGGCTCTGCCCAACGACAACAACTCATTTTCGATTAACCGAAGCGGCAGCTGGAGGCTCTGCACGACTACTAATCACTTTCGTGAGAGCACCTGCAGCCAGAGGCTATGACGGAATACGCGGGAGCAGTGAAATACGTGGAATAGAGTCCAGCGTACGGGACGAGGCAACGGACTACGGAGAGGATCTGAAGGACAGGGATCAAGGGCTCCAGGACTACACGACTACAGAGGAGCATCCAGGATCGAGGAACTAGGACCGAAGAGGATACGCTGAGTATTACTGCTAAACTAAGGTGAAACAAAACCATGTATTTGTAAAAACAAAAAGACTCAAGTAAAGACAACTAACCATGTAAAAAGAAAGACACTATAATTCAAAAGTGGAATTAATAATTTTTGAAAACGTAAATGCTTATTTGTATAGTAGTTAGAGTAATGTTTAAACGTATGAAAGTATAATTTTGAATGAATAATTTAATCAATGATATTTAAATTAATCTGAAAGAAAATAGTTAACTTTTTAAAACAAAGGAATGCATATGCAATAATAAAAAATATATTATTCAAAAGAGATCAGATAATCTAATAGTTATCAAAGTAATGAGCAAGTCGAGAGCAATATTATATAAAACAATGTTTATTGTAGTATAAGTGTGTATATTATGTTCTATGTGTAATACAAGGTATTACTTATATGTTAATAACTAGATGTGTACTACGGCTACACACATGCGAATAATAATGATAGCTTAAATCTCAAAGTTTAAATTTAAAAATTGAAAATTTTTAATTAATAAATTTTTAAATGGTTCTAAACAATTTCACGTTGTGTTATTATTATTACGATTAAACCAGTCATAATTTTAAAGCGTATGTAATGTTGCTTATAAACGGCGTTAACATTATAAAATAAATGGCTCACAAGAACATGGGTCTTCACAAATACTGAAAGTTATAATATATATATTGCAACGATACAATTTAAAACGGCATAGATAGGTAATATAGAAATTATCACAACAGAGTCTATATCTGGAGGTAGGAAAATTTACTAAATTAAAACAATAAAATTTACTACGGTATTGTCTTATTAATTTATAATATAAAATTGTTTATTTAAATTTGTCTTTCAATAATTTAAGTCTATTTGCTGGTTTTACAACTATGTTACTTGTTGCGTTGAATTCCGACAGTTTGCGTCCACACCGCACCTCGACTGGACCGCTGTGACTGCACGTCGACCGATGACTGCTACGCTGATAATTCACGTCTTTGCACCCACGCACACCGCGATATGATCTGTTATTGTTTATATTTTAACTCCACTTAATCTCAGGGATTTCAAAACTGGGTTAAATAAATCGTGTATTGATCTTACACAAACTCCGGTTTCTTGAAGTGTTCTCGCGTAACTATCAAAATATCTCGGCAGATATTTTCTCCCTACTCCGGGAAAATCTTCCACTGTACGCAAAAGCACTGGAATGATCTATTTTTGTATTTGAGTTGTCTAAGCGGTATTGGTTTCGAAGACCTGGATGCGTGAGTCAACTTCCAAGTTGAAATGAAAACGACCTGTCTTGTCCCGAAAAACTCGTGACAGCGGGTACATGTTTCTACGGCAAGTCCTAAGAAAAAAACTGAGCAAAATGCTCTCGACAGAAGACCATCTCAAATAAATTTTAGACCCTCTGATTGGTTGAAACTTTAGCGACGTCACAGATGAGAACAGAGATAGACTGAAATCATGATTAAACTCTGTCCGATTCTGCAAAGGCCAGTCTAGATTTAATCTACAAATTTTATTACTTTCTAGGAAATAACGAGAATAAAAGACGATTTTATTTAAAAAAACCATATAAAAATTATAGGTGTGGAGAATTGATTATATGGAAAATGTAGCTTATAACCATGAGAATACTCTGTCCAAGTTTAAGAGCGAAATGTTAATTTTCCTCGAAGTTATTAAATAAAATGTACGTAAATCACCCACGCACCCGCCCACTCACACACAAATATTTTACATGACATAAAAGATAATAAAATTGTAAACATTTTGGCATAACATACTTTTTTAAACATAGCTGGGTTCAAAATTTATTACTACTTTACAAAGAAAGAACAAAATCAATTAAAACATGTTTATGGCCATCAGAAAATGTTATATAGCAAAACAAGTTCACTGAAACTTCTTCATAGAGATATAAAGCTCAAAACCCAACGCACGCAACAATGCGAGTCAACAATAAGAGACAACAATAAGAGGAAACATTAGCATTTTGTACGTGAAATCCCTAGCGCAACGGACTTACGCAACTGATATGTAATTGGCAAAGTTTGTTAATCTCGTGGTATGCTCCGTGACTCCGGTCTTTTGTGTTTAAACTTTCCCTCTCAGCAGTTAGCACGCAAACGTACACTGTCTCTACAGTGTTCTGTGTATCCATACTTATAATGCTGATTGTTACGCGAGTAAATTCCGTAGTTAAAAAAAAAATATTACCTTTTATGCTTTACTCTTTTTTACTTATAGTCTTATTTATTGTAGACAAACACTTCTTTGCATTTTTGGCAACTTTCTTTACTTTATACTCGCTCACTCATTCTCCTTGGAAATACTCTTCTCCCAGTACTGCAATTCTCTTTCACAGCCGCCGGCTATGTCTTTTTGGTCTTATTCTTGTTGTTGTGGTTTTAGCTATTTTTATCTATTTATTCTTCTCATATTTCTAACCGTCTACGATCGATGTATAGGCTCTAGGTACGTTGTCCTTAACGATTTTATAAATAAGCAGCTGTTATAAAATAAATATAAAATAAATAAACATTAAGACAGTTGTTAACTAATCGATTTAAATCGATTATCAGTTATTTTACCTTAAAATCGAAACAATTTCAATTATTCGTTAGTTTCTATATGAATATAGAATTATTTCAATTGTTATTGATTTACTTACAAACTTCTGATGATGCTGATATTTTTCAGTGAACCGTGCGTCAGGTGTTGAAACAACAAAAACGCAATAAACTACTTGCAAAAGAAACGATATTGAATATGTAACGCCAAAACGCGAAAAAAAAGGAAGTTGAAGCAAGTGGCAGCTGTTGGATTGACATTGACCTATGTGAGAAGGTACAAAACGAGTTAACACAAAGGAGTGTAACAGCCTTCAATGTCGACGTGTACATGTCTGTAGGTATAATAAATCTAACAAGAGCAGAGGTTCGGCAGAGAGAAAATTTACCAGGAAATACAGAAGAGGCGTGTGAACAAGGTTGACAAGTGCAGCTGAAAGTGTGGAGAAATGAAGGAATTGATCTGGCTGATAGGCAGAACAGTCGCCAGAACAAAGTACAATGAGAAAATACTAAGAAAGAATACGACGGAGGCGAATGCACTAATCAACGGACCAGCGGGACGCGTAACGAAACCAAAGATTGTTCTAGCTGAATGTCATAGGAAGACACCCCGGCGAGCAGTACAAGTAGAAATACAAAAGAAAGCCACGCAGGAGGTTATTAAACTAATGTAACAGTACATCTGGACGTTAAAGGAAAAGGGTCATTCTGAGTAAGGGATAGCAAAAACACCACAGAGAAATTTACTAAGAAAGGCCACAGCAAGTGTGTAAACTCTAACAGAGGATGCAGCTGGACATTGGAAGACAATGCTGGAATTGGTCTCGCCTGGGTATAGAAAAGTCAGCGAGGGGCCAGACAAAGAGATACGGCGAAATCTAGAACAAAGTGGAGTACACTCATTAACCAGAGGCAGCTGTGCGTTAGAAGGCAATTAAGAGAATGTGTCTGTATGGGACATAAGAAAAAGTGACAGGATGATTGACGCGTGTGAAATCGAACAATCGTCACAGGCTGAGGGTGAAACCAAGAGCAAGGAAAATAGAGTAGGGAAGTAAGATATCCTATCAGAAACCAGAGTTCAACGTAGGCGGGTTTCCAGAAGTAAAGTTCTTGGAGGTCTAGAACGAAAAACCAATGGAAACGTCGCGTAGGAACGTGTAAAGAAATAGGAGGGAATTTTCATGGGAAGGCAGAACTATAGCCAATGATAAAGAAGGTGGTGGACCACGAGAGTCTTAAAGGGGAATTAGGAGGAATCAGTATATAAAATAAGCCGAGATCGCGATCGGGGGATTCTTTCGGAGGAGTAGGTCGGAAGTGTTGACGAGATGATGTTATAAGTGGAGTCTTAACATAACAGTTCAGAGTCTTTACGGAAATTCAGAATTAGTCGGTATTGAAAGTCTGCGAATTGACTTAAGACGTACGAAGATTTAAGGTATACAAATAATTGTGAAGATTTGTAACTTATATTATATTTCGTAGAACCAAAGTTCACAAACAATGTGTATAATACAATTAATATTGAGGAGTGCGAACTAAGGTAGTCGTAATATATTACGACTTGTTGTAAAACAATTCAGATCGAAACATGTGTTTGAAAACAGTCGTGTGAAAATTATAACTCGTCTAACAAGAATAAACGTTATCACTAGTAACCAGTAATTATGTATTGGAACGTCGAAAGATGCCGGAGTGTGTTAGCCAGAGTGTAGTGATCAAAAAGTGTTCAACGTATCATGCACTACGAGAATAAACCACGATATGATTAGCGCATCTACACTTTCATGGCAGAGCTATGGAGAGGGAATGATAATCAACGCAGTTCTACACGCCACAGATTGGATAACGTACCAAGAGTAACTGTTATGCATTAATTAATATATTGTTAAAACACTGACATTTTTTTTGTACACCTGATTGTTAGCAAAACAACGCATGAGAGCGGGCGCGCGCGCTCACACACAGTACACAAAATACGTTGTGACTAAGAAAGTTTCTTAATTGCAAATGAGAAAAATTGTAACAGAAGGGCAGAAGGGAATAAGACCCTAATACCTTGCATAAGACGACGGTTGGAATGTAAGTATAGCTAGCAAGAATATTTTATCTTCCAATTCCTAACAGGACATGAATTCTTCAAAACGTATACACATAGAATCAACAGAACAGATGATGACTTCTGCATATGTAGTACAAGAAGGTAGATGGTTTATAGCAGTCATAGGCAACCTTGGAATTTACAGGGGCGCATATATAACTGAGGACCGGTTTGATGAGCGCACTCCTTACCATCCCATCAATGGAAATTTTAAAGTTGCGGAGTTCAATACCTGGACGTTACAAACATTAACTGTAGCTTTATAATACACTTGCGGTTATATATTTTATCGACGTGGAACATCGAATTAAAAAATGCTTTGCAGTAATTTTTATATAAATTTGTCAAATTTTTCACATTAGAAGTAGGTCATTAACAATCAGTCATCATGCACACGCACGTTAAAACTAACAGCACTTTAAACAAACAAACAAAATGGTTAAACAGGAACAAATTTTAATAAAAATAAATTTAAAAACTTACCATATTAACACTATTTATTTTTATAAAATTCACAGAAATGTAAAATTTTTAAAGAAATCACATTAATAACATAAACGAAGGTCTTAATCCTTTTTTTTAATATAACTCACAGTAATTATAAGTTAAGTTTGAAACGGCCTATACTATTTTATAATACACTACTTCGAAGCAGGTACAATACGGGTGCTTTCCTACTTTCTCTCTTCTAGGTTAGCAGCCCATGCGCTGGTTGGCAGCAGCTCGCCATTCTTCATGCTTCTCTGCTTTTCTTTTCAATTCAGATTATGATGTGCAGTTCATATCGACCATAAGCTGTTTCATGCAGTCTAAACAGTGACGTCCTCTGTGATTCTTCCCTTCAATTGTTCCTTCTATTATTCTCTTAACCAACCCATTATGTCATAGTATATGTCTTATATACTTAGCTCTTCTGCATTTTAAATTTCGCAGACAGCTCTTCTCCTCCTGAGCTCTTCTAAAGGCTTCCTCATTCGTTATCTTCTCCCTCCAGCTAAACTTGAATATTCTTCTGTAGCACCAGGTCTCAAATGATTGGAGTCTTTTCTTGTCACTTTCTCCAATTGTCCAAGATTCACTTCCGTGTAGGATTCACTCACGTGTAGTCCATACTCCACACGTATGTTTTTACTAGATTCTTCCTTATTTTTAGGCTAATATTGCTTGAAGTGAAAAGGTTTTTCTGTTTGTTGAAGGCAATTTCAGCCTGGTTAATTCTGCTTCTAATTTCCTTACTGCTACGTCCGTCACTTGTGATTTTACATCCCAGATAAGTTATATTCTACAACTGCCTGGAGAATATTATTTTCAAGAGTTATCCTGACTGGATCTTCTTCCTTCCGACTATAGACTAGGAATTTGGACTTTTGTTTATTTATTTTCATATTGAATTCATTCTTCATTACTTGATCCATTGTGTCAAGAGTCTTTTGTAGATCTTCGTTGCTCTCTGCAGTCACTGGTATGTCATCTGCGAACCTAAGCATGTCCACTTTTTCCTAGTGTATGTTTACCCCGAGACGGGTGTCTTCCCTTACTCTATCGATCGCGCTTCTTGGACGTACAAAAGAAAAGATAAATTACAAATGGTTCGCGGGCGCAGGATTGCCGACTGTTGGTCTAGAGTACACTGTGTTTGAATACCCAAGGTGGGAAATATTGAGAGTGCCTGAAGATGAGTCTTTGATGAGATAGTACGAAAGAAGCAGGCTGATTGTGTAGGAGAAGCACTATGGTTGGTCACTCGATGGCCAGTGGTTCCCAAACTTTTCAGTCCGGGGATATCCTCCCGCTAAATAATTTAAAACTCACAGACACCGCCTGAGTTCTGAAATGAAACAAACAGTAAATATGATAGTAACTCGTATGTTTTAATTAAAATGTATTAAAATCAAAATTCGTTTAACTTGCAATATTATAATATTAACGATATCATACACAGTTTGATGTAAACAATGAAGCTGCTTTTGAACAAGCTCTGCAGTAATGGGTTTAACGTCTGATAATTCCAATATTAAGTCACTCTCGACTTCTAGTTAATTTTTTAATTGTGATTTCAAGTACGTGAGCTGCAAGAATTCGGTTTCACACAAATAAGTAGAGGGAAACACATTTCAACGCCTCAAAGCTTTTTTGGGAATTCAGGATAGTCAGTCGTTACATATAACCAGACGTCAGCTTGCTGTAATTGTAAAAACTGTAATTTTAATGAACTGTCAGTTGAAAGTTCTGCCAATGAACCTTTTTTTTGTAGTGTAAGAGATAGGTCTATTATCCCGAGCACGGGAGAAGTCCGTTGGGATGCATCCAACGAGGTGAGAGCGCGGCGTTGTCAAGTGTATAGTAGTTGTCTTCATAGAAAGTTCCAATTATTTAACTACCGGTAAATAAATAAATAATTAAATAAATTATAATATTATTATAAAGTATATCTTTTATATTTATAAGTAAAATATTTATACTTTATATAATAAAGTATAACAAAGTAATAAATAAATAAATAAGTATAATTATAAATAAATAAAGTAATAAATAAAGTATATTATAATACTTTATAATAAATTTATATCTATTCTATTTTTCGCTCATCTATTATCACAGTGTTATTAAAGACAGTAATGACATTTTTAATTTAAAATAATTAATAAGTAATGTACAAAACTTTTATAAAATTATTGTTTCTCATTGTAATCTAATCTGACGTAAATATGTTTATACTGAAAAGCAATTTAATTTTTAAATTGGTTTTATTAAGTCACAATTATTAACAGAATAGTGATATTTTATTCTACATTAAAGAAATACTTATATTCTAATTTGTAAAAGAGCGGACATAGTATTTAATACTATTGTATTTTTATGCCAAGATATCTTTGAGTTATTCTTATTGTAGTTGTTTATTAACGTGAAAATGTGCTTCGTAACAATTTATTTTGTTATTTTGATTTATTAAATTTAAATGACAAAATAATTGTCATGTTATTAATGAAAGTAAGTTAGACACGTTATATTACACTTTAGCGACACGCCGACAATTTGGCTGTGTGCTTTGCTACAGATTGTAGCGCTGATATAGAATGCAGTGTGTCAAAATTCTCTTATCGACACATTTTATGTAATTAATTGAATAAAATATTATAAATTTAAGTTAAATATTACAAATACAAATTATTAGGTTTTGACAGAATGACATTGAAGTGAATCTACCTTAAATTGCTGTTAGTGTGTCGGGAATATCTGCATCGTCATCGAGGAGGTGGCGTTCTTCATGTGTGCTTCTGACGCACAATAATTGCTGTCCGTATCACTATCATCTACCAGATTGATCACTATTTTATCAAGGTTATCCGCCCTTGCACATTCTTTGTCAACATCATCTTCTTGTAGTTTTTCGGCATGTTTAATGCGCGATTGCCAGTCCTCTTTGGTCACTCGGCCAAGTGCTTCACGGACAAGCGTTTCGACATCAGACAACTTAAATGTCTTGTTATTTTCAGCAACGTCCCTCTTAACCTTTGCCCAAATCAGGTCGATCGGGTTATAATGGCAGTGATATGGTGGAAGTCTGACCACTGAATGACCCATTAAACTGGCAATCACATGCAGTTCGTAGGTTTTTTCTGTGTTCTTAAATGGCTTCACCATTTCTAAGAGTTCCACCTTAGTTTCATTATGACTAAAAGCAATACACTTTTCGGTAACCCATTTCCGAATTTCTTCTTTTTTCCAGTTAGTGGCTGGTATTTTTTCTGCCAGCACCGAGTGATAAGGGGCATTGTCCATTACTATTACGGAACCTTCCTCTAGTAGGTTGAGGAATGAGATGAACCATTCTTTGAAAGAGAGAGCATTCATCTCGTCATGATAGTCCTGGCTGTTAGTCTTCGATTGGAAAATCCATTCACAGTCTTTCATAAATCCCTCATTCGAGCCAACGTGGCATATTATAAGCCGTCTTCCCTTACCGAGGGTTACTTTAACGCCAAATGATTCGTTGTTATCTTGTCAACCGTATTTCAGACTATGGTGTTCGTTGACCCATGTTTCTTCCAAATAATAAACAGGGCGTTTATCTTCCGACTACCTTAACTGGTGCATTCTCCTTAAAAATCTTAAGCGTGATACCACGATGTCACTTCTCTCCATTAAAAATCTCCTTCCGCCTTTCATTTTACGATATTTGAAACCAATTTTTTTTAACAGTCTACGAGTCGACCAAACTGAACCCTTATAGCCTAAACTGTTTCTTAAATCTGTAGTTACTTTTTCTGCTGTTGGAAATTCTCCCTTATCATAATACGAAAATATTGTTCTCCGTACAACGTCCTTATCAAATTTGTCCATTTCAGTCATTTCACATTTTCTTTTTTTTCCAGGGGTTGAAAATATTTTATCAGATGGATCTTCATTCACTGTTGTATTAGCCTCCTTACAAACTCTGTTGACAGGCTTTTCACTGATATTGCAGGCTAAACTACACAATTTTGCACATTGATTAAAGTTAACAGTTTCCCTAAACTGCGGATTCGAAAGCTTTTTAAAAAAATTGTATACATTCCAAACAATGTACCTCTCACCACTATGCAGGGTTTTTCCTTTTTTTCCTGTAATTCTAAAAGTATTGGCGTTAACACCTGTAACTTCCATGATTACAACACTTTTAAGCACTTAAACCTTCACTTCAAAATCGGATAGCACTTGTCACAAACTGAAAAGTTCGAACGCTCCCACACAACTGAATCATAACAAGGAAAAAACCGTTGGTACAGGATGTGTTCACTCAAGTCACCTTTTCCAGAAATATTCTAAAAATAGTACGCGATCAGTGTGGCAACACCGCTCCGCACTGATTTGTTTGTTCAAGGTTGCGCGCTCAGTACGCTCCGCCTTCAACGGACTTTAGCCGTGCTCTTGATTGTAGTCTGTTCGGCTGACAAACAGATCTGCTACACGAAATGATTTAAACACATTATTAAAGCCATTAGTTTGAAATTAATTTCACAATTAGAATTAGTTTGAACCCCCAAAAACAAAATACAGGAATCTTCAAGTAATTGTTTTAAGATTCTAAAATTTAGATTTTAGAGAATAAAAACTTGGAGAAAATTATGGCATATTCTACTTTTTTTCTTAAAAGTGTCTGCGGATTCCCTGAAACATTGTCGCGGACCCCACTTTGAGACACAGTGCTACGTCATGCACACTGGTTCACCACCCGGATCAAGAAGCATAACGTTAGGGGGATGTCAAGACAGTAGTATGTGGGTGATGATATAAAAGGAGGAAGAAGGTTTGTGGCGACTAACAGACTCTCTACGGAACGGAAGGAATTGCAAGCCCACCAACTGTGTATTGAGAACAAGGAAATAAAAATTGATAGGCCGTTAACTTACAATAGGTAAGGAAGAAGAAGACGAAGAAGAAGAAGAAGAAGAACCACAACAACACCGACAACGACAACGACGACAAGATCGAGAACGAGAACGAGGACTAGAACAAGAGAAAGAAGAAAAAGAAGAGAAGAAAATGAAGAAGGAAGAGTTCTTCCGGAGACAACCCAGATAGAAAATTGGGCTGGACGTGGCATCCCCCTCCCAAAATAAAACGTGGCAGCCCCACTATCGGTTGCCCTACGATATGCTAGTAACATATTCAGAGAGCATATTAATAACAAAACTATCGCAAGCCACATATAAAGAGACGGATCAAACACTATCGACCACAGCTACCAATAAAAGGGAATAAATGTGTAGAAAATATTTATAACTGGAAGACGGTATTTGGGGCTGAGAGCGGTACAAGTGCACAAGAATCAGTTGTAACGCCCGGGCCTGGAACCTCGCAGAGTGAAAGCTGTGGCCAGTGGGACGTTATTAACAAAGCATTTATTTAAAATACCAAATTCGTTTATTATTGGCAAAGCAACATTCAACTGTTATCGTTCGACATACCTATTGAAAATCTAGTTCATAGCTTATATAAAACAGTGATTTCCTCTCATTAACATAACAATAACAGACTATTTAAATCTCAACTGCACACCTCCTTGAATAGACATCTCAATTGCAAATATTTCTTAATTGAATATTTTACTGAATTTGAAAACATTATCTTAGCTATTCAAAGCATTCTTGAATAATAAAACATTACAAAAATTTGTTGAAAATATTTTTATAAATCAAGAAATCTTCTGAGCATTTTTGAGCAAACTAATTAATTTTTCGAAATTATTTTAATACTTTAAATTTATAAATTAAAACAAATTCTGTAGTTACGCTTTTGTTGAAGAAATTCCATCGTTGCAAAAATGATGCGCGTAGTGTGAGCGAAACAGCCAAAATGACCATCTTTCCGGTAGGCTTCGTCGATCTTATACCCTCCACCAATACAACGCAAGGAGTCTCAACGAGTTAATGCCCAAAGTTCAGCCAATCAGAAGTGGACTTTTTGCACGTGTCTCGACACTCATCAGGTCACGTAAGATGACAATTGTGACATCTATTATTGTAAACAAAAGGCGGATCTTGCGGTTCACAAATACTAACAAGAAAACTCTTTTTTAACTATCTCGCTAACAGATAGGTTGCTATATCGCTACACATGTCATGATAAACATGGTTAACTAACTTCCTCAAAGTTGATCAATTTTGTTCCCTTTAAATAAAACTAAAATATTTATTTGTCGAATTAAACAAATTAAAATGTATTTACAATACAAAAATATATTGTTACGACGGTCTACTTGATTGGCGTAGGCACAGTGGAAAACAAAATACAAGACACCAATTAAGTCACTAATCACCAGCTTTACAGTAATTATCACAGTCTCTACAACAAATCAAATAAAAATTGTTCTCACGCAATAAAATTTCAACTAATACAAAACACAATTGTATTACAATTACACCGCCCGATTATAAAACACAACACTTCACTAATAACCACTTGAACGCACATAGTAATCACTTGTAATCGCCCGACAATAAACTGAACTGAGCGTCCCTGCGTACCTGTAATTATACCCCGCAGAAAATCTAGATTATTCCACATGCTACGTAAGATGCTCTACACTACGACGTAATTGATTGCGGTCTTGGCACAGTGCGTGCGGCTGCGCGAGTTCTGGCACAGTCTAGCAAATGCGCTGAGAATCACGTACGCCACAACATTCAGCTGGATTCCTCTGAAACATTCGATAAACACGTAGATTGTTCTGTAACGTCGTAAGATTATAATAATGTATAAAGTCGTGATGTGGAGTGTGCTGGGCGTGACAAATCCAATTCAGGAGAGTCCAACTATGAACAAAATGAATGCTTGATAATTGGCGACTTTTGGGACAAAGACAGCGTTATAGATACATTTTTCCAGAGAACAAACAGAGTAGTATTATTGTAAGCCGTTAAGTACGAGGAAACACTGCCAACAGTAAACGTATGAGTAGGGAGGAGGCGGTGATGGGGGCTGGAAACACGAGGTGAAGATTTACATTCAACTTGAGCGTAGGCAATTAGCGTAGTGTGTGTGTGACGTCACGTGGCAGAGACATTAACGCACACCGTACGTACGCTGTCTGCCATTACGCATCATTATTGACGCTATTATCACGTAATTGACGTTAACGTGAATTTAATAGCGTACATTAAGGTATCTTTTACAATTTGATTACGAGACGAGTTTCAAAGCACTGTGCTGTCACTGCATTATGAAAGGCGTAGATTAAGCCAGTCAAATTGACAACTCTCGTAAGTACCCATTTCTTACACACGTTTTCCTCTATATAGGTCTATATGTATCGTTACGACGGTCCCCTTGGTACAGTGGAAAACAAAATACAAGACACCAGTTAAGTCACTATAACCAGCTTCAATTAGCACAATTCATAATTTGTAAACAACAATAATTGAAGTAAAAATTGTCCACACGCAATAATAGTGCCAACTATAAAGATATAAAGAATTCCGCACTAATTATAACACAATAACCCTTTGCTACAATACTTCTACAAACACTGGATCCGCGCTAAGTAAATCGCTCAACACCACTGAACTGACAAGCCGACTGCTTTGGTTTTTTGTAGGTAGCGCACGCCTAATAAAAATCTTCCGTCCTCAATGTGCACGCCACTTAATGCTGACGCTAATGCGTATTTCAAGTGGGCTCTTGAAGAATCTGGAACAAACCTGAACGCGGCCTTGACTGAGGCAACACCTGGCTACTATTTGGGGAGAGGAACGCTTTCGCGGATCGATACGGTTCTCGTTACAACATACTGTATATGGTGACCAATTATACTGCTTTTCCTTGCCTCAAAGATTCTAATCTGCGTCTATCTTTTCCGGAATCTCTTTATAAACTCATACCTATCAAAAGATGCCATATCCCACGAATAGAACAACGAAAAATCTACCATAAAACCGCAGAGAAATGGATTTTAATGAAACTACACAATAATCCGTATAACATTACTAGAAGTTTAAAACTTGGATGAAATCATACTATACCATTAAAGAGTCAGGAAAAAATAACAATGGAAGGGATAGAGAGGAAGAGGAGAAGCAATACATTTTGTGTTTACAAAAAACCAAACAAAAATTTATAAATTAAGTATGTAAATTAAACATGTTTTTATTAATCGCAACAGTCAGGAGAACACAACAATAAACATACAACAAAAAACACACTTTTTCTAAGTAAGTTTGGAACATTTCAGGCTTATAAAATCTATTGTTGTTTAAATCCTTAAATTCGTAGTGACCGTCAATCAATGAATTTTTTCGGTAGAGGGTTTGTAAGGATCGGTCAAAAAATATGGCATAAATTTTAAATTATTAGTGCACAAATAATTCAAAATTTGTCTTATATTTTTTGACCGATCCTCACAAACCCTTCACCGGAAAAAATTTGTTGTTAAACTTACTAATTGAATATAGTTTACTTAACTTACTTATCAAAGTTAAGGGAAATGACTTTTAGAAGTGGACAAATTCAAATCAAATATAACAGATTATTTCGCACTTTCACACACACACACACACACACACACACACACACACACACACACACACACACACACACACACACACACACACACACACACACACACACACACACACACACACACACACACAACTCTTAACCGTTCAGCTAGCCAGTGCATGTTGTAACGCAAATTATTAAAGAAAATTTTCGATGAAAGGAAACACAGTAGCAAGGGTCAGCTGTCAACCTAACAATAATATACGACGGAGCTGTACCAGCGATAGTTCGAAAAGTAGCGTGTGAAAGCCATTAACGACAGGAAGGTATTGTGTCAGAAAAGACAGTATATCAGTAATAGCAGCTGTCCGCTTAAGGGACAGTGCGTGTGGCGAGCTGCACTAACGGAAGAACAGGAGAATATGTATCACAGGAATATTACTAAGAAAGGATAACTGAAGAGACATTGCGACGAACAACAGGCCACGTGTGTGACTTGGCTCCAGAACACAGCTGGACATGGTTCACAATGGGCGAAAGGAATCGTACATGTGTGGAAAGCACAAAGGCCATACTCTGTATGCAATTGAACGAAACAGCGGGAATCATGTTTACCGGGGAGTGTTCCAGTGAAGCATAAAAACTGCAGCCCAGATGTATCCGTTAAATGAGTTACTAAGAAAATGATTTCACCAGCGTGTGAACGGAAAGGGGGTGTAACAAGACAATACTCAAATCGCACACACTTCAGGAAGATGCACATGTTGAACCAGAAGGCCTGCTGTGCGACAAGACGACAATTAAGGGGATAAGTATGAAAGGAATTATGTAGAACAATCAAGTTGATGGGCAGGCGTGAAATTTGGTCCTTCTATCATAGGGTATGGGTGAAGCTAAATGGAAGAAATATGAGTAGGAAATTAGAGAGGCCTATGAGAAACAAGGATTTGGTCAAGGCGTTTATACAGAATAGGTTGCCAAGGAGACGAGGAAGAAGAACGAATAAGAATGGTTACAGGAGACAAGCCAGAAGTTTAAGGAGGAGTTTTCGTTGAAAAATGGGTGAAAACCAATAGTAATGAAGAAGGTGGGAAAGCTAGCATCTTGAGCAGAAATATGGGAGAAATGGATTATAAAAATAAGTGATGACTGCGAACGCGTCTCAGTCTTACGCAATAGCTCAGTTTCACTCAATTTAGGCTCAGTTGTACGCAGTTGTACTCAATTTTATATCAGTTTTTTTTTTTTTAGTGCAAAGTCTCAGTTCAGTTTTCAGTCAGTTTTTTGGCAATAGTCTTAGACAGTCAGCATAAGTTCTATTCTCAGGCTTTCTTATTTTCTTGAGTCAGAACTTCAGTATACTAGAGACAGAGTTTTAATATTCATGAGTTTTAACTGAAGTCTGAACGGAATGTTAATCGAGAGTTGTAAGGAAGTGCGGGACTTATGGGAGATCAAAGTAGAATTTTGAAAAGAGACATAGATTTATTCGAGAAGTCGTAAAATGACAAGTTAAGCGAAGGCGATCTGAAGTTTGACGGAGTGTTAAATTAAAGACGAGAGAGGAAGAACAAGTCGGAAATACAAACTAGACATGATGATCGTGTAGAAACTATTGTAACTGTTTACATTTATTAAACAATGTCAGTTGTAGTGACAATGAATTAAGTCCACGAAGAAACTATGCCGACGAACAAATGACAAGAATTCGGTAGTGATTACTGAAGTATTAAAGTACCAGTTGTACGCGATGAGACTTAATTAAAATTAATTCGGCGTTAAAGAGATACTATTAATAACTGGTGCAAAACCTAAGTTATATATCGAGAATTTGCAAAAGAATTAGGAACGCCGGAGTGCGAAATACGAAGTGTTGTGAAAAGAGTGTTCATTCGGAAGGTGATGAGTGCGTCAATCAGCGCATCGGGAATCCTGGAGGACGAGAGAGAGAGCGAGTGAGTGGAGATCATCACAGTTTCACGACACAGTTGTGGATACGTACCAAGAGTAACGAATTTATGTATACTTAGTGTTTAGGAAAACCCACTGTCTGTCGCTCTAAAAGAATTCGCTGATAGTAATATTTAAAATCATATTTAAACTTGTTCACGTTAAATTAGAATGACCGATTATTTAAAGATAAACACAAATGTCTATATAACACTATGAATCCATTTTGTCAAGATAAATTTTGTATAGAGCACAGAATTATAATTATTAATTTTTTATTTAGATTAAAGACCTTGAGAAGATGCTCAAGGTAAATGAATGGTTACGGAAGTAACTAATTAAATTGATATTAACATGTACTGTTTCCAAGTTGACGTTATGTTTTGAATAGCAAGAACTATGAACAAATAACTTTAGTATCACAATACCTGGTGTATGCTTTACTTATTTAAATGTCACCTGGAATGAGGTATAACTGATCCTTAATATTACAAAACGAAGCAACATCATAAATTACAACACATTAAAAGACAACGTTAACCCTGTAGCGTTGTGTATGACGCCCGACAGGTGGGGCCCGCTAGAGTTATTTAACTGTTTTTATTGCCTTTATTACTTTTATATCTTAATTATTTTATATTCATTAAATGCAAAGTTGTATATGGCTCACTAAAGCGGGGCAGTAACAGTGTATATGGCCTCCAAACGTGGTGCACAAGAAATATAAAACACAAAAAATAAACAACGTAACAAATGATAGTTGTAATGTGGATACTAGTCGTCCGACTTGTTTCTGGTAGTAGTGGCATATGGCTGGAACTATGCCCGGCTCTAGTAGAAGCGCGGAACATTAAACATGGCAACGTTGCGTCCGAGACCTATAAGCATAGTGTAATAAAATAGCTAAAGTAAACATGTTATGTTTTGATTTAATTTCATAGCGTTACTAAACAAATGAGTAGCCCTATTTATAGCTAAATATAAATTATAGGTCTGTGCGCACTTAATACTATACTTTTAAGTTGAAGAAATTAGTGAATTAGTGTTAAGCCTAATTAATTAATTTTGTTGAAATTATTGAATTCGTATCACATGAATGAGTTAATTATTATATTTATTAAATAATATAACAGTATTTGACATAATAAACTTTTAAATTGAAAAAAAATGATGAATTTTAAAACTGCAGTTAACCGGCAATTAAAAATGACGCAATTTGATAATTGGAATACATAAATTAAGAGATCGTCTAGTCAGCCTAAAAATATCAGCTGGTTCCAGTGTTGCCGCGTTTAATGTTTTGCCCTTCTACTAGAGCCGGCCATGGTTGTACCAAAGCCAGGAATCTCAGTGTGTCGCAGGCCTAATTCTTTACAGGGGAAGAAGAAGAAAACTGTCACAGAAGCCATGGACAAATGGATTTGAAGGAAACTACAGAATATTCTCTGTTTGAATGAATACAATTGCTTCAAGTTAGGGATTAGGAAAAGTTTGTATTCAAACTTGTATTAAAGCTGACTGTGCCATCAAAGTAAAAAATATATAAAACGATGGAGGGGCATAGAAAAACTAAGAGAAAGGAGAAATTGATAGAGAAAGATTATTCTTATTTAGGCTGTACAATGTTTACACATTTTCCTGAACCAAAGCTTACAGAAGTAATTTAATTCTCATCATCGACTGCTGCTTGTCCATCCAAAGAGCTTCTATAATTTCTCTTCCCTTAAAATAGTCTGAATTTCTTCTATCCAGGTGAAAGGTGGTCTTCCTCTTTTCCTTCCTCCTGGTGGGGTCTATTCCATGACTCTCCTTGGCAATCTTTCCTATGTCATTATTTTTGTGTGTCCATACCATTGTAATTTTTTTGTTTGAATAAAATCAACAATTGAATTTTGAGAGAGAAAGATCATTTGTTTAATGTGAGAGAGACAGGAATGAAAATTTAATTTGAAGGTAAAAATTAGGTTAAAAATTTTTACTAATCTCAACAGTTTACGGTAACATCACCAAAACCTATACTTTCGTTGAGCTGTCTTAAAACATTACAGGCTTGTAAAACCGATTGTACTGTAACTTTGTAACAAAATATAATTTAATTGTCCTACTTATCTGATTTAAAAGAATTTACATAATGAGTGCAGAAATTTGCGTCGAGTAAAACACTTGATGTAGTACAAATCTATTTAACAGAATTTTAAAGAAGAAAATGTGTGTGTGTGTGTGTGTGTGTGTGTGTGTGTTAAACAAATACAGAAGTTTCTAAAAATAAATTGTAATTTATTCATTTGCGTGCAAAGTTTTAAAGACGGCAGACGTTTTTGAACTGGCAAACAACATTATCAGTTTTAGAGGCAAATTAAATTAGGCCGTTTCACGTGATAGGAAAGTAAAGAAACTGTTTTAAGTATTTTAATTTGCTTGTATAAAAAATTAACATAACTTTATTTTGAAGCAGACAAAAGTGGTTTCAGTTTTATTTCAGGCAGAAATTAAATGCTGAATTACCGGAGCTCGCAGAAAAAAACTGAATATTTCTTTACAATGTTTAACAAACCGTTAATTAATCCTTTTAATATGTTTTAATTAATTATTTCATGTCATCAACGTCTAACTCGTCTTTTTAACAAATGTTTATTGTGCAACCAAATATACTTGACGCAACGAACACAAAAATCCTACTACCTGGCCGGTGTTTAACAGTTTATAGTCGCGTTGGGAACATGGTCAGAAATATATTTATTTTATAATACTTGTAACTTTGCAATAATTATCTTTATATTTTACATGGATACAAACATTAAATTGATTTATAATGTCCAGTGCTACTTCAGGCTTGTCTTGTCCTTTTCAGTAACAAATATACCGTGTGCATTATTCTCTAGAGAGCCACACACACAAAGTGTTACAATGAAAAACAATTGCCATCACATTTATTCAGCCAGTGACCCAATTCTACTGTACGTTCTTAAAGAACCAAGCGTTTCACACTATAACAAGGGGACAAAGTATTTTACCAACAGCGAGGGAATTTATTCGACAAAATCGCTGTTTTGCTCCCTTGAGCTACCAACTACCAACTACCAACTACCAACTACTTGTCGTATTTGTTCGCGGGTGTCGTTGTAATAATCTACAACATTATATTGCAAATTTATATCTAAACGAATAGATTCGACAAAACCTGTTATTTTCCATTCTTTCGGCACATGCACCTTAGGAAATTTATTCCGAATAATAATTATTGCGTGTGGTATAAAAATATCGGTGTGGAGAACTATACATATATATGACTTCCATGTTCTAAGATTTATATTTAAAATCATTTTCGAAATGAAATATTTCCCTAGAAACTCCGTCTTTCTTAAACTGCGTATACCACCTCACGTTAGCGCACTCGATTTTCACTGATGATGGCAGTCGATGGCACTGCCGAAACGTCTGGTTTTGCAGAAAACATTGGGCCACCGCCAAACATGCCGGGAAGGAATTTTAACAACTAACTACTTCCTTGTTGCCGATAACGTAGTACACATATAAAAATATATCCCCTCCCATTTCAACTACCATTTTCATTTATAGAAAATTACCCCCACCCCCTTCAACAACCCTTTTTATTTATACATATTTCATCGACCTTTTTACAGTGAATTATTATAACTTTCTTTTCAGGATACTTTATTTATCAAAATTAAGTACTTTACTCTAGTTAAAACATAAAACGTTTGCAAGTAAACTGGCCCTTCCCCTTAACCGATCTTCACCAAATTCAACAGCCCTTGAGGCCTACAACGCGGGAACATATGGAACAAATTATTTGATTCTGTTTGAATTTGCGGCAGTTATCATTCGCCATAGAAAAATTGTACACAGACACACGCATAGACACTTTTCGGGAAAAGAGTTTTCTTCATGTTTTGAATGTAGTACAATCTGAATCTGACCATATCTCGAATACGATTTTTCCGCAATCACGATACTTCCATTTCCTTATGGAACATAGAAGTAAAAGAAGAACAGATAATGTTATAAATTGATCTTGCGTTTCAGTTTCAAAAAAATCATTTCCACAGCGCACTTTCACAACTGTGCTTATCTTTAATGGATCCCGTTGTTGAAAACAGATACCAACAGGAAAAGGAAAACGTTTAGTGTCATCGATATGCATTAGGAATTTGCCGTACACAACTATGTGTCACAAGGGTTATTGTAAAATTCTGGGCATTGTTTTCCGTAGCATTGTTTTTCTTATGTGATTGTTACATCAGCAGCTGGAGTTCAAGCAACAAAGTATTCGCTTTGCGAGTTCCAGTAATTCTGCATAATAATCACTGTCTCAAACAACAATGAAATCACTTTTGGCTTCATCAAACGAAAGTTGTGGTAAAGCTTTAGACAACTCGCATTAAATACTTAAAACAGATCTTTACTTTTCCATCACGGGAAACAGCATAATTTAATTTGCCTTTAAAACAGATAATAATGTTTGGCCGATTGGAAGAAAGTCTGCCGTCCTTAAAACTTCGCACGCTAATGAATAAATTACACTTTATTCGGTAAACTGTAGTCTTTGTTTTACAAACAAATAGACAGGCAGACACACACACGCATGCACGCACACACACATATAAAGCGAAACATACCTTTCGATAAAATTGTGCTAATTAGATTTATGGTATATAATAATATAAAAATATTTTATCGATTGTTAAATTTTGCTCTTCTGACTTAATGTCATTTAATGACATTAATTAATTATTAATGTCATTTAAATGAGTCACTGCATTTAATTATTAAATTAAATTCAATTAATTTTACAAGCTTGTATTATCACACGGCTACTTAAAGAACGTATAAGTTTTAAAATTTAGCTTTAAAATTTGAGAGAGTTAAACTGTTCAATTTAAATTTTAACTATAAATTATTCATTATTCAAAACCCAAACGTCCCTGTCCTTCTCCTCTCTCACTCACTATTCTCTCTTTCTCTTTCTCCTTCTCTCTTTCCTCCTCTCTATCACCCTCTCTCATTTTCTCTCTTTACCTCATACCCTCCTACCTTTCTTATGGTCTGGTATAGTCACGCGCTTGTGCCCACGTTGTAGAGTAACTATGCCTTTGTAACTTATCCACCCAGGCATTCCAGATACGACCGTTCTATTATAATCTCTTCCTACCAGTAGTGATTGGGCAGCGTAAAGATATTATTATATCATGATAGTTTTATTATATTTTACTATTATATTTTAATTATATCTTCAGTATATTACTATATTCTTCACAATCACATCAGGTTTCTTCTACATAATTTTTATAAGTAGTTTTAATTACCTTAATATTATATTAAATTGTTTACTATTTTATAATTTATATGTAGTTGTTTTACACGAACAGGCCAGCCATGGACAACGCAAATATCATTTCCATTCCTTCTCCTGCCAGAAGGCCCTCATTCGTACACTATGCGCCGCCTTCCTTTAGAGTGTCCACCCCTTCCTGGCCTTATTATCACCGCAGAGAACCTCTAGACTTTGAATTTTGTTTCTGTATGTAATTTGTAGCCACACAAGGTTCAGAGTGCTGGAGTGCAGTCTCTCCGAAATACTTTGAATTATACATTGTAAATTAGAATAAGGAATGAAGATATAAGGGCTGAACTTGAAGTAAATGTCATAAATAAAATTATTTCAATTTACAGAAGACAGTGGTAGGATGATCTGCAAAGGATGACAGAGGATCGATTGCCGAAAGAGGCGCTGAACTTTAAAGCCATTAGTAGAAGAGACGTGGGTCGTTCGAAGATTAGATGCGTGTCGGAACAAATTTATATAACCTAATCATTGAAGAGGAGAAGAAAAAGAAGAAAACACAGAATCAGTTTTTAATTTCATGCTACAACAATTTTAAATATTTTTCGGTTTTTTGGGGGGTTATCACGCATATTCCCGCCTAGGTTCACCCCTGTTGTAAACAATACAGAATAACTTTTTTAATGAATGGAACTGAAAGAGTTGCTGGTAATAAACTGTGTGTGATGTGTGTGTGTTGTCACCGGACAAAAGGCTTGTCGCATGACAAATGGCGCCAATCGTACAATTCTTAGTGTTTTTGGTGACACTAAAAAAACCAGGGTGGCGAAAACGCTGATGTTGGTTGTTCCGCCCGAGCCGCGCTGAGATACTCGGCGGCTGCGCCAGCTGTTCATAGCGTACTGCAGTCCTCCTCTTCTTTCAGCATCGGTTGCGTCGAGTCCGCTGCCGGCCCAGCGACGTCCATCGCTGGCGCGGTACAGGTAGTGCGAAAACGCGAGAACGTCGGTTCTATTCTTCGGCTGTTCCTTCCGTCTGACTCCGCGTCGATGTCGTCCGAGAGAGGAGAGGAGATGAATTGCGTCCGATGGCGTGGCGATGAAGTGCTCTGGCGAAGTGCGTCGTGGTGCGGCGTCACAATTAGCAGGTAACGGGTTGGTTAAGGCGTCCCTCGTGTGTGCTCAGCAATTTGCTAACAGCTGTTGCATCACTCAGACCAGACAGACAGAGGTAGTTCGTTATCATTAGGCTTTAATTTGCTATTGTCTATATAAACGTTTAGTTTTTCTCTTAAAATGAAAGTTGTTAATCATTATTTTGGTTCCCGATCTTTTTCTTTTTTTTTTTTACACAAACAGGCCAGCCGTGGGCCACGCGAATATAATTTTCTGTTTTTCTCCTGCCAGAAGGACCTCACTCGCACACTATGCGCCGATTTTCTTTCCACTGCTTCCATCTTTTCGTCTTCTTCTCGCCACAGAAAACTTCAAAATTTTGAATTTTCTTTCTGTATGTATTTCTATCCACACAGTCGTTCAAAGAGATACCCAGTTTCATCATTTCATCCTTGAGTTGTTTGGTGTATCCGTTCAGACTGGACAGTTGCCAAATATAGCTGAAAATTTGTTTATTTAATCTGGACCGATCTATCCAAACCATATGTCTAAGGAATTTCAGTCTTTTCCTTTGGAAACCGTTTTCAGATCCTTCAGATCCCTATACAGCTCTTCTTTGAGTCTATGCCTGTACCCATATTCAGTTTCACTGGGGCCATAAATTTTCCAAAGAATTCTTTGTTCAATTTTAAGAAGAGGTTCAAAATTTTGAAAGCACATTGTTTTAACTCCACACATGACCACCGGTCTGATCACAGTGCTATAATGGCGGACTTTCGCACTTCTGGAAAGGTTTTTATTTCCGTACAGTTTCCGGGTTAGAGTAAAGGCCTTTGCTAATTTGAGTTTCATCTTAAATGATTCTTTATCTGAGGCGTTTCTGGATATGTTTTTCCAAGATATTTGAAATTGTTTATGTCCATCTTTATTTGTATACAAACTTTTTTAATAAACAAATCACTACTTTATCATCTACCTTTGCAGATGACACAACACATACAAATATTTCTCAGTAGATGGCGGCAACGGTTATTCGTTAACTCAATGAGACATTTGGTTACCCAGTCTCTCACATGAAGCGCTAGTATAATTTTTGTAGTTATTTCATTAACAAATTTTAAGAGCTGTTTCTATTTATTTTACAATTAAATAATGTTTCTACAAGTTATATTACTGTGCTAGTGAATGTATACCTTCTTAAAGTAATTACTGTCTTTGGTAAAACTAAATGTTGATTAATCTATGAGTGTATTTAACTACACGTTACGTTCACTTGTGAAATTGAACAAGGTTATGTTTGTTAGACAGTGATTGGATAATTGATACACAATTATTACCTACCAGGTAAGTTGGAAACTTATCACTTAGTATTATTCAAGTTTGTTTGTTTCCTTTTATATCTTGTTGCACTTTGTTTGATTGTTAACGATCTGATAACTAAGGAACTCCCGCATTCGCTATTTGGGTTATGTTTAACGATTTGTCTTTAAAATAATATTACGTAAAATAGCACGTTACGTACGCATGTTACGTATTTGCGTATATTACGTTTTGTCGTACGCATTATTACGTAACGCGGGAAAGTGTCACACAATTACAGAACATTCTACGTGTTTTTCGTCTGTTCCAGCGGAGCCCGGCTATAATGTGTGCGTGCGTACGTGATCTCAACATGCGTTAGCCAGACTGTTCCAGGCTTCGCCAACCGCGCACACGGTGTCAAGGCCGTAAGCAATTACGCTCTAGTGTAGCGCTGACGCGTAGAATGGTCTATTCTACAATTTCAGCGGGGTATAAATATAAGCATCCGGCGACGGTTAGTAGGCCTACAGTTTACGTCGGGCGATTACGCAGTGCGTCTTAGTGGCGATTTATTCAAGTTACGTTCGAAGTATTGTGGTGATGAATTATTGTGTTATAATTGTGCGGGACTCTATTAGTTGACATTATTATTGCGTGTGGACAAATTTAACTGAATTATTGAGCGAGTATAATCTTGTTGATTAAGTTGTTGGTTTTAAACTGTTTATTGTGATTTATTAAAACTGGTGATCAGTGAATGAATTGGTGTCTTTATTTTTTTTCCACTGTACCATAATGAGACCGTCGTAACAATATGGAGGCTTTCGACAATATTCTCTCACATTTGTACCCCACGTTTGCGCACTTATTTAATTTTTTAAATATTTTGAACCTTCATAGCTTTACCTTCCGCTCTTCTGTTTTTCGGAGATCGAACTCAAAAGGAATACTTTTATGTGATTTACAAATGTGGACATACATGTAAAAGTTAACGAGAGTAGTAGAATGTATTTAAAACTAATCGTGGGGCACATAAACAAATGCTACATTGTCGAATTAAAACTTAGAAAACTCGCTTAGACTCTTCAATTGACTTACAACTGTATAATCCAGGCAATGTCAAGGAGAAGATGACAATCAGATAAACGTATCTGAAAGAAAGTCGTCAATAGGATTATTTAGTAAAGCCTTTGTCGGCCCTGTCCAAACTCAGAAGTCATCCGACAAATCGGTTTGAAAAAAACATGAGGCTTACATATGATGTAACTGTATCTACATTAAGTGGAATCCTGTGGGATAAGCAAAAAATTACAGCAGAAACTAAAACTACAATATTTAAAACCATTGTTAGAAATATCATGACTTACGGCTCAAAATAAATTTATTGACAGCAGAGATGGACTTATGGAGACGTGAGGTAGGAGTATCCAGACGTGAGAAAATTAGAAATAAAGTCATTAAGGATAAAATAAATGTGAAAAATTCAATTGTTGATTTTATCCAAACAAAAAAATTACAATGGTACGGACACACGGAAAGAATGGCACAGGAATTATTGCCAAGGAGTGTTATGGAATGGACACCACCAGGAAGAAGGAAAAGAGGAAGACCACCGATCACCTGGATAGAAGAAATTCAGTCTATATTAAGAAAACGAGAAATTTAAGAAGATCTTTCTATGGATAAGCAGCAGTGGAAGATGAGAATTCAATCACTTCTGTAATCTTCGGTTCCGGAAAATGTGTAAACATTGTACATCCGGAATAATAATAATAACAACGTAGGATGTAGCAAACAAAGTCTGCAAGGAAAATTATGATGTTGAAATTGCGCGGATTAAGGAATAGTAACGAACGCATATAAATCTGCATATATGGAAATAAAGAAAATAATAAAAAGCTGGGTGATCGTAACTGGATAAATAACAACATAGAGCAGGCCGAAGCCTAATTTGTCCCGTTATGTCATAAGCACGAAAAGAACGTTTAAAACAATTTGTTTTTAATAATATTGAATTTTTCATGTTTGTAATCTACTAAAAGTTTCCATTATATTACAAACGTTTCTGTATTCTCATCATTACTGTGTCGCGTGTACTCTTGTTAGTCTGCATTTGCAAATATTAACAAACGTATTGAATTCATAGGGTATATTAACAAACGCTCATTATATGGTATTCATATGCGGTTACTATAATTGTGTGTTATAACAAGGAGCCGTGGCATTGATTTCTGTTGAATTGTGCGTCAATATTTCCAACGTCGCCATACCTCAGTGCACACTACAGCTGTTCAGTGCCTGCTGTATCACGGCCATGGCATACAGTGTCTACACATCAATGTTTCCGCCATGTGATTTGTAATCCATCAAAAATATACTGATTTTACTATTACTGCACGTACAGTGTGTACTTTTATTAGGCTACTTTTGTAAGTGCTGACAAACCTATAAAGGTAATTATATAGTATATCCGTGCACTTACTATAAATATATCAGTTTATAAAAATAATTGTTAATATTTTATTAGGCGAAACATGGAGCTGTGGCCCTGACTTCCGGTTGTCATTTCTTCGCCAAAGACGTCAATAATAGCCAACGTCGCCATACCTAAGCGCACACTACAGCTGTTCAGTGCCTGCTGTATCTATGCTGTCACGGTCATGGCAAACAATGTCTACACATCAATGTTGCCGCTCTCTATCTGCTGTTTCGTCTGCGGTTTCTCTATTATCAGATTCAGACACTCGACGCTTAACACAACGGCTAAAGCCTACTGTTTAATAATAACTGTCGTGTGTTTTGCTGCTTGGTGTGTCGAGCTGATACAGAAGGCGCTGGACGATCGACAGAATAACATTACCACCAAACTGTACTTGGTTATGGATGCCACGCGTATGTATACTTTGACTTACTATCGATTAAAGTGCGTCAGCAATCGAAACGTTCTCAGCGATATTCTGGAACACATCGATTATGTGGACAAACGATTAGAAACGGTGGCCATCAAAGTACGGCATTCGAAAAACTTGATCTCGTGTACTCTGTGTGCTGTGCTGTACATTTTATTGTACTCAGTGATTTTTGTAATATTTGTATTTAAAGTAAAATTTACAAGAACAAAAAACGCCACGGGTATTATCGCTTCCTTCTTCAACATAGTGACCAAAGCATTCGCGTATCATTCACTAATATTATTCACTATGCACTTTGCGTTCACCGTTTACGTGATCGGAGAAAGGATGAGACTCACCCGGTACGCGATAGCAAAGTTACCGGACACGAATGAGATACGTTCGGCGTGGACCAGTGTCTGTAGAGTCCGCGGCTTCGACGCCCAACAACGGATTCGATTTACAAAGCAGATCGCAATGTTATCCAATTCCATGCGTGACGTCTTTAACAGCGCCAACACCCTATACAAAACGCTTTTCTATTCCAATTTGTTACTCTCTATTATGAATATGTCGTTTGGTATCCTGTTTGCTGTTATCGACGTCAATTATGCACGCGTGATATTAGTGATACTGCACACCGTACAGTTCACTGTAATCCCTCTGGGCGTGTGCACGTTTTTGGCAAAACAGTTCAGCGCAATGGATTCTGCCATTTACAGCTTACGTTACAAAAATTACAGTACGTTTTTGAGCAGAAATGCAAAGGCGCCCTACTACGCCTGCTTCCGTATGAGCAAATGTTTCGATTGCGGTTATTTCAAGCTGAAGTGGAGGCTGTTGTGTGCTATGTTCAACTTCGTACCTATGTTCGTGTTCGCCCTCCTACCGCTGTACAAGTAACTCTGCTCTTGTTACTATTCTGCGCCCCAGAGGCATAAGACAGCATCTCTAGTGTTTCGATTGTGGTTATTTCAAGCTGGAGTGGTCGCTGTTTTCCGCCAAGCTCAATTTTGTACCTGTGTTCGTGTTCGCCCTCCTACCGCTGCATAAGTAACTCTGCTCTTGTTACTATTCTGCGCCCCAGAGGCACAAGACACCATCTCCAGTGTTTCGATTGCGATTATTTCAAGCTGGAGTGGTCGCTGTTTTCCGCCATGCTCAACTTCGTACCTGTGTTCGTGTTCGCCCTCCTACCGCTGCACAAGTAACTCTGCTCTTGTTCTATTCTGCGCCCCAGAGGCATAAGACACCATCTCCAGTTTTTATAAAATAGAGTTTCTTGTGTTCATGTACATATTGGCCTCTTTCTAGTAGTATATGGCACTCTTAGTTATTTTTATACAGCCTATATGCATGTTTAAAATGACACTATCTCACGTTGCTCTTGACGCAAACAAAATGTCTTTTAGCTGTCCTGTAAAGTAATGTGTATGTGACATAGTGTCTTATGCCTCTGGTCAACAGATATTTATTTTCTGTTTATAGTCTACATTTCGTGTCTTGTATATTTCTTGCAACCGTCTGCTAACAAACAGTTACGCTAAGTTTTTACTCTACGTACCTGTTTTGAGTCACATACGTCGTTAGCTATAACCAATTTAGCGTTTGGCCAATTTTCCACTGCCATTATAATTAAACATAACGCTTGCTTTCTTTATAAATTTATGATGATAACAGTATTTTTAAAGTGTTCTATTCAGAAACGGCTGGAGAACGACTTTATATAAAATAAAATAGTGTGGCCTATTAGATAATGTAAGGCAATACTATTATATATGATAATTTTTTAAGAATGTAACATTGTATTATATAATATTAAACAAATATAACAGTGAACGTATGTAGTTTAAAAATATTAGAATATACATCATAATTGCTTAAAAACATAAGAGTGCTGAGGTCAGCATGAAAGACTAAATATATAACATTTTAAATTACAATCGTTAAAAAGTGTAACCGTGTATATTATGTAAGTGAAAACAGATAGTAGTGTATTATTGCAATAGTGTGAAAGTATAACAGAGTAAATACGTAAGTCAAAATTATAGCCTAACAGTGCATATAATAGCTGCAAAATATAACAGTTCATATTATAGTACCATGAGTATAACACTGTAAAAAAATGGCATAAAATATATTAAATCCTTAAATTTTTAGTGACCGTCAATGAATCAATGTTTAGTGGATGGTTAGTGAGGATCGGTCAATAATACAAATTTTAGTTATTTTGTGTTATCATGTTATTATTATTATTTTAGTTATTATGTGTTTGGCGTCAGCAACAATTGTCCTGAAGATGACAATAAATATTGTCGAAACGTCGATGCAAAATAACTAAAATTTGTATTATTGACCGATCCTCACTAACCATCCACTAAAACATAAAATATATTATGTACACATTTATTTACATATTTATGTATATATTATGTATATATATTTACACACAAACACATACACGTATATATATTGCAGTGTAGGTCGCATAGTATAAGTTGTCGATATTTAGATACTGGAATTCTTCGGTTTATTAAAGATTTTCCTTAATTTTTTAAAAATTGCTCAGATATTTTACTATAGTTTATGATAAGACGTAAATTAATTGACTTTCTGATACAAATAAAATAAATTATTCTGAACATAATAAAATTAATTATTACTGCTTCTGTTGCAAAACAAATTTAATTAACAGTTTCTGTTGACCTATTCTTTTTACACTTAAAATTCGCACATCTTTTCTAATTACATAAATCTTAGTTTGTACAAGTTCTTTATTTTGGTTTATGACATTTTTAAAATGAGTTTATATAAATGATTTCACTTCCCTTGTTTGATGATGAACGATGCGAGGTTGCTCATCTTGTTCCTGATAAGCGTCGACAGGTGCTTCTTTCAGGTATACGTTCAGAATTACTGCTGTTCCATCTGTTGTTCCTTCAGGATCTACTTCTGCTCTCAGCGTTCAGGATCGTTTTCCGGTTTGGGTACTTCAACAAACAGAGGTGAATTACTACTAATTAACGATTTGTATGATGTATAAATGTAAGCAAATTTTCATATCTTGATACTATAGTCAATGAACAATGGGACCACTGTCAAGAAATAAAGAGCAAAATTGAAAAGACAAGAGCAGCGTACACTAGAATGAATAGTTTATTCAAAAGTCACGATTTAACAATAAACACAAAGATGTGACTTTTACGCTGCTACGTATTCTCGGTCCTCTTCTATGGTGTATAATCTTGGACTTTGACTGAAGCCACAAATAAAAAATAGGAAACTTTCGAAATGTGGTTTTACTGTAGAATACTGAGAATTTCATGGACAGCACATATAATTAATACAAAGGTTTTGTAAAATATATAAAAACACTTCGTAAGTTTCACAAATTTTTTAATTAACTCTGACAGCTGTTTCGACTAACTTAAGCCATTGTCAAAGAGCGAGTGAATGAAATTACTGAACACAGGATGTTAGAGTAGTGTAGGTGGTAAACATCTGTTTAGGGCGTATCTGGAACATCTGTGTTGTGATGGCGAGGGGGGGAGTGTGTGCATGAGACAAGGGAAGGTCTGGTGTCTTTAAAAACTAAATACAATCATGAATGCAAAATATAGAATTAACTGAACTAAATATAAACTGAATGCAAAATTTAAAATAATGATGAACATTCAAAATAATATAAAATAAACTAAACTAAATAACAGATTTTAATAAAGGGGATACACAAAATTCAGTCTGTTCTTGGTTAAATTTTTGTTATTATTTATTGCTTTTTTAATTTCTAAAATTTCTAACAAATCCATTTTTTTTACCTTTTTGTATGTTGTTGAGTAGTGTTATGTTTTTTGTGTCTACGAAGTGATTGTGTTGTAAGCAATGATCTGTAAAACCTGTATTAGATGTATTGGTTAAAATCGCCTTCTTATGTTCAGAAATGCGATGTGTACATTATCCCAACATATAATTAATGCTGAGGGTCTTAGAAAGATGAATAGAGACAGGGAAGTTACTAACACAGTGAAGATAAGAAAGCTTCTGTATCTGGGACATCTCATGAGAAATGAACAGAGATTTTACTGATTGATGTCCATAATACAGAGAAAGGTACTTGGAAAGAGAGGAGTTGGTCGACCGAGAATTTCATGGCTGAGAAATTTGAGGAGCTGGTTTGCCATGAATACAACTGACTTATTCCGTGCAGCAAGTTAATATAGCCTGTATGATATCCAACATCCAAAGCTGATAGGAACTATCAGAAGAATAAGATGGTGTATAAAACGATACTCTACTTCGGTTAACTTGACGTGTTTATATAATTCCCAAGCTTGAACTGTACCGTACTAGCATCGTGCAGTACTCGCCAAAATACTTACATACTTACTTACTTAATCCTTAGGTTTTATACCTTTCGGCGTAAAGCTATGTTGGAGTTGAGTCCTCTGAGGTCGTCTTTTCCTACATATCCCTCCATTTCTTTCTATCTCCTGAGAGCTCCTTTATTTTCTCCCATTTTACTCCTCTTCTTTCTGCAGCTGTGCGGGCTTCATCCTTCCAGAGCTTTCTCGGTCATCCTCTCTTTCTTTTACCTATTTCTCTGGGTTCAAACACTTGCTTTACCAGTCTTTCCTCCCCCATCCCCCATCCCCCATCCCCCATCCCCAGCCATCTCAGTTGTGCTAGTTCTACTGTTATTGCTACAGGAACAATATCTAACTTTTTTCAAAATATTTCATTTCGAATTCTTTTGTCTTCCCTTATATTTTTCGAAGAAACCTCATTTCAATACTAGTTAGCTGGTTTTTTATTCTCTCATCTGTTGTCCATGTTTCGCTTCCGTAATTTAATACTGGCTTCATGATTTTTCTGACTATTTCTGTTTTTATCCTAGTAGGTATTTCTTTTTTACCCAAGAAACGTGATTTAATAATATTGAATAATCTTCCTGTTTTCGCTACTCTTTCATTTATATCTTCCTCTAAATTTCCTTTGCTGTTATTCACTACACCGAGATATTTATAACTTTTTACTTGTTCTAAATATTTTCCATCATGTTCTATACTGTGATTCTCTTCTGAATTTCCTATTACCATAGTTTTAGATTTCTGTATATTAATCTTCAGGTTTTTCTTTTTAAGTTCTTAATTAAATACCTTTTTGTTATTCTGTAACTGTTTTTCTGTTTCTTCTATAATTATTAAATCGTCTGCGTAGCATAATTCTGTTATTGTTATTATCTTCATAGATAATATATTTAGTGCGCTAACGTGAGGTGGTATACGTTAGTGATCGCAGTAATGTGGTTTAGGCTGAAGAAAGAAGTAGTTTTTATAGAAATATTTCATTTCGAAAGTTATTTTAAATATAAATCTTAGAACATGGAACTCATGAATTCTTCACCATACCAGTTTTTCCAATTTCATAATTGTGGTTCTTACCGTTTTTATTCTCTTTTACAGTTTATCATATGAAAACTCTTTTCTTTTACAAGCGCCACCTCCTCTAAAGAATCTAATAATCAACACGACAATGCTAACTCCAGGCACAGTTGTTCTAAACGAGTGCATCGAACTGGAGTTGTAACAGTCTGTCAAGTTCTTTAACCACGAAGTGCGCCTACTCCGGGGATTACATTTCATTTTTATCTTCACTGCATTATAACTTATAAATAAAACAGATTATATCTTCCTATGCACATTATGTGCCAAAATATTCTAATTTTATCAGTTTAACCGTGTTGGTAATTTCTTTCATACTTTGCATTCTTTCTCAGGCACGTGGCATGGTATACTCTCCACGATCATCGAAGTAACACAGATATACGGCAGGAACTGAACGGTATAAATATACTCGACAGGATTGCCCGGTATCGGCTGGATTGGTGGAACATCTTTGCCTAATTGATGACTGCCGCATCCCCAAACAACTATGGAACATAAGCCGTGGGGACGGAGAAGTGTGGGACGTCCGAGGAAGCGCTGGAGAGACCAGCTCCAATCTTTGCTTAATTGAGACCGGAACAAACTATCCTTGGTTTAATCCTTGCATATGATAAAGATGAGTTTGCATTCTTCTACTTTATTTCAATATTAGAGTCTATATTGTACCGCTAAGAACTACAGAAGAAAAGCTGACACGGAGGGGATTGGAAATGCGCAGTGAAATTGTACATTTAACTTGAGCGTAGGCAATTAGCGTTAAGTGTGTGACGTCACATGGCAGACACATTAACGCACGTGACAATTACACACGCACACACACCGTACGCTGTCTGCCATTTCTCGTCATTATGGACGTAATTATCACTTATTTAACGCTAACGTGAATTTAATAGCGTACTTTGAGGTAACTTTGACAATTTGATTACAACATTCATAGCGCTTCGCTGTTTCACTTTTATAATAGGCCCAGATTCACAGATCGTGAAGTACAGTTATTACTTTAATATTTTAACACTTGTCGGTGGCGTGTTGAATGGCTAAACCGACGAAGACAGGAAATTACAATAGTTTGTAAAAAAAGGAATTTTACATTTTTACAATTCAAGTTCCATAATTTGTATCTTCTTCTCCACGCCAAGCATGGCAAGGTATAGGCTTACAACCTATTCTAGGTTTACTGAAGCCATCTCTTCTTTGGTATACCTATATATCGTCTTCTTTGAGGTTTGTGTCTTATTACTTGTTTCTGTAGTCTCATATCTTCCATTCTCTCGATATGCTGCCTCCATTTTATTTATCCTTCCCCTATTATGCTGACCATAGAATATAAACTTAACTTGGTTCTTATTTCTTCATTTCGTATTTGATCTCTAAAGGTGCAATCTTTAGTTTTTCTCAAGAAGTTCATTTTACTTTTTGTATTCTTCGTTCATCATTTCTCGTCATCGTACTAGTTTCACTTTCATAGGTTAAAACAGGTGTTGCCGTTACTTTATAGAATTTTAACTTGGCAACTTTCCTTGCCTTATTTCCAAGTGTTCTCTGTATAGTACCACATATCATTTGAAATCTATTTATTTTTACATCGTTGTCGCTATCATACACTCATAAGTTATATCGCAACCTAGAAAATTGAAATGATATACCTGTTCTATAGCATGATTGTTTATAATTATTTTGGAACGTATCGGATTCTTTCCTCAGAAGGCTATAACTTTTGTTTTCTGGGTCGATATTCTAAGATTATATTCTTCGCATATTTAGCACAAAGAGAAAACTGCTAATTAGAGGTCTTTTTCTGTATTTGGATAATACCCTGATCATCCGCAAATAGCAATATATTGATACACTGCTTGGTTGGTGTCAATTTAATTCCGTGGTTTATTTTTTCCTTCCATTGTCGCACAACCTCGTCCATATAGATTGTTAATCAAATCAAAATTAAAACAAAATGGACGGACCGCAAGCGTTGGAAGCTGGATGTGTCGAGAACCGTAAAGAAAACTTGCATATCATGATGATGACTTTAAAAAATATAATAATATTTTTGGCTGTGTAACGATTTGTCTACCTATTAATTTAGGTTGTAAAAAGCAATGAAACAAACCATATTATATTTTCTCTTTTAATGAATATACGTAAAATACAAACAGTTCAACAAAAAATATTATTTAAAGAAAACAACACGGTTGCCTTAACTCGGCTATGAATGACTTTGTTTCTCAGAGTAACATAAATTACACAAGTTATGTAAGACTGTAATTGCAGTGCTGAAAGTAAATTTCGTAATTGGCGGACTCTTTCGCAAACTCGTAACACATTTTTTGTCCTTTCTGTGAAACTGGAATTTCCCCAATGACTAATGGCTGAGTATTTGTTTATACCGGGTCTGGAGAATGTTAAGCATTCTTTACGAATTCTCTGTGCGGTAGAAATAAGTTCTCGTTCTTGAATGCGGGAAAACATTCTCTTATACGAAACCATTTATTGTAAGTTTTAAACTTTCTTAAACAAAAAACACACACACATTACAAGTGTTATTGTCAGGATACTAACAATTATACTTAATGCTTCAGTTTGTAGTTAAAAACATAACTACTTTTGTTATAGAAGATGAAAGCACAAGAATATTGTACCTCAAAGATTGTTCAATAATTGGGTACACGTTTGAATAAGCAGCGCCCGCTATTATAATAAATAATTTTTTCAATTTATAGAAAATTAAGTAATTCGATCATTTCATGGTATAGCCTTTTTATTGAAATGTACACAAAGGCACAATAACGACCATATGGAAACAAATATTTATGTTTACAAATATATAATCATAAAATACAGAGTAACTAATAGCAGAACAAATACAAATAAACACAAAACACGACACCATTTTTAAAACACTGGAAACACTTAAAAACGAAGCTGTATAGCGTACCACAACTGCACACAAACACACCAATGTAAACAAGCAAAAGCCATAAGAGGTTGTTATCGTCAGAGGCTCAGACGATGCTTGTAATAAACAAAATATGGTTCAGGCTCTAAGGTAAAAATTTATCATGTTTGCCAATAAAGAGCTTAGTGTTTCGAATCAGTAGTATTATACTTATAATTAGTTAATCAACGGAAACGTCATGGACAACAAAATCCAAATGAAATAAATGTTTTATGCATTTTTTATAGCTTAAATATGTTTTACTTAAAAAAACTTCCTTAAAACCCTGTAATACACGACTTTCAATGTGAGAACTATAATTTTTGAGACAGAAAATATTGTCGTTTATGCTGCTTTACCTTTACAAAAGGTAGTGTAGCAAATGGAAGGAAAGTCAATGTTACAGTAACAGTTTAATGCCATTACAGAAAGTTCTACATGTTTCTCGGCAATCCCAGCAGAGCTCAGCTGTAATGTTGTGTGTGTACGTGACACTTAACATGCCCCAACAAACGCAGACCATACTATACTGTGTTCAACGCCGCAATCAATTACGCTCTAGTGTTTTCGAGTAGTGTTGACGCGTATTATGGATTATTCTGTAACACTAGAGCTATCTATTTAAACAACGACAGCTGCCGCTTAGAGTTTAGTTTAAGTGGCGGTGTATTAAAGTGAGTTTCGAAGTATTGTGGCGAAGTGTTATAATTGTGCGAGACTCTATTAGCTGACATTACTATTGCGTATGGACAAGGTGTGCTTGGATTATTGTGCAAGTTGATTATAAACTGTTAATTGTGATTAACTAAAGCTGGTGATTGGTGACTGCATTGGTGTCTTGTATTTTGTTTTCTACTGTACCATACGACGATCGTCACGATTTAACAATAAACACAAAGATGAAACGTTTACGCTGCTGCGTATCATCGGTCCTCTTCTACGGTGTAGAGTCGTGGATTTGACTGAAGCCACAACTAAAAATTGGAATCTTTCGAAATGTGGCTTTACCGTAGAATACTGACCATTTCATGGACAACACATATAACTAATGTTGAGTTTTTACAAACTTGAAGAAAGAAAGAGAAGTTATTAACACAGTAGACATACGAAAGCTTCAGTATGTGGGACATCTCATGAGAAATTATCAGAGATTTTACTTACTGCAGAACATACTACAGGGAAAATTACTTGGTAAGAGAGGAGTTGGTCGACCGAGAATCTCATAACTGAGAAATTTAAGGACCTGGTTTGGCATGAATACAACTGACTTATTCCGTACAGCAGTACAGATAGTTAAAATAGTCTATATGCTATCCAACATCCGAATCGGATTGGGACTATCAGCTGAAGATACGACGATCAGGGAGACCAGCGTAACAATAGTGACGAGAGTGTAAACATTGGAATCCAGTCACAGCGTTGCTCCCGTCTCAATAAGAAACACAAACAGAGCAGCCTACACTCAGACGCAAACTGCTGACGGTGGGGATTCGCTGATTTGCTTTGGCCGTATGGCCACTGCTGACTGGAAAACCTATCGAACAGAAACGCATTAGAATAAAATGTATACGGTGAAGTTGTCTGTTATTGCATGTATTAACCGTAATCAACTCTCTATCCTAGGATTGTCATATGTTATAAAACACTTTTAGGAAACAACTACAGAATGCACGTTACCAAAACAGGTAAATGCAACATTACCATAAAGAATATCGGTATGGAGAACCTTACATGTCTTACATGTTCTAAGATTTACATTTAAAATCGTTTTCCTAATGTAATATTTCCATAGAAACTACTTGTTCCTTCAGCGTTAACCACAATACAGTGGTCACTAACGTATACCACCTCACGTTAGCGCACTCGATTTTCAGATGATGGTGGTCGATGGCATTGCCAAAACGTCTGGTTTGGCAGAAAACATTGGACCACGGCAGAACAGCCCGGGAAGGAATTTTAAAGCTAAACTACTTCTTTGTTGCCAGTAACGTAGTACACATATAAAAAATTAACCCATCCCCCTTCAACTGTCATTTTCGTTTATAGGAAAATACTCACTCACCCCTTCAACTACCCTTTTCATTTATAGGCATCTACCTTTCTACAGTGGACTTTTTAGGACCTTCCTTTCAGGATACTATATTTATCAAAATTAAGAACTTTACTGTTGTTAAAACTTAAAACGTTGCTGGTCGACATGTAAGCAAACTCAGACAAATGTGCTAAAAATTATTTGGTTCTGTTTGAATTTACCGCAGTTATCGTTCGCCATAGAAAACAAATTCTACACACAGACACATAGATAGACACACAGACACTTTTCGGAAAATGACTTTTTTCTTCATGGTTTGAGGGTAGTACAATCAGAATCAGCCCTTATCTCCAACACGATATTTTTCGCCATCAGCATACTTCCATTTCCTTATGGAACATGGAAGTAAAAAACAAAGTTATGAAATGTTTCAGAACTGGAAATCAAAAAATGCGATATTCCTGGACGGTTGTAGACATGCTGGTGCAAGTCGTGTTCTTTAAATATCTTCGCTGAGAATGACCCAGTAATGTAAAAAGTAGATTTGCTCAAGAAAAACAATCACTTCTGGTGTCTACAAACGTGTCGCTGAAAACAAGGAAGCAATTTATAATCAGTTTTTGTGGAGGGTATAAGCACATATTTTTCGAAAGTCTGAACTACAAGTAAATTAAAAGATAAACACAATTTAGTGGTTGAGTCCAATTTTTACTAAATTTTATTGCAATATATTAGTAATAGTTTATTACTATTACTATTGCAATAGTTTATTACTAAACTATTAACATGGAATTATGCTTTCTATAAGCGCTTTCAAGCCTCTCGGCTCATCTTCAGGTAATAACACAACAACCTACCTAGAAACCTTCACCCTTTATCTATCTTATCTACAACCATGAAGTGTCAACTTGACATAAACAAACACAGCAGCTAAACACTCATGTTACGCCTTAGCCAGCATATAATCAGCCGAGTCACCACCCCTTGTCACAGTACTTTCCCATTGCTGCCTGTTAACTAAGTATCAGACTGCTACCAACCTTTAAGCTTTACATTTCCCTTTTCCTTAATGTTTTTTTTTGGCGATTTAATTACGGTTGCGCCGCCTCTCCCATCCTAGCTTCCATTGGCGCCGGTCTAAACAGTCCTGCTCAGTAAGTCCTCTTGCATTTTCGATGTCCATTTTCCATGAATGTTTAGGTCTTCCTTTTTCTCTTTTACAGGGTGGAGTCTATTCCCATACCTCTTTCGCCATTTCTCTTCCGACATCCTTTTTAGGTGTCCGAACCAATTCAGTCTTCTAGCTTCTATTGTTTCTATAATGTCAAGGTGGATTCCCATGCTTGTATTATCTCTACATTTCTCGCTCTATCAAGTTTTGTTAGTTTACAGCACCTCTACCAGCAATCCATCTCCATAGCTCTTATTTTGGATTTATTTCTTTTATTAATTTCCCACAGTTCTGCTCCCATATAAGCCTATACGTGCGACTATAGTTTTATATATTCTAATGTTATTGTTTTTGCCCTTAATATGTGATAAAATATATCTTGATTATCAAATTTCACTTTTAAAATAATTAAACTATTTAAATCCTTTTTTTCTGTTGAAAGAAAGTTGAGAGAAGAACTTGAAATATTAAAGGAAAGAAAAAACTTCTTAGGGGAAGTATAATTGCGTGTTAGTGGTTGCAAATGCGAGTAAATTGGAAAAGAGATTCCTTGAGTCTTTTGTACTTTTGCAGTTTGGTGCTGGAGGCGTACTTTAAGAATATTTTGGGAGAAAAGAGCACCAAATGACGAGTTTTTTAAGACAGTGGGTGGCAAAGGACGCCGGCGTTGGAAACCTGATTGTAGAAAGGAAAAGCAGTATGTTTGTACACGTGCTGTAGTGTAGTAGCAGCATGTTTGTGTAGTAGTGGGCGTGTAAGACTTAGGCAGGAGTACGTGGATGGTGTATAAGAATGAAGAAAGTGTGGGGTGATTAAGAGCCTGTCTACGGAAGGGAAGACAGTGCAAGCCCACCAACCTCTGTGTTGACGACGAAGAAGAAGAAGAAGAAGAATACACCTCTGTTATCGTGAATAAACGGCTGAATAAATAATACGTACTAATTGTAAGATACAAAACAAACTATTTACTAACAACAAAACATCCACAATGCTTTATGCGACTTCAAGTAGTGACGTTATACTTTAAATAAGTAGAGAAAGAAGAAGAAGAAGAAGAAGAAGAAGAAGAAGAAGAAGAAGAAGAAGAAGAAGAAGAAGAAGAAGAAGAAGAAGAAGAAGAAGAAGAAGAAGAAGAAGAAAACATCTCTGTTATCACTAGTTACACCGGTCTCGGGCCTGTTATTTAGTTCTCCTGTACTCACCTAATATCGTCTGCCGTCAATAATCTATTCCCTCCTCTCCTATTTTCTCCTTCCATTGTACTCTCAAGAACAATTGTTAATATTCCCATATCACGTCATATCCACTTTTCCTCTTTCGCAGTATTGAACTAAAAGCATTCTGTATTTGTTTATGCTGTTAATACCTCACTAATACTCATTTTGTCAGACGACACTGTTAACACTCTTTTTACCCACACCCATGTCTCCGAACCTTAAAACTTATACTTCCTCCCGTCTCAACCCCTCTCCACCTTCTCGCTTAATCTCTTATCAGTCGTATGACACTGTTCTTATGGGATTCTCCAGTTCCTGCAGACCTATGTCAACCCAATAACATCTCGGCTGCGCGGCACTTTCGTGATTCGTCCGAAGACGCTTCGTCAGCTGGAGTAGCCGAGGAGAGAGGGGGGCAATGGAGCGCAGACTGGTGGACCCATTGCACAATTTGGGCTATTAGGCCACAGAAGAGAGAGAGAAAGAGATTACATATAACATTAACAAAGACTTGTATTCTGTTGTACATAACGTGTCCGTTTATTAACTAATAATAACTATAATAGCTTCGCCCGCGACTTGTTCACAACTCTTTGTTGACTTGTTTGCTGCCTATACTCTTGGGGGGGGGGATAGTAAAGCAAAACTGTGTTTGGTAACGCAAGCAAACGTTTAAGTGTTTTGTTATGTACCCGTTAGAAGTGGAATTTTGTTGTTTACTGCGCTAAACTTTGTTACTTATTTCTTTTTCTGAAACAGTTTGACCTAAATACTAGATTTAGATAATAACTGTAATAAATCACGATGTTAATTGATGACTCGTTGGGCACTTGGTGAAACATATCAATACAAAGGTTTTTAAAAATATATACAAAATTGGTGCGTTTCGCAGTTTTTATTTATCTCTGACAGCTGTTTCAGCTTATTAGGCTATTCTCAAAAAGATCAGTGAACAACTAAAGAAAGACTGTAAGCGTGGTGAACATCTGTTTAGGGCGTGTATCGGAACATGTGTGGGCTGTGATGATGGAGGGGGGTTGGAGAAGCTAAGGATAGGTCAGTTGTTTGTAAAAACTAAATATAATCTGAACGCAAAACATAAATATTAATTTAACTAAATAACAACTTTTAATAAAGGAGATACACAGAATTCAGTTTGTTCATTTGTTAAATTTTTGTTACTTTTTATTGTTTTTTTTAATTTATAGAATTTCTAATAATTCAATTTGTTTACTTTTTTATGTGTTGTACAGCAGTGTTATGTTTTTTATATCTATGAAGTGATTTTGTTGTAAGCAATGATCTGCAAAACGTGTAAACGTGTCTGTATTAGTTAACTATGTACTTGTTAGAACATAAGAAGGGGATTTTAATATATTAACGCTCGTACGAGAATATTAGACACGATTTAAACATTGTATCATTACACCAGAAGGTTGAAGACCACAGAAGGAGATGGTGTGAACACTTGAATCGCATGCCTGATATCCGCTTATCTGTGGCTGCATTGGGTTATCACCCTGCCGGGAAGAGAGGTGTCGGTAGACCGAGTAGGAGATGGGTTCCGACAGGACTAAGGCCTAGTCCTTGGAGTGGCGATGATGATGATGATGACTTTATTTTACTACACTGTAAAGTAAGTAACCTATATCGTATTTGTTCGTTTACCTCATTTTGCTTTACTTTTTTCCCGTTTAATGCAAAATTTTGTTACCATAAAATTCACACATAAACAAAAAAGCTGTTTTCCCCGTCAAATCGCGTTAAACATTATTCACTGTAGATTTCTGTGCATAGCATAATACTGTAAGTATAAAGAGATAAATAAATAAATTAAACAGACAAAGGAATACACAGCTACTGCTACTATTGATAATTCAATGCCCTAATTTTCATTTAATGTTATGCATAAGCAAATATTAAATGTTAAATAATTTAGCCTATCGTCTATAGGCCTACGATGTTAAAATATTTTTATTAAACATAGTTAAGTACATGGTTGTATAGTTAAACCTGATGATTAACAATAAGAAATGTTCACAAAGTGAACCCTTAATATAAACCAAAATCCAGTTGATCGTGTAAGCAAATTTACATATCTTAGTACTATAGTCAATGAACAATGGGACCACCACTCTCAGGAAATAAAGAGCATAATTAAAAATGCAAGAGCAGTGTACACTAAAATGAGCAGTTTATTAAAAAGTCACGATTTAACAATAAACACAAAGATTAGACTTTTACGCTGCTACGTATTCTTGGTCCTCTTCTATGGTGTAGAATCTTGGACTTTGACTGAAGCCACAACTAAACAATTTTGGAATCTTTCGAAATGAGGCTTTACAGTAGAACACTGAGCATTTCATGGACACCACATATAACTAATGTTGAAGTTCTTAGAAAGATGAAGAAAGAAAGGGAAGTTATTAACACAGTAAAGATGAGAAAGTTTGAGTATCTGGGACATCTCATGAGAAATGAACAGAGATTTGACTTATTTCAGTCCATACTACAGGGAAAAGTACTTGGAAAGAGAGGAGTTGGGCGACCGAGAATATCATGGCTGAGAAATTTAAAGACCTGGTTTGGCATGAATACAACTGACTTATTCCGTGCAGAAGTGCAGAGAGTTAAAATAGTCTGTTTGATAGCCAACATCAAAAACGGATAGGAACTATCAGAAGAAGAAGAAAAGTACATGGTATGTATGGAGAAGTAATTAGTCAGCATTGCTCAGTCACATCTATTCTTTAAAATAAATATTTTAGTCTGAAGGCGGCTAAAAAGTTTTGGTGTAGTCGATCTTAACTGTTACTTAAAGTGTCACTGTTTCATGAATCACACTGGCATTCAGAATGTTAACACAAATTTTTATTAGTGTTAACAGCTGAAGATATTCACTTGCAAAGGAAAAGAAAAAATTTCAAGAAGAAACAGTAAAAACAAAAAATTTTAGAAGAAATAAATAAGTTGTTTACGTTTAAATTATTCCAAATACGCTTTTGATATCGTACAATTGTTTATTAAAATTCGAGTTCACTTTATTTGGAAACAAGGTGATTAAATAATTTATCTCCAAAAAACTAAATATTTTGTACCCATCATAAATATCAAGCTATTAGAATGTCCTATTGGCATACGGTTTCCGTGTTCACAGCAGTAGGCCTATATATATACTATATATATATATATATATATATATATATATATATATATATGAATATTGTTACGACATCACTCACATAACAATCTACGTGTTTGTCGAATGTGCCAGAAGAATTTCGATGTAACGCGTGTGGCGTACTGCAATATTTTTCTTAAAATCAAGAGTGTAAATTTATGCGGTTATAAAGATAAAAAAGAATTGCCTTTGGGCGTTTAAACATTATGCAGTAAAAATAATAATTATATAATTACCGGTATGTGCGCGTGGAGATAGAAAATAAGATAAAAATATTCTTAATGCCATAATTTACAAGTCTGTTTATGCAGCTTCGGCAAATAGTATGAAAAATACGGTTACATAAAGGTCGTCACAATAACACAGCTTGTGTACAAATTTAAAGCGTCTTGGATCACGTGTTAAACAATTTTGCGCAGTATAGTAAAGATGTTTTTGTAAATTTGTATGAAAAATAAAACACTAAATATTTATTGACTATTTAAAAAAAGAAAACTGTATCAATAATTGTTAATTCTGAAACTAATAATGTAGAATCTTGTTGATCGTGTTTGCAGAAAATTATAATATCACAGAACTTAATTTATACAGTATTACAATTTAAATTACTCATATGTAATGGTATTTGGAATTAATTATGAAAGCAGTAATCAACAACTAAATATTATTATTGGTACAGAAAACGTTTATACATAGCCTATACCTGTCAACATATAGCATAGTAAAACATATTATATCTAAATACAGATTATAGGGATGTTCAATTATGTATTTATTAAACTATGTAAATAACATAACTATGTAATTATGTAAATTATGTAATTATGTAATGTATGTGTTATATTTTTGCCCGTTCCTCCCAAACTATTCACCGGAAAAATTCAATGATTGACGGTCACTACGAATTTAAGAAATATAAATAATATTAATGTAATAAACTTGCAAATATATTAATAATATTATTATCATTATAACTAATAAAAATACATTATTATTATTAATTTGTAATAGAGATTTAGTTATATACTAACGCTACATTAATTTAATATATTTACAAGCAAAATGATCACTGTTGCACACCACTATATAAAATTATCCCGATCAGCGCTTTCAAGCTTCACAGCTCATCGTCAGATCGGAATTAAACCAAAAACCTGAAAAAACCCTTCACTCCATATCACCCCACCCTACTCACACACAACAAGCTATTATTGAATGTCCCTTCCCCACCCTCAGCCCTGTCCTACCATCTGGACAGTTACATATTTTTCTAGCAAATTCCTTGTGTTTCAGTGTTGTGTGTGTGTGTGTGTGTGTGTGTGTGTGTGTGCATTCCTTTTAAACCTAGTCTTTCTCATCCACACATTTGTGCCAGTCCCACACCCTTATTTTAAAAACACCTAATTAGTCCTAAGCAATTTAATTCTTAATCTTATCTATCTGTCCTCTATCATTTACTTCTTAATTATGTTATAAAATATTTCTTCATTATCAAAATTAATTTTAGTATTAATTAAATTGTGTAACCCTTTTTCTCTTTCTTTCAATATTTCTAACTCCTCCCTAAGCTTCCTTTCAACTGTGTTATTTACTATTTTTACAATATCGTAGTCTTCCAAAGGATTAAAAAACTTATTGTTGTCTTCTATGAAATGTCTTGCATATAACGAATTCGTTGTTCTATTACCTTCTACACGTTTGTGGTCAGACAACCTGCATACGAATTTTCGTCCTGTCTCACCTAGGTACACTTTGCTGCAGTCTCTACATTTTAATTTATACATTCCGCTTTTCTGTAATACTGGGATTTTTTCTATATTTTTATTCCTTATCTTATCAAATACCGTTTCACATTTTTTAATAGCTATATCTACTCCGTATTTATTAAAACATTTTATAATTTTTCTAGTATGTGAACCTATGTTTGTCAATGACCCTGCATAATTCTTTTGTTGCGGTTCTATTTTAGCTTTTTGTATGTTAACCATTTTCATAACTTTATCCACTATGTTGGTGTTATAATTATTATTCCTTACAATACCCTTTAACGTTTTTAACTCCCTATCTTTTGATTCGGTCTCTTTTAAACACTTCTGAGCTCTATAACAAAATGAATTGATTGCTGCCATTTTATATCTATAAGGGTGGTAAGACTCTCTTGGTATAATTATATCAGAATACGATTTTTTCCTAAATATCCCAAACTGTAGTTTCTCATTATCTTTAATTTCTATGTTTAAATCTAGGTAATTCATTTTCTTACCTCCCATCTGTTCTTTAAATTGTAAGTTTGTATCCTTATTATTTACCTGATTTATAAATTCATGCACTTCTTCTATGCTTCCTTCCCAAATTACTAATACATCGTCAACGTATCTAGTTTATAATTTTATATTGTCTTTATACTTAGTGGAACGTATTAATTGCTTTTCAAAATCATTCCTGTATATTTCTGCAAGAATAGGAGATAATGAAGATCCCATAGGTAAACCTTCTTTTCTGTTTATAAAACTTGTTATTAAAACTAAAATAGTTCTGATTTAAACATTCTTTATTTACTTTAATCAACTGCTTTTTATACCTGTGTTCTCCCATATTATTATCGTTTATTAACTTAATAACTTTATTTACTGTGATATTGGTAAACATGTCCTTAACATCCAGTGATATCAATTTTGTATTTACATTAATTCTAATATTTTCTAATTAACCTATCAATTTTACATTATTCTCTATGCTGTATTTTGTCCCAAATTCATATTTCTCTTTCAGTACTCTGCTAACTTCCTTTGATAATTTATAAATAGGTGCATTAATAAAAGACACAATGGGTCTAATTGGTTTTCCTTCTTTATGTATCTTAACCTGACTTTTAAAAGTTGGTGCTGTTGGATTACTTTCTAATAAATACTTTTTCTTATTTTATTCTATAAATGTTATCTGTTTCGTCATTTGTTTTATCCTTGACTGGTACTTACTTGTATAATCATACTTTATTTCCTCATATGGTCCTTCACTTATAAATACTTCCGTTTTCTTTATGTATTCGTCTTTTCTCAGTAGTACCATTGTATTTCCTTTGTCCGCCTTCGTAACAATAATATCACCCTTCTTTATTTTATTCTTTAGTTTAGTTACAGTTGATTTGATGTTTTGTTCATTTTTTGAAATATACAAATTTTTCTTAAATATTTTATCTACTACATTCCCTACTTCCCACCTCATTCTTTTTTGTCATTTTCATTTCCTAGTTTTTGTATTATGCTTTCGCATTCAATAATCGTTTTTTCTTTATTTAATTCTGGTGGCGGAGCGTATTTTAAGCCTTTTGCTAACATTTCTTTTTCTTCTGTATTGAAAATTACCTCTGTAAGGTTTATTAATCTTTTTCATAGTTATTCTTAGAGAGGTGTTCCTTTTTTACTTCGTTTTTCCTTATTAATTTATTTTAACTTATCTACCATTTTTTATTTTTGTTTTCCAATTTCTTTTCTACGTACCCCAAACCAAAATTATACAATATTTCTTCCAACTCTACATACGAGTATATTCTTAACAATTCCATATGTCTGTCATATAATTCCCTATTATATCTATTGATTAAGCCGTAAAGTGACCTTATTTCCAATTTTATCCACAACTTCTCGCTTTGTTCTTTTACCTTTTTAGCTACACTGTTCTTATTTTTGATTTTAACTTGTGCGTATTTTGGGATGACATTATTATCCAGACGTTGTCTATTAAACCATATTTTACTTAACACCCTCTTCAATTTAACTTTGAACTTAAGATATTTAAAAACTTTATTTACCTTATTGTTGTCGTTTATTACCTCATTGTTGTTGTCCATTACCTGTCGTCGATTGCACATCTTAACAGAAGTTTAATGAAGAAAGTTGTGTTAGTGGTTGAAATCACAAGCATATAGTGGTGTGCAACAGTGATCATTCTGCTTGTGATTTCAACCACTAACACAACTTTCTTCATTAAACTTAATATATTTACATATAATCGGAGAAGAGAATGTTCTTCAAGTTTAGAGTAGGAGTCAGTGGGCATTCCCCTATCACTGCTACGAAGTTCCAAGTCAACTGAACATGCACGAATCTTTGCGCAGTTAAGAGCTGCAGACTTCCCTACTCTAGATGGAAGCCTAAAGCCTCCTTCATTACCTCAACCGGTTACGAAACTCCAGATAGGGAGATGTGCAACAAGCCAATAATCTGTTCACGTAAAAGTGCCTAAAGTAGCCTCGGGTGTAAGGTAAGATTTTCCAAAGAAGAAGGGTGTTAGTCGGTCAGGGTTGATGTACATCTGCCGGCTTGTTTAATACATAAATGACGCCATGTTACGAGCGTGGACCTCGGGAATACAGTCTTACAAATCTATCTGTACGTGTCCCTACTCCGAGGGTCAGTTGAAAAGTTCGCAGAGCGACATCTATAACTTAGCGGTAGAACTAAAATGTTTTGTGTATCGTAAAATTCATATTTCATTATAACACCTGTTAATTTCCAAATCTATTTGTGAATTTATTCATTGTTTACTGGCTGTTTGAAATTTACTTGTCATGCGTGTTTTAAAAAACGGACAAAATCACTAATTCTTTGATAAAAACAGTCTAGCGCCAATGGAAACTCACAACAAAATGACACATGTGTTCGGAAATGCTGCACCTTCAAAAATAATATGTGGGTATGTATGTGGGTTTTTGAGTTTAAACGTGGTCATACAAAAGATGATCCCCGTGTGGACACCCCAAAAGTGCAACAACTCCGAATGCACAAAGGTTTTTGATACCAAGTCCTTGTGTACCAAACTAAGATACACACGCTAATGCGAAATGCTTGTGACGTCAGCAATGTCATCTACCCCCAATCACCGGTCTTCCAATAGCGTGTAAAGGCATACGGAATTTTTTTAACGATACCTGAAGTTGATCCACTTTTTGGTTGTCCACCGCGGGGATAACCTGTAGTGCTCGTATGACCATGTTTAAACTCGAGAACCCACTTAGAAATATTGTTTTTGAGAATGCAGCATCTCCTGACACATTTGCTTTCTCGTTTGTGAATATTCATCGGCGCTAGACAGTTTCCATCGGCGCTAGTCAGTTTTTAGCCAAGAATTGAATCACAGCACGACGTTTGATTTTGCCAATTTTTTAAAACATTTGTTCACGTAAATGTAAAACATCTGATAAGCAATGAATAAACTGGTAGATAGATTTGAAATTAACATGTGTTTATAAGAAATATTAATCTTGCAACACACAAAACATTTTTGGTTCTACCGCTAAGCTATAGATTTCGTACCTTGAACTTATCAACTAAGTCTCGTATATACGGATGACATATCAAGAAGTTAAGGATGATTTATAAAGATTAGTTTAGTATGCATGTTTACAATGGTACTCAAGTCGCTTGTATGAATAGAGAAACTAACGTTTGTGACTTCTTTTTTTATATTGATGATGCGTTTCCAAGCATATTCACTTTATTTACTAAACAATGTTTACTGTGCCAAAGAAAGGAAAACAAGAGAGATGTGTACTTGTGCAGAGATAACAGAAGCAGCTGATTGTTACGACCTTGAGTAGAGCTCACGGACACGAGATAACCTTCATGGGTATACAGATTGTTTGTACAATACTAAATTTTGCACAAAAATAACGACGAACACTGCTGTTATGCTGACATTTATTATAACTGTACAAAAAGAAGATATCTGTGTTTGCTGGTGGTTTATTTAGGCATTGTGTTAGCTGGGGAGATGTTGATAAGAAAGTTAAATACAATAATTATTAAGTTTATTTTAAATTTTGAAATTTTCCATGACGTAAAATGCGGCTAATTTAGGGACGTAAAATCACACAATAGAGGAATAATTTTATTTATTGTATCAGAGATTTCCTTTTTTATTTCTTTTTTTGGGGGAGTTTTTCATAGAAGATTAAGACCTGTTATAGAAATCGGAATAGAATAGTCCTCCTGTTGGAATTAAACCTTTCAATCCAATACAAATTCCTTTGTTAAATACTATAATTTTACTGTGTTCCGGAGTAACAATCACATGAGCACATCATTCTATAATAGAAAGTAAACATAATGAATGTATTTATGGTATTATATTGACATTGATGTTAGGGGTATATTTCACTATTCTTCAAGTTTATGAATATTTTGAATCGCCATTTTGTATTTCAGATTCAGTGTATGGATCAACATTTTTTGTGTCAACAGGATTCCATGGAATCCATGTTATTATTGGAAGAACATTCATTATAGTTTGTTTATTGCCACAATTAAAATTTCATTTTTCTAGAACTCATCATTTTGGTTTTGAGGCAGCTGCTTGATATTGACACTTTGTTGATATTGTCTGATTATTTTTATATGTATCAATTTACTGGTGTGGTAGATAAATATTCTATTAGTATATAAGTATATTTAACTTCCAATTAAAAGGATCAATTTTTAAATAGAATAATTTTTAATATTATAATTTACTGTATTATTATATTATTAATTTTGATTTTTTTAATAATTTTTTATATTTTCTGTCAATCAAATCAATTATTGATCGTGAAAAATCATCCCCATTTGAGTGTGGATTTGATCCTTTTGAGTAATCTCGAATTCCTTTTTCAAAATATTTTTTATAATTGCAGTTATTTTTCTCATTTTCCATGTTGAATTAGTAATTATTATGGCTATTATTATTGTAATGGTAACGATTAATATAATTGAAATTTATTTAGTGATATTATTATTTTTAATATTTTTAATATTAGGTCCTCAGGAGTGATCTAGATTCTGATCCTTGGGGTCTGGGGTACAGGCTTGTAATGAGCAGGCTTGGAGCCCGGACTCGTAGCCCAAGGATGGACGAAAATCGGATGCGCTTCATCGTGGACGGTCTATTTCCTCGTCACCCACTGAGGGATCGTGAGGAATATCCAGGTCCATTGGAAGACGTCCCGATTTTCAGCGAGGACGAGCTATCACTAGCTGCTAGCTCCCTGCGCAAAAGAAGGCACCAGGGCCGGATGGTATACCTGCGGAAGTGCTGAGGGTGGTCGCTAGATCCTGCCCCCAGGTGCTACTCAATATGTACAACCGCTGCCTCAAAGACGGAGTCTTCCCGAAGAGGTGGCAGATCGAGAGACTAGTCTTAGTCGGCAAAGGGAAGGGCGGCCCGAATTCCCCGTTGGCATACTTACCTCTTTGTATGCTGGACACGGCGGGGAACTACTGGAATGTCTACTCAGGCCCCGCCTAGTAGCGGCAATTCGGGATGCAGGAGATCTGTCAGCGAGGCAGTACGGGTTCAGAACGGCCCAGATCCACCGTTGGAGCCATACAGGAGATCTTGAATGCCGTCCAGGTGGCCCAGCGGGGTAATCACTTCTCCAGAAGGATGGTGCTACTCGCTACACTGGACGAACGCAACGCCTTTAATTCGGCCAGGTGGACAGACTTGCTAGCGGCTTTGGAGGACGTCTTTCAAGCGCCGGACTACCTGCTCCGGATAATACGAAGTTACCTGAGGGACAGGGAGCTGCGGTACGACACAGCAGATGGGCCACGCAGCAGAGAGACAACAGGAGGCGTAGCTCAATGCTCTATCTTGGGCCCCGACCTGTGGAATGCCTTCTATGATGGAATCCTCCGGATGGAAATGCCAGATGATACCTTTCTGGTAGCATATGCTGATGACGTGGCTACCGTGTTCACCGCGAGAGACGCAGAGGAGGTGCAGCGCATGCTGAACCAGGTCATGCGCAGGGTCCGCATCTGGATGGAAGAACACGGTCTGAGCCTTGCGACGGAAGACAGAGATTGTGCTGCTCACTCGACGACGTATACCCACAATCACACAGTTCGTGGTGGGGGAAAAGGCGATAATATCAAAGCCAGCTGTGAAGTATTAGGAAATACTAAGCTTTCCTACTGGGAGCAAATTCGATGTTCCTCGGAGAAAGCCGCTAAGGTCGTTGCTGCGCTGAGCAGGCTAATGGCAAATGTCGGAGGCCCAGCTGCAGACAGCGACTGGTGATGTTGGTTACGAACTCGATTCTCCTCTACGGATGCGAGGTCTGGGCCGACGCACTGAATCAAGGAAAATACCGCAAGCAGATGGCCGCGGTACAACGAAGAGGAGCACTTCGGATTGCAAGCTCCTACAGAACGGTGTCGGAACCAGCAGTGTTGGTCGTCGCTGGAGTAATGCCAATAAATCTGATGGCTGAGGAGAGGAGGAGGGTCTACACGACCAAGTGTGCCGTGATTGGCACAATGCATATAATCAAGGCGCCGTTACGGTTAGTAAATTTCGTATTTCTATAGCTTTGCACGCCCGGTGTGTATCGAAGTCATGCGCGCGCATTCTGGTGACTGAACAGAGCATGTGGGTTCACTGACGACAGGTCAGTTCCATTTCCGCCACCGCTGATGCACTATCTCTCTCTCGACGGCGAAAAAATTTTCTCGTGTGCTCTTCTTTATATCTGTATGGATTACTAATCCATAAAGTACCTCTCTGTCCCTGACTCGTCGAAGTGCTCGAGAGATGAGGATGACTACAATTCCATCCGTGGTCATCTGCTGAGCAGCTAAGCTTTACCTGAATTTCGCCGTCGAGAGAATGTAACCTGGGAACCCGAATCTTTCACTCTTCATCTGCAATGAACTGTAACGGGGACTTCTGTGACCTTAAACTACACGCAGGCAGCTGATCACCTTCTAACCACGGAATACAAGGTGACCATTTTCCATTATTTCAAGCTCGAGTTTTGCAACAGAATTCACACGTGATTGACACCTTCTACAAATCAAATTCCATTCTCTTTGAACTTAACTTGTAAAGTGATATGAATAGACAGAACGTGACGTGTGCGTAGAAAATGTGCTCAGTTGTGCACTGTTTGTATTACACCATAGATTAATAAGGAATCATAAATTGTATGCGGGTTAGCGGGCATCGCCAGCTCCCTTAATTTTTTTGTAACTTAATTTTGGGTACCTTATGATATAATACACACTTTTACTGAAGCAACTGCGTCTGAACGACATGCTGGAACATTCATGAATTACCATGTCAGCCTTGCACATGCTATTGTCGGGTTTTAGGTTTTAATTTTTTTTAATTTAATGATGTTTGAAGTGGCTTACAGTTGTGCGGTGAATTTCGCTAAACCCTTGCGCTTATTATTTTATCTTTTAAATTTATTATTTTCGATTCTTTTGTCTCTTTCACTCTTTCGGGTCATGTCTGTGCAAGGGAAGCCTTTCTTAGGCATGCGGGTGGGGTCCGGTCATTTTGTATTCTGTGTGACCTTAGATTTTGTAAATTGCCGTTTTTAGTCTAGTCTATATGTATAGTTAGTTGTTTGATTTAATTGTTCGAATTTAAGATTTCGGTTGATGGTGGGCTGGTTATGCTGGCTGACTTGCGGGTCACATGTGTCACTGCAGTATGTAACAAAGTGTTTCAAATTCTATTAATGCAGAACCAAGGGTCACTAATAATTATGAATTTATTTTATATAATAGATATTAGGCTGTTATGAAAGAGCACACAAAAAGAATTTATCTGTTTCTTTGGTGTTATAGCACTCATATAAATAACATATCATTATTGATTATAGTGGATCACACTTTGTAACTTTTATTGTTTAAAACTCTGCGTATGTGATTATTACAATCAGAGAATCCTATATTTCTGATAAGCTATCCATATTTTTAGGCAGTTTTCTTGTTCATGTAATGAATTTGGCAACACTGTACGATATAATCAAGTGAATATAAAATTTAGAAAAAGGTTTGAAAACTAGGTACTTGCTGTACCAGATGTTGTGTTTGATTTTCGCAGTATGGTGATGTTTTTAAATCATACGTTAATAAAATTTGTCTTGTTAATCAGGCTGTTTCATTTCCAAGTCCTGTCACAATGGGCCTGGTACATTTTAAGCTTCGTCTAGGTCTTTGGCCTAGTTTTTAAATTTTAGGGGACCCCTTCCCCTTTTCAAAAAAAAAAAAAAAAATTCAAAACTTTGAGGAGGGGAAATGAGGCGGCTCAAATGGTAGATCACAGCGTGGTTCCGTATGTGACAGGACTTGTAAAATTGTGACGGAATTTTCAGGAAGAGATAACACTAAAAGAATTAGGAAAATTTTTTTTAGACCTTGGCTACTGCACTTGGCAGGGAGTTAAGAGGGATTCGGTTTATGTAATGGAAATGTGATATGGGACTGTTGTGCCCACTGAAATTTTATAAATATTATGTTTGTTGTTTTGTAGAGTTATAATATGTGTTATTGTTATTCTTGTACTATGTGTGTTGTGCCCTTTAGCTAATATTTGTGAATCAGAGACAAGCAGGAATCACGCCCGAATATTTCTTTGTGTATTTTGATTGGAGGATGTATGTAACTTACCGGAGGCCTTTGGTGTTTTGTATCAAAGAAGGATGGGAGCGGTTTAGATACGTGTTAGTTGTCAGGGGGATTTATTCGCGAGTACATTAAGTTAGAATCCTCGTTGGGATGCGGTGTGGTCAGACCAGCGTCGTCATCACCGATGATAGTCAAAAGAAAATAGTTATTAAAATGTGTTGATGGGTTTTGAATAGGATGTTTGTTGTTGTTGTTAGGTATATTGTATAGTGTGTGGCGGTGCTTTGTTTGATGGTTATGTTTGTCATTGTGCGTGTTGTTCGTTTTCTTGTTCGGCGTCAGGGAAGTTAGCTCGGCATAAGTAATCTCTCGAGCCTTCGCTACGCTAAGGAACCCGGAGGTCGCTCGAAGGAAGTTGAATACTCGAGTTTTTTCTGTTTGTGTAAGTTATGTTGGCGTTAGGTATTGTGTTAAGATTTATGTTTTATTGTTGTGTGTTGTGAATTGTGTAATTCTGGCGGCGGTATGCTATCAGAGATTTTCCCACCCCATTTCAGGCGTTCTCCAGAAATTTCCGGTGGTGAATGGAGTAGATGAGGACAATTTGCTGGTTTTCTTAGATCTTGTCCTGCAGTTGGCAGATTTCCCGGGGGTGTCCGATGGGGAGGTTTTGTCCCTTATATACCCGTATTGCCGGGGTTTATTGGCAGGGCTGGTCACCAACACTCTGCGTCGGGGCGGCAGTGTCGACGATTTCCATGAGGAAGTGTTGGATTTCTTCATACTCCATGAAAAAAAAAAAAAACTTTGGGGAGGGGAAATGAGGCGGCTCACTAGGAAGACTTGGGGTTTGTAGAAGCAAGAGCAGTGGCCAGGGCACACTCCATGCCGAGATGGCAACTACGATGGGAGCAGGAGTGTCGAGCTAGGTGGACGGCGAGGCTGATTGGGAACCTCCCTGATGGGTCGACAGAACGCACGGCGAGGTAGATTATTACCTTACTCAATTCCTGACAGGGCATGGTTATTTCTGTGCATACCTGCGAAGGATGGGTAAGATGGAGGATCCGTCGTGCGTGTATGGCGACTCAGACTCTGATGACGTTCATCATACTTTTTTCGAGTGTCAACGGTGGGTGCTGGAGAGGCGAGGACTGGAATCGGAGATTGGCCCCATGACGCCTGATAACATCATAGGCGTCATGCTCAACAGCAAAGAGAACAGGGACATGGTTGTGACCTTCGTGAGGATGGTCCTGCGGCAGAAGAAGCCTGAACTGGACCGTCTCACAGGTCGATGATATAGATAAAGCTGTAGAAGCCTAGTAGGCGCAATACTTACTTATTAATGCTTATTAATTGAAGCTAAAAATGAGGCACTTTATTGTTAATAAAGATATTGAATATAATATTTCCAATTAAAAGGAAATAGAAATAGAAGCAGCTGCTAACTAGCTTTTAAAGCGGTTAAACTCCGTTTTTCCTTATTTATAAAGTTTATAAAACATTTCATTTTCATTGAAGAGAGAGACAAAGTCTTATGAATATTTAAAAAATTATTTATTACCTTAATATCTTCAATATTATGCTCTAGTGCTTAAGCTATTTAAATATAAAATAATTAAAATTCAAGCAATAAATGTTATCATCTGAATTTTGAAATTATTTTTTCTTATACTAACATTAAATATTATAATTAATTTTATTAATTCAATCATACCCTGGGGGCCAATTTTTTCCCTCATCCTAAATCAATTGATTTTTGAAATATAAATGAATTCTTAAAAAAAAAATTGAGTATGAAAGGTTGATAATTGTTTTAAAAATCATATATAACTTATAAACTCTCTTGTAAATTTTTACATCGTGGATGAAAATATAGATATTTCATATCCAACTAACAATCCTAAGAAAGACAGAGTTATTGCTATTATCTTTCCTTCAATGGAAAGGATGATTCTTGTGGGATTGTTAAACATAATTCATCTAAATATGGATCCTGACAAAATTTAGTAAATAGATAAAATCATAATTCTTTTTAACATATTATTAAATGATTCATTCTGTGAGCGGAAATTATAATAAATAAAATTTATATTTATTGAAAAATATGTTAATCGGGGAGAATAAAAATATGTTAGCCCAATTCCTATATATATATATATATTATTAATAAAATTAATGAATTAATGTTTCTAGAACATATTATTTCTATAATTAAATCTTTTGAATAAAAGCCTCTCATGAAGGGTATCCCACATAATGACAAATTAGCAATATTTATGAATGTTCTTGTTATTGGTATACTATAACTTATGCAACCTATTATACGAATATCCTGATTATTGCTTAATCTGTGAATTAATACTCCAGCACATAAAAAAGTGATGCCTTGAATAAAGCATGAATAATAAGATGAAAAAATGATAATATTGGATAACCAAATATTAAAATTGATATTATGATTCCTAATTGTCTCAAAGTTGATAATGCAATAACGTTTTAAGTCAAATTCAAAATTTGCGGCCAGTCCTGATATAATTGTTGTTAATACTGATAACATTAAAAATATTTGAATTAAATTAAATGATACAACTAATTTTCTAAATCGAATAATTAAATATACCCCCGCAGTGACCAGTGTTGATGAATGAACAAGAGCCGATACTGGAGTTGGAGCAGCTAAAGTCATGAAGCCATGAAGAAAATGGAATTTTTGCTCTTTTTGTAAATCCTGCAATAATAATTAATGTAATTATTGGACTTATTATTATTTTATCAATAAAAGATATAAAGTTTCAAGACCCAAAATTTATTATTCATGCAATTAATAGAAGAATTATTACATCTCCAATTCGATTCATCAGTGCTGTTAATATTCCAGCATTTCTGGAATTTAAGTTTTGATAATAAATAACTAGTCAATATGACACTAATCCTAGCCCGTCTCATCGAGTAAGAATTCTTACTTTTTTAAGTCTAATAATTAATAATATTATTGATATTACAAATATTATAATAATGTAAATAAATCGGTTAATAGTTTTATGATTTATATGTATATACCTCTGTATAATATAACTATTGATGAAATAAACATAACTGTTGATAGAAATAAAGTTGATATAAAATCAAAAATTACAGTTATATAAATATTACATGAATTAATTGTAATGATTATTCATTCCGTCATAATTTTGTAATCAAAAATAATCATATTTATTGATAGAATTAATATAATAAATCTTATGATTAGTAAAATTTAGAAAATATATACATTAAGTTTATTTTTAGTAATGACCCAATAAAAAATTATATTTTTAAATCCACAATTTAATGTTTTATTTTAAACTAATTGAATTTAAATTAGTAATGTTAATTTTAAAATAATTAAATTTAAAGGAATTCAATGTATTATATTTAAGAAAAATTCACGTACATTCCCAGAATTAAATGAGTAACAGCCTGAAAAACATACCATGTTGAGTATAAGACTATAAATATAAACTATAACAAGCTGATAAAAATGAAGAAAAAGATAGAAAAATTAACATAATGAATTTCAAGACATTAATCTATTTAAAATTATAATTTCTCCTGCCAGGTTAATTGTTGGGGGGCATGAAATATTTCTAGCAGATATTAAAAATCATATAAGGGTTATTGAAGTCATGAATCTCAATATTCCCTTATTGATTAGGATTCTTCGTTTTCCTGAACGCTCATAGGAAATATTGGCCAAGCAAAATAGAGCAGAAGAACATAAACCATGCCCAATTATTATAAAATACAACCCTATTATACCTCATATATTTATTTTCATAATTCCCCCAACAACTAAACTTATATGAGCTAGAGAAGAATATGCAATAATAGATTTTATATCAATCTGTATTATACAAGATAATCTAATTATAATTCCTCCGATTAATGAAATAGAAATTCAAACAAACCTATAATTAACGAACACTGACGGTATAATGTATATCACACGAATTCGACCGTAGGTTCCTAATTTTAAAAGAATTCCAGCCAAAATTATAGAACCAGATACAGGTGCTTCAACATGCGCTTTTGGTAATCAAAAATGAAATATAAATAATGGAACTTTAACTATAAATGCTAACGTTATACCTAAATAAATGAACTTACTATTTGATCTCATTAGTATTATAATATTAGTTATATTATTTCTGTATATATATAAAATTGAAATTAACATGGGAAGAGATGCAAATAAAGTGTAAAATAATAAGTAATATCTAGCACTTACCCGCTCGGGCTGATAACCCCATCATATAATAATAATCATAGTAGGGATTAAACTAGTTTCAAAAAAAATATAGAATATTATAATGTTGTACGAGCAAAATGACAAAATTAATAGAGTTATTAGTAATAATACTATAAATAAAAATAAATTTATATTATTATATTTATATAAAGGAATAGAGTTAATTATTAAGAACGTAATTCAGATTGTAAGGATAATTAATCCATATGAAATATTATCTATATATATATATATATATATATATATATATATATATATATATTGTAACCAGACCTCTGTATGCCGGTCGTTACAAAAGATAAAAAGTTGATAGAAAATTTTATAAAAATAAAATTTTCAAATAGTAAAAAATCTTGTTTATGTTTATTAAGAGGTGTGTATAAGATATAAATCGGTTTTATAAGGTTCATGTAAAAATTTTAATAACAGGCAGGTATTTATTGACCGTCGAGCACTTCTTGAAGATTTGAACCAAGTCTGGAGTTAAATAGATTAACTCCAGTTAACAATCGATTGGTGACTTTTCTGGCTGGTCCAATATCTCGTTCAAATAAAATATTTTCTTCTTATGCAAGTCCTTCAGCCTTAATAAATGCTCTTAAATTAACCTGTGAAATAAGTAACAGATAAGAAATAATGGAAATATAAAGATTTATTGACAATTTAAATAAATAATCGATTTTTTATCGATGGAGAGCAATTATCGACTCTGTCTCGGGAATTATCGATTGTGCCATACAGAAAAAAATTTATGATATATTATATTAAAAGACAGGTTCTTTGAGCGATTAAAATTAATAGTCAGAGAAGGGTGACGAGAAAGTATAACATTAACAATTAACACAAATATAATAATTATTATTCAATAGAATTTAAATAATTCCTATAAGTAATGTGTCTGAATGTTGTCAAACCAATATGCAGACGATGACGTCACTGCTGGAAGATAAAGAAGTCAGGCTCTGCGGAATTAAAGATGGCCGCTACTATTTCTGGTGTAGTTACTGTGAACTCGACATGTCCGAAAATCACGACAAAATTACCTTTGTGAATGTCTGAAATCTTCCCGCACTGGTGTAATATGTCTGTTAAGTTATTTGGTGTATTCTGACGAAGTGTTCCGTGTCAACTTGTGTTAGTTAGTTTATTTTGTATGTGTTCACTTCTGGGGTTAAGTTTCTCAAGTTATGGTTAGGATTTGTAGAGTGAATCAGATTAAATATAAGGTTTTACTGTTTTCTGTCACTCGTATCATGAATATATATGTTTGTTTTCACTTTTGTCGTGAACGTTTTGATAGCTTTAGTTTTAAAAAGTGTCTAATTCGTCTAACTCTCGTTTCACTTATTTTAATGGCTAAACGCTAGTACCATTTTCGACTCGATTTAAAGAACGTTTTGTCACATAACTATTCAGCTTGATATTCAACAAAAGACTAATTAACTTGGTCATAAATCTGGCCCAGTTAATCTTTGAAAAAGTATTGTTAACATATTTCGATTACCAATACACATGATAAAATATTACATTATATATGGAATTTATCTATTTTATTCATCACTTTTATGAATTATGAACCTTATTATTGGTTTAATCATCTCATTCCCTTTAAATTGATGTATTATAGTCCATATCTGTAGACATTTTGTGGAAATTAACAAATTTTGTTCACTTTTTGGAAATATAGGCTCAAAATTGGATTTCCGTCTTTATACAAAATTCCTCCATTTTAAATATTATTAATACTATTATAATAAATTTTAATTAGTCATATTCCTCTTCCTTTCCTTAAGTACATATAAATTAAACCTTTGAACTGGTTTTTTGTGTTAATCTGTAAATTTGACATTGCTCTTTAAAATTAATTAATTTATATATTTTGAAAATTTACAATGTTTTAAGGTATATTTCCTTATTATCATTTTAAGTCATAGGATCATTCCTAGTAGTGATCAACTGAGTTATCTTACATAAATCTTGCTAGTTTACAGGATTTATAAGTGAATTATACTGGTTTATATTGTTTCTGTGAATTCACCAGATGGCCTAGATTTTAGAATTTTATATTTCTGTCTTTCTCAAATAAATTTAAACTTAACTCCTCCTCTGACTTTACATAATTACAATTATATGAAAATAACATGGTTTATATCTTATTGTGTGGTGTAGTAGTTAATTAACACTACGGTTATTAAAATAAATAAATATGAACATTGTTTAGCAATCTGCACAATTGAACATATTGCAGACATGGTTTGAACATATATCGTTTAACTAGTTTCGAGTTAACATAGCATACCTATTGGAACATTGTTAATGGTATGTAGGCTATTGTTCAGCAAACATAATTCTTTTTAGAACACATAACATAAATCTTATTTTCTAATAACTCTTACAAATACATTTTACTAACACATTGTTTTTAGGACTGTGAATAAACAGTCTATTTAAACATTTTACACTTATTAATACCATATTAATGCCAGTCCTTTCTGGTCTAAACCATTATTATTTGTGATCCCCTACATCAGTAAACATGAACTCCCATACTCTATTTATTATCATTTTTTACAAATGTCTTGTAAATAAAGATTTACATTAAAATAATAAAATACTGGAAATCTTCCATTTTATTATTTTATTATGCTGTTTATTATTAGATATTAAAGTTGTGATATAGCATACTGATAAGTTATAGTATCACCAACTTTAAGTTTATTGCCTTTCTAAAAAACACACAAATTCACTTTCACTCTTGGTTCTGATATTTTGAGTCTTATTATCTCAGACCAGACCTTTAGTAATCATGGACTGTTAAGACTAGTTTATTTTCTTTATTACACAATAGCTTTAGTCGGTTCACTTCTTATAACGCTATACAGCACTTTAGTTTTCTAAATAATTACATTTTTATAGGATTTTGGGTATGTTATACTTTCTTTTGCATAGTTTTTGTGGATTTGGGGTTGATAGTAGTTTATATAATAATAGGTTTTACAACGGTGTTTCTTTCATACTATTTCTTCCTCTCCTCCTGTCTTCTTTCTTGTCCTTCTTCGTATCTTCCTTCTGGTCTTCCTTCTTGTCCTTCTTCTAGTCTTCATTCTTGTCCCTCTTCTAGTCTTCATTCTTCTGGTTTTCTTGTCTTCCTTCTTCATTCTTGGGTAAACCAAGGTACTGGTGTTATCTCGACTGAGGTTTAGTTTGAAGCATTTAATTTATTCACTGATATTGACTTTATTCTTCTCTACAGGTTTCAGGGTATTGTTTTCTTCTTGACCACAAACTTTATTCTTCCCTCTTCTTGTTTTTGGGGTATTTTGGTATTCACCACTCTTTAATTGAGTCTCTTTTTCCTTGACATGGTCTTATCTAACTGGTTTACTGCTCCTAGCTTCCTGGGTAAATTACTGATATTATACTATGAGTTGCTTCGATACTTTCTTTTTTTTTTTAAACAGTGGTTTTTATATATAATGTAATGAGGATTTTTATTTTATCGTGGTTCATTCCTTTGATTTATTTAAATGTCATTTATTATTATTATAACATTTGTTGGTGTAATTAAACTTTATGATTTCATATGACTTAAGATGTAGTGGATTTTCTGTCACGCTACAGAATGCCCTTCTCCAGAAGTAATTTTTTCAGACTATACTTGCTTTGCCTGAAACAATTGCTTATGATAATTATTCTAGGTTTGTTACAGTAATAGTCATCTGAGTTTCATATTTATTATTTCATTTTCATATTTCTTCTTAGTATTTTCTCCTTGGGATATTTCCTCCCTATCGTTCCCTACTTTGTGAGCTGGTTCAGTTCAGAGAGGCACTGTACGCTACTTTCCTCTGCTGTCCAATACTTCACACATATTTGAGTACAGAGGCAAATCATCTCTGCTCAAAAAACATATTAATCCTGCTGGAATTATCTTCAGACAGATTAAAAAATTATTCAGAATAGTACACATTTGTTACTATTTAAAAAATATATCTTTGGGATACTTCACTTATTACTTATTACATTTCTCAGAGATTTTAATATTCCTTTCTCAGTTGTTCTTCTGACTCATTAACTGGATGTTCCTTTCATTTGATATTATGGTAGGAAGCTCTTCTATTATTACATTTTTCAACTTTTCTTATCATATAAATCTTTTGGTTATAAATTCTTTATTACCTTCTGGTTTTTTCATTATAATCTGCATTATTTATAGTAGCATATCTTTATGACATTTTTAGACTGTTTCTTTGTTCTTAAATTTCCACTTGTTCTATTTTCTAGAATTTTTATAACTGTCATTATCATAATGGTCATTTAATTCATAAATCATTTTATATTAATTCGTTTAATTACATAAATCTTTGACATTATTCTCACATTTATTCCTGTCATTGTTATTATACTTTCGAATGATGGTTTTTTATTAATTTCATTATGAGGTCATAATTTCTCCTCATACAACTTCAAAGTTTCATTCTCTCATAATTCCAAATAAGTTTTTGTACTTTATTTTATTTAATCACTCAAATCGTATTAAAGAATTTTTTCTTTTTTATTTCCTTTAGCATCATTTTATGGAAAGGTTTTTACTCTTCATATTGAAATTAGATATGATCATACTGTCCAGAATTATTGTTTTTTTTTTAAATCTAAAGTCTGTTTCCTTTATTCATCCCATTATGATCCTTTGTTACCATGGTAATTATATTCTATGCTTACCATAAATATGGTATGAAATCTCTTCTGTTTATCTCACCAAAGTGTTTTATTAATAATTGGTTGGTAATTTGTACTTATACTTGGTTTGGAAACTTGATTTATACATAATCCAAAATTCACTGAATTCTGGTGGCACTTTGCATTCTGGTGCAAATTCTTATATTATTCCATAAAGTTTTCTCAAATAATTTGTATGTAAGGTGGGCTTACATGTGTTTTGTCTGGTTTTATTTTTCTAATTTTCTCTTGGTATTATTGTCAAAATGTTTCTCTTCAAATAAATATTTGGTAAGCTGTCCTTACTTGTTTTTTGAATTTAGATGGTTTCTCATCTAAATTCTCTCCTTCTTTATTATTATATTATAGCCATAAAGTTTTTCTTCAAATAATTTTTTATGTAAGATTGGCTTACATTTGTTTTAGAATTTGGTTGATTTTACATTCAAAATTCTGTTTTATATATCTTCTTCCAAAATGTTTCTTCTCAAATAAATTGTATGTAATTGCCTTATATTGTTATTAGAATTTAAGGGATTTTTAAAATTCTAACTTCTTCTTATTATATTATAGTCGTAAAATTTTCTTCATATAATTTTTATGTAATTTGGTATTACCTTATTTTTGAATTTTGAGGATTTTAAATTCTAATTCCTGTTTTATATTCTCTTCCAAAATGTTTCTTCTCAAATAAATTGTATGTAATTGTCTTACATTGTTATTAGAATTTAGGGGCTTTTTAAAATTCTAACTTCTTCTTATTATATTATAGTCGTAAAATTCTCTTCACATAATTTTTATGTAATTTGGTATTACCTTATTTTTGAATTTTGAGGATTTTAAATTCTAATTCCTGTTTTATATTCTCTTCCAAAATGTTTATTTCAAATTCCTGTTTAGTAAGATGGTCTTACTTTGCTTTAAAATTTGGATGATTTTATTCTAATTCCTGTTTTATATTATTTCCACAAGATTTCTCTCAAATAATTAGTATGCAAGGTGTTCTTACTTTTGTTTTAGAATTTTGTCGATTTTAAATTCTAATTCCCGTTTTATATTCTCTTCCAAAATGTTTCTTCTCAAATAAATTGTACGTAATTGTCTTACATTGTTATTAGAATTTGGATAATTTTACCTTCAAAATTCTGTTTTATTATCTTCTTCCAAAATGTTTCTTCTCAAATAAATTGTATGTAATGGGCTTACATTGTTTTTAGAATTTGGATAATTTTACATTCAAAATTCTGTTTTATATATCTTCTTCCAAAATGTTTCTTCTCAAATAAATTGTATGTAATTATCTTACATTGTTATTAGAATTTAGGGGATTTTATTCTAATTTCTTCTTATATTATTATAGCCATAAAGTTTCTTTCAAATAAATTGTATGTAATTGTCTTACACTGTTATTAGAATTTGGATAATTTTTAAAATTCTAACTTCTTCTTATTATATTATAGTCGTAAAATTTTCTTCACATAATTTTTATGTAATTTGGTATTACCTTATTTTTGAATTTTGAGGATTTTAAATTCTAATTCCTGTTTTATATTCTCTTCCAAAATGTTTCTTCTCAAATAAATTGTATGTAATTGTCTTACATTGTTATTAGAATTTAGGGGATTTTTAAAATTCTAACTTCTTCTTATTTTATTATAGCCATAAAGTTTCTTTCAAATAAATTGTATGTAATTGTCTTACATTGTTATTAGGATTTGGGGGATTTTAATCATAAAATTTCTTCATGGATGCCTGGTTAAAGACACCCTTGACTTTATTTGAATTCAATTCCTTGATTTCGTATGTGTTGTTGTTATTGTCCTTTGAGACAATATAGGGACCAGTGTACAGGAGCAATAACTTTTTTGTTATCCCCTCTAAGGAACTGGGTAATTCCCTATTCTTCAACAACACCTTCTCTCCAACGGTATAATGAATAACCTTACCCATGCTTTTATTGTATTTATTCCGCCGTTTCTCCTGATCTTCGGCCACCTTATTACAAAATTGAATTCTATCAAATCTATATTTATGCTCTCTGGGGAACTCCAAGATATCTTCAATCTCTCTAGGGGGTTGTCTCTCGTACATTGCGGAGTATGGGGTTATTCCTATGGCTGGATGGTAGGCCAGGTTGAGGAATTCTTCAGTGGCCTCCAAGTATTCTTGCCACCTTCTCTGCTGATCATGGCAATACGTTCTTAATAGGCGCCCCACCTCTCGCAAGACTCTTTCGGCCGGGTTACTGCTTGGGTGGTATACGGATGTCTTGTATGTATGAACCCCCATTGACAGCAGTGTATCCCGCCATTTCCTCCCCTTGAATTGTGTTCCGTGGTCGGTTATGATCGATACCGGTTTTCCGACGGTTGGGAAGTACTGGTTGATCAGTATATCAAGAACTTTATTCGTAGTCGCCCGATTCGCTGGGTATAGCTTCACGAACTTGGTATAATGGTCCATTATGATGACGATATATTTGTATCGGTGGCGGCCTCCACTGCGGGGAAATGGCCCACAGATATCCAGGAATACCTTCTCAATTTTCGACTGCGATGTTATTGGAATCATCTGCCCCTCTCTTTTCTCGTTGTTAGTTTTTACGAGTTGGCAAATGCGACAGTTTCTAATGTACCTCCGTACCTTCCGATTTATATCTTTGATATGGCAGCTCTCTTCCAGGGCCTTTACCACCTTTAAAGCGCCCATATGCCCATATCGAACATGATAATTGAACACTATCTCTTTCTCGATATGGGTCGGAATCATTACCTTCCATTCCTCCTTATATAATGATGGTTTGGAAAACAGGATTCCATTATGTATAGTGTAATATTGGGAGATTGTGTTCCGATCCCCTGCTTCCAATCTTGAGATAATGGAAATCAACTTCGGGTCAGCTTGTTGGTGTGTGCTTAGTTGTTCCAGAACTGATTGTAGACCGGCGCTGCTGCTGAGAATATGGTACACCTTCAGAATACGCTCCTTCTCCCCCTCGAACGTCTGTTTGTCAATGTCTACTCTAGACAATACGTCCGCGACGACATTCTTCCTTCCGGGGATATACTCCCACTTAAGGTCGTATTCTTGCAGCAATAGTATCCACCGCGTTAACCTTCCATGGCTTAACTTACATCTCTTAAGGAACGAGATAGATTTATGGTCTGTCCGGACGGTAACGGGATAACCAAGAATATATGTGCGGAACTTTCCGCACGCGAACACGACACTCAATAACTCCTTTTCTGTCACGTGATAGTTTTTCTCACTCTGGTTCAGAGCTCTGCTGGCAAAGCAGATTACAAGATGTTCGCCCTCCTCATCCTCTTGATATAAGGTAGTGCCGAGGCTGATGTCACTGGCATCACAATTAAGAAAGAAAGGCTTGTTAAAATCTGGATGGCGCAGTATAATGTGTTTAAGGAATTTTTGTTTTATAAGAGTTAATATATTTTGTTGTTCATTACCCCAGATCCATTTATTTTTAGATGACAGTTGCGGCTGAAATCTGGCAGTCAGTTCGGAGTACTTTTCCTGGAACTTGCGGTAATAATTACATAGTCCCAGGAATGACTGTAACTGCCTTCGATTCTTTGGTGTAGGAAAGTTCTGAATCGCTTCGACTTTTTCAGCCGACGGTGAGATTCCCTTATCATTTAATATGAAGCCTAAGAATTGTATTTCTTTAGCAATAAAATGAGATTTTGCTAACTTCAGCGTAATATTGTTTTCTGATAGCTTCTGTAAGACGTGTTCCACACGGTAGCAGTGTTCCTCCCAAGTTTCTGAGGACACTAGCAAGTCATCGACGTATACGTTGGTAAATTGTAGTGCTTCTTGGCCAAGTATCTGATCCATGCAGTGCACAAAGACTGCGACTGAGTTTACCAGTCCGAAGGGCAACCTCTTAAACTGGTAGTTCCGCCCTTCGAATATAAAGGCCAGATACTGGCGACTCTGTGGATGTAATTCCACCTGCCAGTATCCGCACACCGTATCCCAGGTAGTGAAGTATTTGGTACCGTGGAACCGTTTTAAGATCTCCTCAATCTCACCGGGCGAAGTCCTGTCATTAATGATCATCTTATTTATTTCGCGCGCATCTAAACACAAACGGACTTGTCCGTTTTTCTTAGGAATAGCCACGATAGGACTTGTATATGGAGAATGGCTACTCTCTATAATGTCACGGTTAATCATTTGCTCTATTTCAGCTCTTACTGCTTGCTTTCGTGATTGCGCAATGGGGTAAGACTTCCGGTTAAAGTCCACTGTGTCTCGGAACTGTAGAGTACACTGGAAGTTTTTCACTTTACCGGGCTCATCAGAAAAGACGGATTTATATTTGTTGTATATGTCTATTAATTTGTTCGCTTGGTTTGTTGTTAAACCTTCGCCAGTTATACCGCTCCGGAAATCCCTGATCTCCTGGATTTTTTGTGACCATAAATCTTCATTGGAGGTGTCGTCTATCCTTTGTTCAATTATGGATGTTGGATGGATGTAATTAATTTTTCGGATTTGCTGATGGATACTATCGGGAACGACTTGGTCACTACCCACCAAGTTCGCCGTCCAAGTATGTCCGTTAGAAAATAGCGACAATGTTTCAGTTCTCATATCAATGATGGCGGAATTCCTCCTAAGCACATCACACCCGACCAGTATATTAAATGGCAGACCGCTCGCCACCAAGAATTCCATGTCAATCACTATACCACAGCTCATCACACTGGCGGAGACTTGTCTACGTATAGTTTTGTTTTGTCGGCCGGTTGCACCCAACAAAACAATATTATTCAACGGCAATGTTGGTAAAGTTCTCCCGCACTCTTGCTGTATCCTCTCTAGTTCCGTCGTACTTATTATTGACACGTTCGACCCAGTATCGATCATTAACTTGGCTGGGATGCCTTCTACCTTGGCGTCGACATGTATAATTTCATTATTGAAGTTATTGTTGGGACTCCTGTTATCCTCTTCCAATAACTCCTGTCTGATGTCCTTTAGGTAGTGATACGATGATGATTGTGATTATTCTCAAACTTGCACTCATTATTATTATTATACCCAGTAGTCAGGAGCAGTAACGGGTTCTGGCGATTTATTACTGCCTGTTCCCGTTTAAAGGCTCGGCATCATTGTTCCTTTGAGCCATACTAGCCGATGCCTCATTTGGGAAGCTCAGAGTGGTTACCTGCCGATCTGTCCTATGGTCTTCCGGACGTTCATGGTGCGACCTTCGTTCAGCGTTGTCCAAACTATTGCTCCTACGCGCCGGATAGTACCTTGGTTGGTCCCGTTCCAGGCTCCTCCGCCATTCTTCATATCCTCGGTAGCTATTTCGTCTATTGTGATCGAATCTCCGATGTCTTCCATCTGTGGCTCGTATGAAGTTCACTCTAGGGCGAGGAAACCTATTATTATTAAAATTACCATTATTGGGACCCGCACGATTAGTATTATTAGGGTAAGGACTATTACCATAATTGGGGCTTCTCTGACTATTTGCGTTATTAGGGTAGGGATTGCGGTTACCCTGATAACCATTAGAGGGTCGATTCGGGTTTTGATGGTTGGGACCCGTATTATTATTATCATTGTAATTAGTATTGTTCACATTATTTCCATTATTAGAACCGTTATTTCGCGGATATGCCCGGCCTCCTTGGTACCCAGTATTTATGTGGTTCGTACCCTGGTTATTGTTCTGGTACGTCCTTGGTTCGGGCCCATCACTTCTTCTACGACTCTGTCGGTAGTAGTCTTCATTTTCATAATTTTCTAGGAGTTGTGTCATTGCCTGGATGGTTTTTATCTGGCTGCCCCTCCTCGCACGAATCACCTCCTCATCATAATGGTAAGACAACTTATTTATTAGGCACTCCTCCGGTATGGCTGGTTCTAAGTGCTTGGCCATACACACCTTGCCGAGGAAATAAGCTGTCATTGAACTGCCGACTTGTGGTTTGTAGCGGCCGTGGCATATATTATCTCTTATTAGATTTTGCGTGGTCTCTGACCAGTACTTGGCCTTGAACAGGCTCTTGAATTGTTCATAATTGTCGATGTCGCTCCGGTTGGCCATCCACCAATGGTCATTCACCTCCCGAAACGACTCGTCAAGAATTTCCCTGTTCTGGACCCATCGGTTCCCTCGGTGTTTCTCGAGGTACTCCTCTATTCGTGCCAAGAACTCCATAGGCTTCCGTTTGTATTGCCGGAAATTGAGCCATTCTCTGTTCTCTGACATGGGAAATTGTGATATCCAGATGGTCTGTTCCTTATTAACTCTATCTCCTCCTGGCTCTGACGCACCTGTCCGTTTATGTTTACCATAGCGGCTTCCACGCCGTCGCATCTTTCGGTTACTTGGGTCCTCACTTTATTTACTTCTTCCAAGGCAAATTTCTTGGTCTCCTCCATCTTAGTTTTCTGTTGTTCTCGGACCTGAGTAATCTCCTTAGTTATTACTTCCCGGACTTCCAGCACTTCGTTTTCTGCTTGACGACATCTTTCGTCTACTTCTCTGATCTGCTGGTTAACAACCACAACTTCCTGTTCTAACTTCTTTACGATGGATTTCTTCGTCTCTGTTATCTTTTTATTCAATTCCTCTTTTGCTAACTCTATTCTCTCGTCTACCTTATTCATGCTTTCCTGGTTGACTTCCCTTAATTCTTCCCTTAACCTTTGATTATTCTCATCCATTTTTTCCTCCAGATTCAGATTATTTTCCTCCAACTGTTCCCTCAGTTGCTGATTGTCGCTTTCCATTTTCCTACTTGTTTCCTCCATTTTCTCTTCTATCTTCTTACTCAAATTCTTACTGGTTTCCTCAATCCTTTTATTAGTATTCTCTATCTTACGGCCCAATTCTTCTTTTGTGGATCGGTTGTCTTCCTTCAAATCCTCTAGTTTCTCATTTAATGAATGGTTGTCGTCATCCATTTTTTTATGCAGGTCTTCCTTTAATTCCTGATTCACTTTCTTACTGGTTTCTTCCATGCCCTTACTCAATTTCTTATTATTTTCATTCATGTCCCTTTTCATTTCCATCATCACCTTGAACATCTCTTGTAGTGTTGTTTCCTCTGGTTGTGAAGGTTTCTCCTTCTCGGGGACATTGACTTCCACTGTCTGCGTTGGTACTTCGGGTTGTCCCTCTGGTGGTTTGGGTTGTTTTGATTCCACCTGGGTTAGTAACACTTCCGGATCCTCCACGGGTGTTGCCTCCTTATCCCCCATGTCAACCTCTTTTTCGGCCTCTGCCGCCCTCTTTTTCGATGTAGCTCGTCTTTGCATCTTTCTCTGTCTCTATTTATTAATCGCTGCCAAGCTTAGATTATTAAGCCCTCTAAGTTGGACGCCACTTTGTAACCAGACCTCTGTGTGCCGGTCGTTACAAAAGATAAAAAGTTGATAGAAAATTTTATAAAAATAAAATTTTCAAATAGTAAGAAATCTTGTTTATGTTTATTAAGAGGTGTGTATAAGATATAAATCGGTTTTATAAGGTTCTTGTAAAAATTTTAATAACAGGCAGGTATTTATTGACCGTCGAGCACTTCTTGAAGATTTGAACCAAGTCTGGAGTTAAATAGATTAACTCCAGTTAACAATCGATTGGTGACTTTTCTGGCTGGTCCAATATCTCGTTCAAATAAAATATTTTCTTCTTATGCAAGTCCTTCAGCCTTAATAAATACTCTTAAATTAAACTGTGAAATAAGTAACAGATAAGAAATAATGGAAATATAAAGATTTATTGACAATTTAAATAAATAATCGATTTTTTATCGATGGAGAGCAATTATCGGCTCTGTCTCGGGAATTATCGATTGTGTCATACAGAAAAAAATTCATGATATATTATATTAAAAGACAGGTTCTTTGAGCGATTAAAATTAATAGTCAGAGATGGGTGACGAGAAAGTATAACATTAACAATTAACACAAATATAATAATTATTATTCAATAGAATTTAAATAATTCCTATAAGTAATGTGTCTGAATGTTGTCAAACCAATATGCAGACGATGACGTCACTGCTGGAAGATAAAGAAGTCAGGCTCTGCGGAATTAAAGATGGCCGCTACTATTTCTGGTGTAGTTACTGTGAACTCGACATGTCCGAAAATCACGACAAAATTACCTTTGTGAATGTCTGAAATCTTCCCGCACTGGTGTAATATGTTTGTTAAGTTATTTGGTGTATTCTGACGAAGTGTTCCGTGACAACTTGTGTTAGTTAGTTTATTTTGTATGTGTTCACTTCTGGGGTTAAGTTTCTCAAGTTATGGTTAGGATTTGTAGAGTGAATCAGATTAAATATAATGTTTTACTGTTTTCTGTCACTCGTATCATGAAGTTAGATGTTTGTTTTCACTATTGTCGTGAACGTTTTGATAGCTTTAGTTTTAAAAAGTGTCTAATTCGTCTAACTCTCGTTTCACTTATTTTAATGGCTAAACGCTAGTACCATTTTCGACTCGATTTAAAGAACGTTTTGTCACACAACTATTCAGCTTGATATTCAACAAAAGACTAATTAACTTGGTCATAAATATGGCCCAGTTAATCTTTGAAAAAGTATTGTTAACATATTTCGATTACCCATACACATGATAAAATATTACATTCTATATGGAATTTATCTATTTTATTCATCACTTTTATGAATTATGAACCTTATTATTGGTTTAATCATCTTATTCCCTTTAAATTGATGTATTATAGTCCATATTTGTAGACATTTTGTGGAAATTAACAAATTTTGTTCACTTTTTGGAAATATAGGCTTAAAATTGGATTTCCGTCTTTACACAAAAATCCTCCATTTTAAATGTTATTAATACTATTATAATAAATTTTAATTAGTCATATTCCTCTTCCTTTCCATAAGTACATATAAATTAAACCTTTGAACTGGTTTTTTGTGTTAATCTGTAAATCTGACATTGCTCTTTAAAATTAATTAATTTATATATTTTGAAAATTTACAATGTTTTAAGGTATATTTCCTTATTATCATTTTAACTCATAGGATCATTCCTAGTAGTGATTAACTGAGTTATCTTATATAAATCTTGCTAGTTTACAGGATTTATAAGTGAATTATACTGGCTTATATTGTTTCTGTGAATTCACCAGATGGCCTAGATTTTAGAATTTTATATTTCTGTCTTTCTCAAATAAATTTAAACATAACTCCTCCTCTGACTTTACATAATTACAATTATATGAAAATAACATGGTTTATAACTTATTGTGTGGTGTAGTAGTTAATTAACACTACGGTTATTAAAATAAATAAATATGAACATTGTTTAGCAATCTGCACAATTGAACATATTGCAGACATGGTTTGAACATATATCGTTTAACTAGTTTTGAGTTAACATAGCATACCTATTGGAACATTGTTAATGGTATGTAGGCTATTGTTCAGCAAACATAATTCTTTTTAGAACACATAACATAAATCTTATTTTCTAATAACTCTTACAAATACATTTTACTAACACATTCTTTTTAGGACTGTGAATAAACAGTCTATTTAAACATTTTACACTTATTAATACCATATTAATGCCAGTCCTTTCTGGTCTAAACCATTATTATTTGTGATCCCCTACATCAGTAAACATGAACTCCCATACTCTATTTATTATCATTTTTTACAAATGTCTTGTAAATAAAGATTTACATTAAAATAATAAAATACTGGAAATCTTCCATTTTATTATTTTATTATGCTGTTTATTATTAGATATTAAAGTTGTGATATAGCATACTGATAAGTTATAGTATCACCAACTTTAAGTTTATTGCCTTTCTAAAAAACACACAAATTCACTTTCACTCTTGGTTCTGATATTTTGAGTCTTATTATCTCAGACCAGACCTTTAGTAATCATGGACTGTTAAGACTAGTTTATTTTCTTTATTACACAATAGCTTTAGTCGGTTCACTTCTTATAACGCTATACAGCACTTTAGTTTTCTAAATAATTACATTTTTATAGGATTTTGGGTATGTTATACTTTCTTTTGCATAGTTTTTGTGGGTTTGGGGTTGATAGTAGTTTATATAATATTAGGTTTTACAACGGTGTTTCTTTCATACTATTTCTTCCTCTCCTCCTGTCTTCTTTCTTGTCCTTCTTCGTATCTTCCTTCTGGTCTTCCTTCTTGTCCTTCTTCTAGTCTTCATTCTTGTCCATCTTCTAGTCTTCATTCTTCTGGTTTTCTTGTCTTCCTTCTTCATTCTTGGGTAAACCAAGGTACTGGTGTTATCTCGACTGAGGTTTAGTTTGAAGCATTTAATTTATTCACTGATATTGTCTTTATTCTTCTCTACAGGTTTCAGGGTATTGTTTTCTTCTTGACCACAAACTTTATTCTTCCCTCTTCTTGTTTTTGGGGTATTTTGGTATTCACCACTCTTTAATTGAGTCTCTTTTTCCTTGATATGGTCTTATCTAACTGGTTTACTGCTCCTAGCTTCCTGGATAAATTACTGATATTATACTATGAGTTGCTTCGATACTTTCTTTGGTTTTTTAAACAGTGGTTTTTATATATAATGTAATGAGGATTTTTATTTTATCGTGGTTCATTCCTTTGATTTATTTAAATGTCATTCAATATTATTATAACATTTGTTGGTGTAATTAAACTTTATGATTTCATATGACTTAAGATGTAGTGGATTTTCTGTCACGCTACAGAATATATATTATATCTTAATATAATTGAATCTTTTCTGAAGAATAAATGGTAATTAGTATTAAAAGAATTAATATATTTCTTAATAATCATATATTAAACAATAAGGGTGTCAAAAATAATGAAAATAAAATTAATTTTAACATGTTTTTAAGGATATTGATAATAACTGGTCATTACCATGTGATCGAATTAAATTGATTAATCTCGATAATCCCATAATTCCTTCACAAACTCTAAATGTTAATAAAACTAATAATATATATTATAACGATTCATATTAGCGTCCTATCTGAGCGTTATATGAAAGTGTTAGATTGTACGAGAAAAGCAGCGTAAGCAAGAGAGAGAGCGTACAATCGCAGCCATCTCACTCTAACCTCGTCACAGCTACGTCCGCTACTGGTACGAACATGAAACTTTACTCAAATCAAATTATCAGTTCAACCTGCAATAACTTCCAAACTAATAAATATAGGGCAATTCTGAAAACAGCATTGTGTTCAGCAAGTAAAGCTTTATAAGTAGCCGAAATCTCAGTTAATATAGTTAACAATTGAAGAAGTTATACGGAAGACGAACGCCAAAAGGAATAACAAGAGAATTATGCTACGTAGGAATTAGGTGTTTTCACACACACACAGATAAAGACCTAAGCAACAATATTCTGTGGTCAGATCTTTGAAAACATTTGCAAATACCTGTAATCAATCAATTTGCAAATACAGGAAGTACAATTTTGACTAGAAATTCTCTGCCGTTTCAAACCTGTCATGGGGTATTTGCTCGACCTGTTCGAAATTGTAGAGACTGGAAAAACGTATGATTTATTTGAACAACCAATCAGAAGCCCGTATTTAAAACAGACGCCAACTCAAACCGAGGGGTAGAGTTACTCTTCGATCGGATCTTCAATGCGCTAGTCGTATGTAAATTACGTGCAGAAATTTTACAATCACGCAAAGTTGTATTTAAGTGCGAAATTCGAGAAGTAGTCCGCAGTGAAGATGAACTAGTGCCGTTCAACAACACTCGCTGTGTAAAACAACACATTAATTAATTTAATTAAATAATTAATTAATATTCAGCCGTGAAGTGACCTGAGCAACAGAGAGCTACAGCATCTGTAATTGCCAGAGCATCTTTCTACAGGATTGATCAACATCATTTCTTCTGTGCTAAACCATCAAAAGGAGGACCTCTACGGATTCCTATCTTCGGTCGACGCATCAAACAGTAAGAAATAGATTCATTGATCAATGAAATAAGCACTAAACAAATAATAAAAAGCAATAAACAATTTTTAAAAGACACTAAGAATCGCACACTTTGTATTTAATGTGTAAGATTAGTCATAACATAGTATAGGAGTGTAGAATGGAAAGTGAGGTGTAGTATCGGACGTGCAAATTATTGCAGACCTGTTCTTTAGCACTGGTTTGGGAGCTATCAATCTCTTAATTAAACCAGATAAGAGCAATAGGTCGTTTGAACGTCTTAATCTTTACTTTTCACACACACTCGTTAAGCATAAGGGTTAGGGTAGCAATAAGTCCTAAAATTAATAATTTCAATAAGTTCAAAAATAATTAAAACTTTAATTAAACATAATCAAGCCAATTTTAAAGGGTTATTTGTAACGATTCCCCTTGAATCCACAATCACTGAACGAATCCTGAGAATTTGTGTCTCTATGCTCTGAGCTAAGCTGGAACCGTGTCATTAATATCTGGGATTATTTCTGGCGCCCAGGTAAAGTAAAAAACACGAGTAAGTAACGTTTCATCTAACATTCAAAATATTAGATAAGTGTGTTAGATAAAAGGAGCGTTGTATGAAATTGTCGCAGCAACTAAGGGGCACGAGCAAATCATCAAATTTATATATAAAAATAAGTTATATATGAATTTGGCGCGGCCAACTAAGGGGCTCGATTAAACTCGATTAAATCACCAAATTTAGCACACAAAAAAGTTATGTGATAAATTTGTCCCTGCAACTAATAGGCCCGATTAAATAGACGAATTATATCATGAAAGTTATATAATTTGGCGTTGCTTTTACCCAAGTGATTAGTTAAATTGTAATATTAATTAATTAGAAAAGAAGTGGAATTCAAGGTTACAAACAACTGTTAAATAATTGTTAAATTAATTTTTTAATAATAAATTTAAAAAATGGCTAAATCTTCAGCAGTAGATATGGCAGTAATTGAACGAATGTTTAAGCAGTTGACCACAATGGATGAAACAAATAGTAAAATTGAAAGTACAAAGGGTCAATTATCTAGTGAAATAAAAGATACTAATAGTAAACTTGAAAATAAAATTGAAAAAATACAAAGTAAAATTGAAAGTACAAATAGTAAAATTGATGAAAATAATAAAAGTTTAGAAGAAAGTAATCAAAAATTGATAAATGGTGTTAATAATAAAATAGAGCAAACTAATAAATACTTGTCTAGCGAAATGAAACAAATAAATGAAAATTTATCTAGCCAAATAGAACAAAGTAGTAAAGGAGCTACATTTAAAATAGATGAAGAAATATCTAATTTAGCTAGTAAATTAGACAGTACTAATAATAAATTAGATGAAAGTAATATTAGGTTTGATAAACATACCGAAGAGGTTAAAACTACGTTAGAGGAATTTAGGAACAAGTAAACACTAATTTTCGCCGTCAAGACGAAAAACTAAATAAATTTAGAAACGAATTTCATGAAAGGTTAGAACAAAAAGTAACCATAATTAATCAACAATTCACCGAAGTAACAGCTGAATTAAAAACACAATCGCTTCTAAATAAAGAAGAAATCCAGAGTACTAGGGAAGAGTGTACCCAACTGGGTGAGAATATTAAAGAAGTTAAGAAACATGTAGAGAGTAACGCTAACAGTGACGAATTACATCAAAAGGTGGAACAGCAGTTAAAGGTAATGCGGGAAGATCTGACTAAGGCAATGAAGTCACAGCAAACCAAAGTCGTGAGGTGTGGCGTCTATAAGGAAGAACCGGAAAACCTTCCATTTTCAGGAAACCCACATGAGAATCCTGTGGAATTTCTAAAGCTGTTTGAGGCTTATGTAGCTCGTGTAAACCCACTTATGGACGACGAGGACAAGAAGGACATGTTAGGCCGATTTCTCAAGAATTGGGCAGGTACGTGGTGGAAAGTCATCTCAGACAGAGTCCAAACCTACTCAGACTTCAGAGAAAAATTCCTGGCTCAGTACTGGAATATTCAGATACAAAGAAGGGTACGCGATCATCTAGAATTTGGTAATTATCACCCGTCAATGAATATGACAACCACCAACTATGTGCTAAATGTAATGGCACAAGTCAAGCATCTAAAACCACCAATAGAAGAGACAGACCTAGTGTATAAGCTAGCGCGTCATTTCTCAGAACGCACTAGAGTAGCAACCACTACTAGAGGGGTGGATACTCTCGAAAATTTTATAATGGTAGTGGATGAGTGTCAAGATCTAGAGAGAGACCTGCAGCGAGTAAATAATCACCTTAGTAACTACTCTAGAGGCAATCATCAGGAACCAACTTTCTACTCAACAAAAAGAAGAGACAATGAGCGTCCGAAAGAAAAAAGGTTTACCCCATATCCGGGTAAGAAACCCCAAAATCGGCCGGAATTGGAAGAGAAGGGTAGAAGTAGGAGTGTAGAAACCCGACCAAATGAAGTGTATAAGGTTTGTAAAACAACCATAACATCTACCGAGTCGCAACCGTCTACCAGTAAAATGAATACGTGAAACGGGAAGCCACTGCAGATAGAAAAGGAACAAAACTAAACCTACCATTACCAGCAGTGAAACCACCCAAGAAAAAAGGTAAGAAGAAAGTAACAAATAATATAAAACAAGTGAGCGATAGGGAGTTCTTGTTAAAAGAGGAGCAAGAAGTGGGTAGAAACCATTATCCTGAATGTCCGGAAATATGTTGTAAGATCAGTAATCTACTATTAAGAGCGCTTATAGACACTGACAGTGAAGTAATCTGTGTCAGCTCAAAGTTTGTAAATAACTGTCAGTTGCGTAATTGTCCCAGACTACCCGTAAAACATTGTAATGTACAGGGAGCCACTGGAGCCAAAATGCAAAAGATAACTGAACAAATTTATTTACCTGTCAGTTTAAATGGTAACCAAACCAAAATTGTAGCTCTAATAGTCCCGAAACTCGTTCATGATTGTATTATTGGGGTAGATACGTTACTTAAAGGGAAAGCAGAAATAAATTTTAAAAGAAATACCATTACGATGGAAATTAATACTAATAAAATTAATGTAAGTATTAAAGAGTTTAAACATTGGAACTCGGTAAGTGTCGTAAAAGGGTATGTAGAGAAACCTGTAGTTGACGTTAGGAGTGATCAGCACTGTATTGATGATACTCCAGAAATCAACTTAGGGACTGAGTTGAACAACGAGCAACAGAACAAAATTCAGCAACTCGTTTGTGAGTATAGTGATGTGTTCAGAACAGAGCCTGGAAGAGCTAAGTTCTATGAATATCAGTTAAGACTTACTGAAAACGCATCATTTGTACAAAGGACTTATCCTATCCCTCTACATTATAGAGATGCAATGGAGAAAGAGGTCCAACAGATGTTAGTGAATGGTGTTATAGAGAGAACAAGCAGTCCCTATATAAACCCTTTAGTAGTTGTCACCAAGTGGAACGGGAGTATCCGATTATGCCTAGATGCTTGGAAACTAAATTCTTTATTAGTACCAGATTACGAGTGCGCAAGGAGTGTGGAAGAATTGTTTCAAAAATTTAATGGGGTTAAGTACATGACCAAACTATACTTAACATCAGGATTTTGGCTTTTTCCCATCAGAAAATGTGATAGAAAGTATACGGCATTTTTGTATAAAAACAAGTGCTACCAATTTAAAGTGGTACCTTTTGGCCTGAGCACCAGCTTAGCAGCAATGGTAAGGTGTTTAGACAGTGCCTTAGGTAATGAGGTAGAGAAGTATACATTAGTGTTCGTAGATGATATTCTATGTGTGTCACAAACATTCGACGAGCACTTACAACATTTAAAGAATATTTTTGAAAAATTAAGATCAGCCAACATGACGCTGAATCTAAAACAAATCAGAGTTTGGTAACGAGGAAATTAAGTTTTTAGGTCATCGAATCTCAGTGGAAGGCATAACCACAGACCCAGAGAAGGTAAAAGCCATAAAAGAATTTCCAACTCCAAAGAACTCTAAGCAGCTAAAGTCATTTCTAGGTTTAGCTAACTACTATCAGAAGTTTACAAGTAAATACGCGGAAAGTACTGTTCCATTGTTGAAGTGGTTAAACAAAGGGATTAAATGGAAGTGGACAAAGGACCACGATGCAGCGCTGCAACAAGTGAAAAGTCTTTTTATAAATACTGTTGTATTAAATCATCCAAGGGTAGGAGAAAGATTTTACTTGCAAACAGACGCCAGCAATATTGCTATTGGAGCACACTTGTATCAGATAGATGAGAAGGGCCAAAAAGCGGTATTAGGATTTGTAAATCGCACACTTAAAGGGGCAGAATTAACCTATTTTACGACAGAAAAGAAGCTATTAGCGATAGTGCATAGCCTGTCAAAGTTTAGAAGTTATATTGTGGGTGCTAAACTTACTATAATCACCGACAATAAGGCGTTGGTATTTTTATTAAAGTGTAAATTGCTAGGTGCTCGTCTGACTCGTTGGATCTTGGCTATACAAGAGTATCAATTTGAAATACAGTATTGTAAAGCGGAAGAAAACTTGGTAGCAGATGTACTCAGTAGAAATCCACCATCAGAAAACAACATGGAAACAGATAACATTAAATGTAGTAGCAATGATATTGGTATTTACGCAGTAAATCATATAACAAAACCTGAAGTAGTTAGACGACTTAAGGAAATAGGGACTCATCAACAACAAGACCCTAGGATTAGTGTAGCTTGGAGAAGTGCAGTTACCAACACCAAACCAGCATTTTCCATATATGACGGTAAGCTTTATAAGCTATGTTCCCATAAGTGGAAATTACTATTAACTAGCTGTATGATAGATGAACTTATTTGGGAATGCCACTTGTCATTGGGCCACGCTGGACTTAAGAAGTGCCGTCTATCCTTAACAGAAAGTTTCATAGGAAAGGGGTTAGCAAAACTCATGAAAAGTATATTGTCTACTTGTGACCTGTGCCAGAAGTGTAAACACCCGAACTTAGCTACAAGAGTAGAAATGCAAACAATCAAAGCAAAAGTGAAAGGAGAGTTACTAGCTGTGGATTATTACGGGCCTCTACCAAAAGCAAAAGGAGGGGTAAAGCACATTCTAGTGACGGTAGATTTCTTTTATAAATTTGTAAAATTATAACCAGTACAAAGAACCACGACAAAAGCAACACTAAGAGCATTAACGAAGTTCTACATCCACAGTATGGTAAACCAAGGAAAATATTGTCCGACCAAGGAAAACAGTTCACCCATAACCTATGGAGAGAAACCTTGGAGGAACTCAGTATAAAACCTATTCTTAAATCAATACGTCACCCTCAAGCGAATTTATCTGAGAGAATAAATAAAGAAACAGGGAGGTATTTTAGAATATTGTGCAATTAGAACCATTCTGCATGGGTAGACTACTTGAGTTTTATTTCGGATTGTATTAATAATGAATGTAATGAAACAACGGGGTACACACCTTCAGAATTATTTATTAATAAAGAACCACTACATGTATGGACCAAAACCATAAAAAGTCCACCCAACTACAATCTACCTATTCCATATGAGGTAAAAACCAGGATAGCACAAGAAAGAATACAAAGAGAAGGCCAAAAGAGGGTAGAACGATATAATCGAACTCACAAGTTGATAAGGTTTATGGAAGGAGAGGAAATGCTAGTGAAAGCGAATCCTGTATTCTCTGCCATCGATAATACCACGGCCAAGTTCTTTCCGATATTCATGGGACCTTATAGGATAGAAAAACAGATTGCAAGGTACACATATGTGTTAAAAGATGTAGAGAAAAATAAAATTATAGGAAAGTACCATGGGGATAGTTTAAGGAAATATAAACAAAATATTGAACAATAAAGAAATAATAGTTTGAGCCAGTAAGGTATGTGCATCAAACGTGGTCAAATAAAATAAATTTTATAATTGTTTTGAATCAAGAACAATGATAATAATAAAAGAAAAATTACTTTAAATAAATGTTAGTATTGTTGAATAAATTATTGACATTAATTGAGCCAAAATGGTGATTAAAGCATTATGGTTATATAAATTTCCAATATGTGCATACCATGTTAGTTTAAGTAACAAATTGTAATCTTTAGTTATAAGATAGATGTAAGGAAAATTGTATTAGTGCAAGTTTTGTGCGGGAAAAACCAAAAGTGCCAAAGAAAATGTGGAAAATTTTAATTAGGGTAAAACGATAAATTAAAAAAATTAATGATTATTTAAAATAATAAATTTTTTTATACCTAGTGGGGGTATATATAACGATTCATATTAGCGTCCTATCTGAGCGTTATATGAAAGTGTTAGACTGTACGAGTATAGCAGCGTAAGCAAGAGAGAGAGCGTACAATCGCAGCCATCTCACTCTAACCTCGTCACAGGTACGTCCGCTACTGGTACGAACATGAAACTTTACTCAAATCAAATTATCAGTTCAACCTGCAATAACTTCCAAACTAATAAATATAGGGCAATTCTGAAAACAGCATTATGTTCAGCAAGTAAAGCTTTATAAGTAGCCGCAATCTCAGTTAATATAATTAACAATTGAAGAAGTTATACGGAAGACGAACGCCAAAAGGAATAACAAGAGAATTATGCTACGTAGGAATTAGGTGTTTTCACATACACACAGATAAGACCTAAGCAACAGTATTCTGTGGTCAGATCTTTGAAAACACATTTGCAAATACCTGTAATCAATCAATTTGCAAATACAGGAAGTACGATTTTGACTAGAAATTTTCTGCCGTTTCAAACCTGTCATGGGGTATTTGCTCGACCTGTTCGAAATTGTAGAGACTGGAAAAACGTATGATTTATTTGAACAACCAATCAGAAGCCCGTATTTAAAACAGACGCCAACTCAAACCGAAGGGTAGAGTTACTCTTCGATCGGATCTTCAATGCGCTAGTCGTATGTAAATTACGTGCAGAAATTTTACAATCACGCAAAGTTGTATTTAAGTGCGAAATTCGAGAAGTAGTCCGCAGTGAAGATGAACTAGTGCCGTTCAACAACACTCGCTGTGTAAAACAACACATTAATTAATTTAATTAAATAATTAATTAATATTCAGCCGTGAAGTGACCTGAGCAACAGAGAGCTACAGCATCTGTAATTGCCAGAGCATCTTTCTACAGGATTGATCAACATCATTTCTTCTGTGCTAAACCATCAAAAGGAGGACCTCTACGGATTCCTATCTTCGGTCGACGCATCAAACAGTAAGAAATAGATTCATTGATCAATGAAATAAGCACTAAACAAATAATAAAAAGCAATAAACAATTTTTAAAAGACACTAAGAATCGCACACTTTGTATTTAATGTGTAAGATTAGTCATAACATAGTATAGGAGTGTAGAATGGAAAGTGAGGTGTAGTATCGGACGTGCAAATTATTGCAGACCTGTTCTTTAGCACTGGTTTGGGAGCTATCAATCTCTTAATTAAACCAGATAAGAGCAATAGGTCGTTTGAACGTCTTAATCTTTACTTTTCACACACACTCGTTAAGCATAAGGGTTAGGGTAGCAATAAGTCCTAAAATTAATAATTTCAATAAGTTCAAAAATAATTAAAACTTTAATTAAACATAATCAAGCCAATTTTAAAGAGTTATTTGTAACGATTCCCCTTGAATCCACAATCACTGAACGAATCCTGAGAATTTGTGTCTCTATGCTCTGAGCTAAGCTGGAACCGTGTCATTAATATCTGGGATTATTTCTGGCGCCCAGGTAAAGTAAAAAACACGGGTAAGTAACGTTTCATCTAACATTCAAAATATTAGATAAGTGTGTTAGATAAAAGGAGCGTTGTATGAAATTGTCGCAGCAACTAAGGGGCACGAGCAAATCATCAAATTTATATATAAAAATAAGTTATATATGAATTTGGCGCGGCCAACTAAGGGGCTCGATTAAACTCGATTAAATCACCAAATTTAGCACACAAAAAAGTTATGTGATAAATTTGTCCCTGCAACTAATAGGCCCGATTAAATAGACGAATTATATCATGAAAGTTATATAATTTGGCGTTGCTTTTACCCAAGTGATTAGTTAAATTGTAATATTAATTAATTAGAAAAGAAGTGGAATTCAAGGTTACAAACAACTGTTAAATAATTGTTAAATTAATTTTTTAATAATAAATTTAAAAAATGGCTAAATCTTCAGCAGTAGATATGGCAGTAATTGAACGAATGTTTAAGCAGTTGACCACAATGGATGAAACAAATAGTAAAATTGAAAGTACAAAGGGTCAATTATCTAGTGAAATAAAAGATACTAATAGTAAACTTGAAAATAAAATTGAAAAAATACAAAGTAAAATTGAAAGTACAAATAGTAAAATTGATGAAAATAATAAAAGTTTAGAAGAAAGTAATCAAAAATTGATAAATGGTGTTAATAATAAAATAGAGCAAACTAATAAATACTTGTCTAGCGAAATGAAACAAATAAATGAAAATTTATCTAGCCAAATAGAACAAAGTAGTAAAGGAGCTACATTTAAAATAGATGAAGAAATATCTAATTTAGCTAGTAAATTAGACAGTACTAATAATAAATTAGATGAAAGTAATATTAGGTTTGATAAACATACCGAAGAGGTTAAAACTACGTTAGAGGAATTTAGGAACAAGTAAACACTAATTTTCGCCGTCAAGACGAAAAACTAAATAAATTTAGAAACGAATTTCATGAAAGGTTAGAACAAAAAGTAACCATAATTAATCAACAATTCACCGAAGTAACAACTGAATTAAAAACACAATCGCTTCTAAATAAAGAAGAAATCCAGAGTACTAGGGAAGAGTGTACCCAACTGGGTGAGAATATTAAAGAAGTTAAGAAACATGTAGAGAGTAACGCTAACAGTGACGAATTACATCAAAAGGTGGAACAGCAGTTAAAGGTAATGCGGGAAGATCTGACTAAGGCAATGAAGTCACAGCAAACCAAAGTCGTGAGGTGTGGCGTCTATAAGGAAGAACCGGAAAACCTTCCATTTTCAGGAAACCCACATGAGAATCCTGTGGAATTTCTAAAGCTGTTTGAGGCTTATGTAGCTCGTGTAAACCCACTTATGGACGACGAGGACAAGAAGGACATGTTAGGCCGATTTCTCAAGAATTGGGCAGGTACGTGGTGGAAAGTCATCTCAGACAGAGTCCAAACCTACTCAGACTTCAGAGAAAAATTCCTGGCTCAGTACTGGAATATTCAGATACAAAGAAGGGTACGCGATCATCTAGAATTTGGTAATTATCACCCGTCAATGAATATGACAACCACCAACTATGTGCTAAATGTAATGGCACAAGTCAAGCATCTAAAACCACCAATAGAAGAGACAGACCTAGTGTATAAGCTAGAGCGTCATTTCTCAGAACGCACTAGAGTAGCAACCACTACTAGAGGGGTGGATACTCTCGAAAATTTTATAATGGTAGTGGATGAGTGTCAAGATCTAGAGAGAGACCTGCAGCGAGTAAATAATCACCTTAGTAACTACTCTAGAGGCAATCATCAGGAACCAACTTTCTACTCAACAAAAAGAAGAGACAATGAGCGTCCGAAAGAAAAAAGGTTTACCCCATATCCGGGTAAGAAACCCCAAAATCGGCCGGAATTGGAAGAGAAGGGTAGAAGTAGGAGTGTAGAAACCCGACCAAATGAAGTGTATAAGGTTTGTAAAACAACCATAACATCTACCGAGTCGCAACCGTCTACCAGTAAAATGAATACGTGAAACGGGAAGCCACTGCAGATAGAAAAGGAACAAAACTAAACCTACCATTACCAGCAGTGAAACCACCCAAGAAAAAAGGTAAGAAGAAAGTAACAAATAATATAAAACAAGTGAGCGATAGGGAGTTCTTGTTAAAAGAGGAGCAAGAAGTGGGTAGAAACCATTATCCTGAATGTCCGGAAATATGTTGTAAGATCAGTAATCTACTATTAAGAGCGCTTATAGACACTGACAGTGAAGTAATCTGTGTCAGCTCAAAGTTTGTAAATAACTGTCAGTTGCGTAATTGTCCCAGACTACCCGTAAAACATTGTAATGTACAGGGAGCCACTGGAGCCAAAATGCAAAAGATAACTGAACAAATTTATTTACCTGTCAGTTTAAATGGTAACCAAACCAAAATTGTAGCTCTAATAGTCCCGAAACTCGTTCATGATTGTATTATTGGGGTAGATACGTTACTTAAAGGGAAAGCAGAAATAAATTTTAAAAGAAATACCATTACGATGGAAATTAATACTAATAAAATTAATGTAAGTATTAAAGAGTTTAAACATTGGAACTCGGTAAGTGTCGTAAAAGGGTATGTAGAGAAACCTGTAGTTGACGTTAGGAGTGATCAGCACTGTATTGATGATACTCCAGAAATCAACTTAGGGACTGAGTTGAACAACGAGCAACAGAACAAAATTCAGCAACTCGTTTGTGAGTATAGTGATGTGTTCAGAACAGAGCCTGGAAGAGCTAAGTTCTATGAATATCAGTTAAGACTTACTAAAAACGCATCATTTGTACAAAGGACGTATCCTATCCTTCTACATTATAGAGATGAAGTGGAGAAAGAGGTCCAACAGATGTTAGCGAATGGTGTTATAGAGAGAGCAAGCAGTCCCTATATAAACCCTTTAGTAGTTGTCACCAAGTGGAACGGGAGTATCCGATTATGCCTAGATGCTAGGAAATTAAATTCTTTATTAGTACCAGATTACGAGTGCGCAAGGAGTGTGGAAGAATTGTTTCAAAAATGTAACGGGGTTAAGTACATGACCAAACTGGACTTAACATCAGGATTTTCGCAAAATCCCATCAGAAAATGTGATAGAATGTATACGACATTTTTGTATAAAAACAAGTGCTACGAATTTAAAGTGGTACCTTTTGGCCTGAGCACCAGCTTAGCAGCAATGTTAAGGTGTTTAGACAGTGCCTTAGGTAATGAGGTAGAGAAGTATACATTAGTGTTCGTAGATGATAGTCTATGTGTGTCACAAACATTCGAGGAGCACTTACAACATTTAAAGAATATTTATGAAAAATTAAGATCAGCCAACATGACGCTGAATCTGAGGAAATCAGAGTTTGGTAAGGAGGAAATTAAGTTTTCAGGTCACCGAATCTCAGTGGAAGGCATAACCACAGACCCAGAGAAGGTAAAAGCCATACAAGAATTTCCAACTCCAAAGAACTGTAAGCAGCTACAGTCATTTCTAGGTTTAGCTAACTACTATCAGAAGTCTACAAGTAAATACGCGGAAAGTACTGTTCCATTGTTGAAGTTGTTAAACAAAGGGATTAAATGGAAGTGGACAAAGGACCACGATGCAGCGCTGCAACAAGTGTAAAGTTTTTTTATAAATACTGTTGTATTAAATCATCCAAGGGTAGGAAAAAGATTTTACTTGCAAACAGACGCCAGCAATATTGCTATTGGAGCACACTTGTATCAGATAGATGAGAAGGGCCTAAAGCGGTATTAGGATTTGTAAATCGCACACTTAAAGGGGCAGAATAAACCTATTTTACGACAGAAAAGAAGCTATTAGCGATAGTGCATAGCCTGTCAAAGTTTAGAAGGTATATTCTGGGTGCTAAACTTACTATAATCACCGACAATAAGACGTTGGTATTTTTATTAAAGTGTAAATTGCTAGGTGCTCGTCTGACTCGTTGGAGCTTGGCTATACAAGAGTATCAATTTGAAATACAGTATTGTAAAGCGAAAGACCACTTGGTAGCAGATGTACTCAGTAGAAATCCACCATCAGAAAACAACATGGAAACAGATAACATTAAATGTAGTAGCAATGATATTGGTATTTACGCGGTAAAGCATATAACAAAACCTGAAGTAGTTAGACGACTTAAGGAAATAGGGACTCATCAACAACAAGACCCTAGGATTAGTGTAGCTTGGAGGAGTGCAGTTACCAACTCCAAACCAGGATTTTCCATATATGACGGTAAGCTATATAAGCTATTTTCCCATAAGTGGAAGTTACTATTACCTAGCTGTATGATAGATGAACTTATTTGGGAATGCCACTTGTCATTGGGCCACGCTGGACTTAAGAAGTGCCGTCTAGCCTTAACAGAAAGTTTCTTAGGAAAGTGGTTAGCAAAACGCATGAAAAGATTATAGTCTACTTGTGACCTGTGCCAGAAATGTAAACACCCGAACTTAGCTACAAGAGTAGAAATGCAAACAATCCAAGCAAAAGTGAAAGGAGAGTTACTAGCTGTGGATTATTACGGGCCTCTACCAAAAGCAAAAGGAGGGGTAAAGCACATTCTAGTGACGGTAGATTTATTTTCTAAATTTGTAAAATTATACCCAGTACAAAGAGCCACGACAAAAGCAACACTAAGAGCATTAACGAAGTTCTACATCCCACAGTATGGTAAACCAAGGAAAATATTGTCCGACCAAGGAAAACAGTTCACCCATAACCTATGAAGAGAATCCTTGGAGGAACTCAAAATAAAACCTATTCTTACATCAATACGTCACCCTCAAGCGAATTTAGCTGAGAGAATATATAAAGAATTAGGGAGGTATTTTAGAATATTGTGCAATCAGAACCATTCAGCATGGGTAGACTACTTGAGTTTTATTTCGGATTGTATTAATAATACATGTAATGAAACAACGGGGTACACACCTTCAGAATTATTTATTAATAAAGAACCAGTACATGTATGGACCAAAACCATAAAAAGTCCACCCAACTACAATCTACCTATTCCATATGAGGTAAAGACCAGGATAGCAGAAGAAAGAATACAAAGAGAAGGCCAAAAGAGGGTAGAACGATATAATCGAACTCACAAGTTGGTAAGGTTTGTGGAAGGAGAGGAAATGCTAGTGAAAGCGAATCCTGTATCCTCTGCCATAGATAATAACACGGCCAAGTTCTTTCCTATATTCATGGGACCTTATAGGATAGAAAAACATATTGCAAGGTACACATATATGTTAAAAGATGTAGAGAAAAATAAAATTATAGGAAAGTTCCATGGGGATAGTTTGAGGAAATATAAACAAAATATTGACCAATAAAGAACTAATAGTTTGAGCCAGTAAGGTACGTGCATCAAACGTGGTCAAATAAAATAAATTTTATAATTGTTTTGAATCAAGAACAATGATAATAATTAAAGAAAAATTTATTTAAATAATGTTAGTATTGTTGTTTAAATTATTGACATTAATTGAGCCAAAATGGTGATTAAAGCATTACGGTCATATAAATTTCCAATATGTGTATACCATATTAGTTTAAGTAACAAATTGTAATCTCTAGTTATAAGATAGATGTAAGAAAAATTGTATTAGTGCAAATTTTGTGCGGGAAAAACCAAAAGTGCCAAAGAAAATGTGCAAAATTTTAATTAGGGTAAAACGATAAATTAAGAAAAAAAATTAATGATTACTTAAAATAATCAATTTTTTATACCCAGTGGGGGTATATATAACGATTCATATTAGCGTCCTATCTGAGCGTTATATGAAAGTGTTAGACTGTACGAGTATAGCAGCGTAAGCAAGAGAGAGAGCGTACAATCACAGCCATCTCACTCTAACCTCGTCACAGCTACGTCCGCTACTGGTACGAACACGAAACTTTACTCAAATCAAATTATCAGTTCAACCTGCAATAACTTCCAAACTAATAAATATAGGGCAATTCTGAAAACAGCATTGTGTTCAGCAAGTAAAGCTTTATAAGTAGCCGCAATCTCAGTTAATATAATTACCAATTGAAGAAGTTATACGGAAGACGAACGCCAAAAGGAATAACAAGAGAATTATGCTACGTAGGAATTAGGTGTTTTCACACACACACACACACACACACACACACACACACACACACACACACACACACACACACACACACACACACACACACACACACACACACACACACACACACACACACACACACACACACACACACACACACACACACACACACACACACACACAGATAAAGACCTAAGCAACAATATTCTGTGGTCAGATCTTTGAAAACACATTTGCAAATACCTGTAATCAATCAATTTGCAAATACAGGAAGTACGATTTTGACTAGAAATTCTCTGCCGTTTCAAACCTGTCATGGGGTGTTTGCTCGACCTGTTCGAAATTGTCGAGACTGGAAAAACGTATGATTTATTTGAACAACCAATCAGAAGCCCGTATTTAAAACAGACGCCAACTCAAACCGAGGGGTAGCGTTACTCTTCGATCGGATCTTCAATGCGCTAGTCGTATGTAAATTACGTGCAGAAATTTTACAATCACGCAAAGTTGTATTTAAGTGCGAAATTCGAGTAGTAGTCCGCAGTTAAGATGAACTAGTGCCGTTCAACAACACTCGCTGTGTAAAACAACACACTAATTAATTAATTAATTAATATTCAGCCGTGAAGTGACCTGAGAAACAGAGAGCTACAGCATCTGTAATTGCCACATCATCTTTCTACAGGATTGATCAACATCATTTCTTCTGTGCTAAACCATCAAAAGGAGGACCTCTACGGATTCCTATCTTCGGTCGACGCATCAAACAGTAAGAAATAGATTCATTGATCAAGGAAATAAGCACTAAACAAATAATAAAAGCAATAAACAATTTTTAAAAGACACTAAGTTTCGCACACTTTGTATTTAATGTGTAAGATTAGTCATAACATAGTATAGGAGTGTAGAATGGAAAGTGAGGTGTAGTATCGGACGTGCAAATTATTGCAGACCTGTTCTTTAGCACTGGTTTGGGAGCTATCAATCTCTTAATTAAACCAGATAAGAGCAATAGGTCGTTTGAACGTCTTAATCTTTACTTTTCACACACACTCGTTAAGCATAAGAGTTAGGGTAGCAATAAGTCCTACAATTAATAATTTCAATAAGTTTAAAAATAATTAAAACGTTAATTAAACATAATCAAGCCAATTTTAAAGAGTTATTTGTAACGATTCCCCTTGAATCCACAATCACTAAACGAATCCTGAGAATTTGTGTCTCTATGCTCTGAGCTAAGCTGGAACCGTGTCATTAATATCTGGGATTTGTTCTGGCGCCCAGGTAAATTAAAAAACACGGGTAAGTAACGCTTTATCTAACATTCAAAATATTAGATAAGTGTGTTAGATAAAAGGAGCGTTGTATGAATATATATATATATATATGTATATATATAATTTATAACAATACTATTTGGGTGTTGTTGTGTTGTGTGAATGTATGAGAACCTACCTGCTGTCCGATCTTGCGTTTTTCTTCCGACTAGGGCGTGTGGATTTTGGATTTGTTTTCGCAAGTATGTAAACTCAAGTGTATAACAACAGCACACTAAATAAGTTATTTTAATAGTGAAGAGTTTTGTAAGGTTGGTAGGCTCCGTAGTACAGCAATAAAATACAATGTGGGGTAATAAAAACGGGGTTTATTACTCCAAACACACAAGAATGAAATGGTTATAAGTTCAAATATTCTTACAAACTAAACAATAAATAAATCTTGAATAATATTTTCTGAAGGATTAATAATTTTCAGAAGTTGAGCTCGTTATTCTGAAAGAGTGTATTTTAACTGAGAATTTAATTAATCAATTTAATTTAATTCAATTTAATTTCAATGTCTTTAAAAAATTTGATTCTAATGAAATAAAAACTCTAAAGTTACTTGAAAATATTCAAAAATAAACTAGGCGTGACAATCTAGTTTACGTCCCTTTATTTACTAGTGATCTGACTCACGTATACTGCAGTATGAGCAAATTATTTAATTCTTTGTTAAGATTTGTATAGCGCTTTTTGTTTTATCTACTATTAATTCTTAACTAATGCTTATTAGTTACTTATATTGGCTATACAGATTATCACACGTGAATAATTCTTATTTAACTAGAGTCTCTGATTTCTGGCATCTGAGTGATTTATATTACATTGATTTTAATTAAAAAGAAAGAAAAATTGATCTGTTGCAAAATGAATAAAGTGATTTTGACTTTCCTGGTTCTGAAGTGGATTGTAGAGATGCTCCGGATGTCCCTCTCTGTCCTTGTCCAATCGGCTAGAGATAGTGATCTACTTGAGCGTCCTGGGTTTTGGCGGTGAGCTCGGATATCAGCAACACTCTGCTTTCCTGCTATTGATGAAGTTTTTACGTCTGTAGCTTTCTGCGAGAACTGCTTCACGTCCCTCGTCGATTCACGTTCGACGTCAGTGTGTGTGTGTGTCGTTTCGAGTTGTAGCTCTGCTTGTCAGCTGATTCGCAAGTGGTTTATACGGCCTCTCTGTCGTATTCTTGAAGTAAGGTCTTGTAGTCTTGTAGATCTCTTGCGTGCATACGCCCACAGTTAATGTAGTGCACGGTACGCTTGTTTGTTGGTGTGGAAGAGTATCTTGACTGAACGCTGTAATTACGAGTCGTTACAGTTGATCTGTTTTATGATGATCGTAATTAGGCGTGTTGACCACTTAGAGTCTTCAGATGAGTCTTCACAAAACTATGGTTTTGAGACGATCGAAGATATACGTCTGTTCTTCTTGAATACTGGCAGTAGAGTTTTTAATCAGCCCCAAAACTCCGCGTTGGTTCCAATGTCTTCGAGTGATTTGATTGGCTGACACACTCTCCCTACTACCCAAAATTTGAATCACCTCAGCCCGTGAGAACGAAACTACTTTCCCACAGACTGAGAATTTATATTATTATTAATATTCTTAACACAACGGAACTGAATTGTCGTTCCGGATTTCCTGTGGCACTTTTATATGGCAATTATCTTGGCTGCAAGCCAAGTTGTGCTAATTCTAAAATACACAATTTGTTGTAAATTCTTATAGCTATAACATATCAAAAGCTCTTTTATGTAGCTCAATTATTACGGAAGTTATTAACATAAAATTAATTAACTCTGTTATTATTTAATTATATTGCGTAAAATTCGCACACCCTATTATTAATATTTCGGCAAACATTTTGGCTATAATGGATTTCGCCTGAATTTACGGGTTTCCGAAATATTAATAATTGAAAGTTTGGGCGTGGTCGTATTCGTTACACAGTGAGTTGATTATGTAACAGCCGCGGACATAGGCCTGTGCGCCTTGTACAATGCATTATTATGATCGCTATAACATATGAGTGGAGTTTCGACTATTAAAATTTATTTAAACATTAATATAGTATACCCTTAACATATAACTCCAAATTAATAATATTTGGTCCTGTTATAATATATATATATATATATATATATATTAATTCAATTGATAAGAATACAGAGAATATACAGAATAATCTCAAAATAATTAATTATAATCTTAATAAACTCATTATAATATGCTTTCGATTTAAGCACAAGGAGATAATGCCTGATATAAATATAATTAAATATAAGAAAGGTAATATTCTTATATTACATTTGTTTTAATAGTTTAAGGAAAATTTAGATCTTGTAAATCTAAGATAAATTAGAAATTTTAAAACTTCAGAAGAGAGTTAAAAGTCATTTCAAGCACCTAAAGCTTATATTTTTATTAAATTATCTTCTGTATGAAAATTGCAGTATCAATTATAATTCTATTATCAATAAATTTTATTTTTATGAAACATCCATTATCAATAGGATCAATTTTATTGATACAAACTATTCTTGCTAGTATTATTTGTATATTTTATATAAATTCATATTTTTTTCTTATATTTTATTTCTTAATTTTATTGGAGGAATGTTGGTTTTATTTATATATATATCAAGAATTGCTTCAAACGAAAAGTTTTGTTTTTCAATAAAATTACTATTATCAAATATAATCATTGGAACTTTATTTATAACCATAAATATTATTAGATTTAAGATAGATAATATTAATAAATTATTAGAAATAAATAATTTATATGATAGATTCTTAATTAAGAAATTATATATAGAATCCCATCAGGAATTATAACTATCATAATGGTTGTTTATCTTCTATTAACGCTGATTGTCGTAATTCACACGTAGACAGGAGTTCGAGGATGGTGTATAAGAATGAAGAAAGTGTGGGGTGATTAAGAGCCTGCCTACGGAAGGGAAGACATTGCAAACCCACCAACCTCTGTGTTGACGATGAAGAAGAAGAAGAATACACCTCTGTTATCGTGAATAAACGTCTGAATTAATAATATTAATTGTAAGATGCCAAACAAACTATTTACTAACAACAAAACATCCACAACGCTTTATACGACTTCAAGTAGTGACGTTATACTTTTGGATGCTTAATTGAATCTTTTAAAGATTTATTACTTTTGTTCTAACTCTACGTTACATTACTCAAACGTGTGTAAGATTGATATAATTAAGACCGGTATAAAAAATGTATATCATGCGTGAGACTGAGGCAAATCCCGTGAGAGGGACAGTAGGACAGAAAAATAAGTAGAGTAAGAAAAAGAGGAGGATGAAGGAGGTAAAGAAGAAGGAGGAGGAGGAGGAGGAGAAGGAGTAGGAGGAGGAGGAGGAGGACGAGGACGAGGAGGAGGAGGAGGAGGAGGGGGGAGAAGTATAAGGAGGAGGGGAGAGAAGTAGGACGAGGAGGAAGAGGAGGAGGAAGAAGAAGAAGAAGAAGAATACATCTCTGTTATCACTAGTTACTCCCGTCTCGGGCCTGTTATTTTGTTCCCCTGTACTCACCTAATATCGTCTGCCGTCAATAATCTATTCCCTACTCTCCTATTTTCTCCTTCCATTGTATTCTCAAGAACAATTGTTAATATTCCCATATCACGTCATATCCATTTTTCCTCTTTCGCAGTATTGAATTAAAAGTATTCTGCATTTGTTTATGCTGTTAATACCTCACTAATACTCATTTTGTCAGACGACATTGTTAACACAGTTTTTTCCCACACCCATGTCTCCGAACCTTAAAACTTATACTTCCTCCCGTCTCAGCCCCTCTTCACCTTCTCGCTTAATCTCTTATCAGTCCTATGACACTGTTCTTATGGGATTCTCCAGTTCCTGCAGACCTATGTCAACCCAATAACATCTCGGCTGCGCGGCACTTTCGTGATTTGTCCGAAGACGCTCGTCAGCTGGAGTAGCCGAGGAGAGAGGGGGGCAATGGAGCGCAGACTGGTGGACGCCATTGCACAATTTGGGCTATTAGGCCACAGAAGAGTGAGAGAAAGAGATTACATATAACATTAACAAAGACTTGTATTCTGTTGTACATGACGTGTCCGTTTTTTAACTAATTATAAGTACAATACTACTGACTGGGAACATTAAGTATTTTATTCATAAAAATATAAAATTTTTACATCATAGCCAGAACCAGTTTTTGCTTATTATAAGCTTCGTCAGAGGCTGCCACTGGGATTGCTGTCCGTCTTGTTCTTGGTAACGGCGCCGTCGTTTGAAAGATGGGTGTTTTCTGTGTGCGGTGTGATATGTTCGAATAGTATGTATGATTTGAATTGTGTCTGTCCGTTTAGGATGTCGTTTTTATGTGTTTTTGTGTGTTTGTATATATATTTCTAGTGTCTAGTTTTCGGCCTTCTGTGTGTACATGTAGAATAGCCATGTTTGTGTGTATGTGTGGTTTGCTTCAATGAGGTGGTTTGCAAAGGTGGATTCGGTGTATTGCAACAAGTCACTACACTCCACCACCTTATAGTTCAGGCTATAAGGTAAAAAGTTTACATTTTCTCCAATAAAAAACTTAGTGTTCCGGGTCAGTAATATTGTACTGTGTAATTAATACACCAAATTTTGCAAAAAATATAGACGTTAATACGGACAAGAAACAAAAGGTTTTATATTGCACATATAAACAGAAATAGACAGCTGTGAACACACGAATGCTAGGCGCATGCGCTGAGGGTGTCGTCTTCACAAGTCTCCGTCTCCGGAGACTGCGCGGCTCTAGATTAATTCCCCCGTCCGCCGTCACAAAGCTAACGCTGCTGCCATCGGCGGGTTGACAAAGGCTATATTATTTGTTTCTTTTCGTTTCGCTGTTAATATCTAAATACATATGTGGTAATAATTTCCCAGGGGCGATCGGCCGTGTTGAAACAGGATACGACGTGCAACAAACGAGCAAAACCTTTCGTTTTCCTAAACCTGTCAAAGACGTGGCGCGTCATTGCTCATTTCAAAATAATAATAAACTGTTTTCTTAGTACACCACAAATTATATAGAAAACAATGTAAATTTAAAATTTATTTTCTTTACTTATAATTCAAACACTTTTTGCTACAGTCTATTTCTTGATGTATATAATATACTTAATATTTATAATAACTTTATTTCAAGATGTTTTTTCTTTATTTGGAACATGTTTCGGGACACTTAGTGTTCCCATCCCCAGAAATATTAATTTTGAATCTTGTAGAGTACTTGTGTGTTGGTTGGTTGTTGTTATGGTTTCCTGTTGGTTTTGGGGGTTTTTAGATTGTTACTGATGTGTGTGATTGTAGTGTAGATATTAGTGTTTTGTGTATTGTTACTGATGTGTGTGATTGTAGTGTAGATATTAGTGTTTTGTGTATTTTCAATGCTGAGTACTTTGACGGAAACATGACACAATTTTCAAAGCACTGAACATCGAAAGTACAATGCAATCTGGTGTGTCGTAAGGAGGGAGAGACATCGATCAAGAATGAAGGAGATATGGGAGAGGAAGAAGAGAGAGGAGAAGAAGGGAAGAACCAGTTGAACCAGACGTAGTCCACAGTAGCTCATAGGAAACAAAAAATGTAGACAATTTAGGATACTGGGTGTTGGCGATTAAAAGAATTTATTTTAAAATATTTCTCTACTTCATCACTTCAACACGAATTGTGGACGCTAACAGGAGGCTTGGCGTAGAAAAGAACTGCAGTAGCGGAAATAAGCATTTAAACCCAATGGAAAAAAGTATCTAATGAGGAATAAATACTGAAAATGGAGAAGAAGAAGCCGTTATAAACAGTACAGTGAAATTGGATGGACGGATAACAAAATGACATGGACATATTTAAGGATGTCGAAAGATCGAACCGCTAAATTCTTGTATATATGTACCTTGTATGTACTTATATAATCTTGTATAGAAGGTCAGAATTATAGGGACAAAGTGTTGGTTTTCATAGCAATAAGTGGGAACACCATTTCTAGCCGATTAAAGTCTGATGACTTTTTCTGAACTCAGAGGGCTTGAAAATAATAAAGAAATCTGAGGTAGTTCAAGATAGGGGGGGGGTTTAAAAAAGCAAAGCTCTTTCTCCAGGCAGGAGACTGAGAGCCAACACCAAAATTAAAATATTGTTATACCGGTCTCCTTGATCGTCGTATGGTACAGTGGAAAACAAAATACAAGACACCAATGAAGTCACCAATCATCAGTTTTAATTATCACAATTATACTTTTTGTAATCAGCAAGATAGTCTCTTACAACAAAATTGTTCACATGCAATAAAATTATCAATTAATACAGTCCCGCACAATTATAAATCACGTAACACTTCACCACATTACGTCGAACCGCACTAGAATAAATCGCCACTAAAACTAAAACCAAGCACCGCTGAATGACCATATTTATACCCCGCTGATATTCCAGAATAGTGATATTCAATTCAACGAGATAATAGTGATAAGGGATAACGAGGTAGTGAGGGGGACGTGGTGTAAAGTGTGCGTGGGGCTCACAAACTCAATTACACGACGTCGAGGGTTGCCGGGTTGCAACCTATGTTGATAACTGCCGGCCACAGGGTGACTGAGTACTTTTACCGAACACACACACATGAACAGGCCTACTAACTTGTCTTTTGAAAAAATACTTTCTATACGCATTCTCTAAAGTAGACAGTAATAGAGTTTATTATAATTCTCTTACTTATCCGACATTGACGTTCAATAGTTTTGTATTAAACCTCAAGTGTTTCTCCTTCTTCTTCTTCTTCTTCTTCTTCTTCTTCTTCTTCTTCTTCTTCTTCTTCTTCTTCTTCTTCTTCTTCTTCTTCTTCTTCTTCTTCTTCTTCTTCTTCTTTTTCAAAGATTAAAGAAAAGGTGGTTTGTTGTTGTCTTATACAGGACAAGGTAAGGACTGGTCACTCCAGCGCTTCCTCGGACGTCCCACACCTCTTCGTCCCCTCTGCTTACAGTTCCGTAGTTGTTTGGGGATGTAGCAGTCATCCATTCGGCAAAGTGTTCCCACCAATTCAGCCTATACTGGGTGATCCTGTCGAGTATACTCATAATATTCAGTTCCTGCCGTAGATCTGTGTTTCTTCTATGATCACGGTGAGTATACCCTGCCAGGTGCCTGAGAAATCTCATTTCGGCCGCTTGGATGCAACTGGCTGCCTTTCGCTAAAAATAAAATTCTCAGAGACATAAATAAGTGTGGGAGAGCCATCACCTTGTAGAATTTTAGACGTGTCCCTTTACTTGCTGGCTTAAGGGTTCACCTAATGGTCCTGCACATAAGGTTGAACTTGTGCAACTTATACATAACGTCAGAAATTCTGCACCAAGACTGCTGGTTCTTGAACCCAAAATCCTCCACAGTATTTTTAGTCCAATACGTGTGGGAGGTAAGTAGAGGAAAAGGACCAACCAAGATCTGAACAATCTACTGAATGAAACCGATATGGTAAAAGTTATAAAAGTTGATGGGCTCAGGTGGGCTGGACATGTGATCAGAATGACGGAGAATGAAATACCTAGAAAGGCACTCACAGAACAGATCTGTGGCGCCAGGTTAGTTGGTAGACCTAAACTACGATGGGAACACGGTGTGAACTGTGGTGCGCGCCGTATGCTTGGGACCCGGAACTGAAGAGCAAACCGTTCACTTGACTGGGACAACTGGTGGAGGCTGTTAAAGGTGGGCTTGACTCAGTAATGGGTTGTCGCGCCGCTAAAGAAGGAGAAGCATTCACAGTGCCTACTATCAGCCTGTTGATATGTGAACACGTTAAACTTAGTGTATGGATGTGACAGTTTGCTTGGAGTTGTCCGTCGCTGCCGGGTGTCGTCGGGGTCACGGAGTCTGTGTTTGCTTACTGGTTGATGACCCAGTTTGTTGTTAGTAGTTAGTTCCCGTACTCTACTGCACACACGGCACAGCTTGAGATTGAGTTAACCTACCTTGATGGACACCGTGTACTAGCAAACTCTACTACACATATCAAACGTGTCTCACTATCTCGCACACTCACTCCTTCCATCTCTAACTCAGTCTCTCACTCTCTCTCCCCACCACTATCTCTTTCTCTCTCACACTCGCAGTTTTTCATTCTTTCTTTCTATCTTTTCCTATATATGTACTTATATCTAAGAGTTACGATTTTCATAATCGCAGATGATATTGACGAAAATGTTATAATCGTGAGGTCAAATTGAGCAATCAGTGAGTTGAAGAAAAACTAAAGGAGAAGAAGATGTTAGACAAGGATGAATTGTATCAGCAACTCTTTTAACATTTCTATTGAAGGTCTAGTGAACCCTGGTATAAAGTCGTCACGAGACAGATATTGGAATGTGCCGTTGTTTGCTGACGACGTGCTTGTCCTTCATAATACAGAACCTGATTTATAATAATTTGATTTTTAAGCTTCATCATATTTGCAAACAATACAGCATGAAAATCTCTACTATAAAAATATTTGTTTAGAAACTGTTAAAAATTGACGTGTCATGCGTGTTTTGAAAAACGGACAAAATCATCGTGGTGTGATTCTTTGTTAAAAATTATTTAGCGCCAAAAAAATTTCAAAACGAAATTGTAAATATGTCAGGAGATGCTACGTCCCCAAAACCAACGGTTTGTAAGTAGGGACTTGAGTTTAAACGTGGTCGTACGAACATTGAAAACGTGGTCGCACTGAACGCACAAGAAATGCAACAATTTCAGATGCAGTAGCCATCTTGCACAACGCTTTTTCACACCAAGTTCTTGAGCTAAAGTATGATGCACACGCTCATATGACGTGCACGTGATTTGAACAACGTCATCCACTCCTCACTCTGCGGTTTTCCAACACCCTATACAATTTGTTCTATAATATCATTTTTGTTGCACTTTTTGGACGTCCACTGCTGGGATCGTCTTCAGTGCTTGTACGGCCACGTTTAAACTCCCATGTGCTCCACTTACCATTGTTTCTAAAGGCATAGCATCTCCTAACACATTCACAATTTCGTTTTCATTTTCCACTGGCGCTAAAACGTTTTTAGCAGAGAATTCATCACAACACGATGTTTGATTTTGTGCATTTTAAAAACATGCGTGACAGGAAAATTTCAAACTACTGGTGAAAAGTAAATAAACCGAAAGATAAATATGGAAATTAACAGGTGTTCACACGAAATATACGTCTTGCAGCACACGAAAAATTTTAGTTCTACCACTCAGCTGTAGATATCTCGCTCCACAAACGTTTCAACTGCAACTCGTATATTATGATTTTCTACATACGAGTGTCGCTAAATAATTACAGGGACAAATAATTATTGCGTGGATATTACAAGATGGGGTTTGAAATATTAGATTTTTATAATACAAAAAATAAAGAATTGATTTCTTACATTTCAGTACGATTTCAGTAGATAATAGATCTAATGGACAGAAAATAAATTGATCTGTAATAGTTTGTAGAACTAGATACTATTATTGTTGTTAGTCGGTTATCAGATAAGCATTTTTTTCACCGACTCCAGCTCAACAGTGTGACACAAACATGAGTTTGGTCTGTATTGGCTGCTTTGTAGTTGATCACATTGAGCAACTCAACCGTGATCGTCGTATTATCTCGGCTCACCAAAAAAAAGGAGCAGCAGCACCAGGGAACTTTAACATTAATATCGACTAAAACTAACATCCATGTATACGTTCGACTTGTTAACAATAACAACTTCCATGGCTCTAATCTTTGTTACCTTGAGACGAGATAACAACGCAAAAGTGTGTTTTGTAACGAGAAGTTCAAATGCTTTCTAATATACATTTTTCAAGAAGCGGAATTTTATTGTTTATTTCAACATTCTTACTCATTTTATTTTCTGTTAATTTTGACCTAAATATTACATTTAGGTTATAATTGTAAGAAGTAAAACTTGAATATTAGACCAGTAATACTGGGTGTGTAGAGACGTGTTCAGAGCTGGAATGTCGAAGGTCACAGCAACGTGGTTTTCTGAGATTTTAACTACCGGCGTGAATTAGAACAATCATATGATCCAGGAGATCGGAAAACGAATTATGAAGGATATACTTCTTTTTTTCATTCCAGGATTAGGCGACATCACCTGGTCCGTTTTCTGTTTTCAAGCCATCTTTTACATGGTTTTCCCACATCTCTTTTCCCTTTAGGCGCATATTGTAAAAACTTTTTGAGGTAGCCTTTTCGCTTCCATTATACCTATACGTATGTTGAATCCATCTCAGCTTACATTCGTCAATTCTTGCATTTACAGAGAATATATCTATTATTACATCGTTAAGTGGAAATTGATTAATGAGTGCAAACCTGTAAGAAGGACAAATTCAACTTGAATTATCGTATAAGAGCGCCTTTGTTGATTTTTAACCGTTTTTGTGTAATTAAAATTTTTAAATTCTTTGATTTTGTTGTCCATGACCTGTCTTTTGATTAACTAATTATATGTATAGTACTACTGACTTGGAACAATAAGATTTTATTTTTGAAATTGTAAAATATTTACCTTTATAGCCTGAACCAGATTTCTCATATTACAAGCTTCGTCAGAGGCTGCCATTAGGGGAACAAATTTTAAAAAGCAAACTACAGAATCGCATACAAAACTACAAACAAAACAGAACACACACTATCAAAAACACACACAAAGAACAAAACAAATTTGTTTTACCTGGTGTTTATAAACTAAACTCCTCAGACTCTAATAAATTTTACATAGGACAGACAGGACGTAGTTTCAAACTGAGACACATTGAACACACAGAGGCACTACAATCTACCACAGAATCCACTTTTACAAACCACCTCATTGAAGGAAACCACACATTCACAAACATAAAAATTTACATGGATATTCTACACGTACACTCAAAAGGCCGAAAACTAGACACTGTTGAACAACTAGAAATATAATAACATACAAACACACATAAAAACGACTTTATAAATGAACAGACACAATTAAAGTCACACGTACTATTCAAACATATCAAACCGCACACACATAACATCGATCTTTCAAACGACGGCGCCGTCACCAAGAACAAGACGAACAGCGCTCCTAGGGGCAGCCTCTGACAGAGGTTGTAACAAGCGAAAATTGGCTCAGGCTATAAGTTAAACATTTTACAATTTTACCAATAAAAAACTTAATGTTCTGTTCCAGTAGTATTATGCTTTTAATATTATTAATATTAGTATTAAATGTTAGTAGTATTAAAATTATTAATTAGTGATTTCAATGGTGTTAGTTATTCTGTTTCCACTCAACAATACGACGTTCCGTGGGACGCTTGTACCAGTATTGTTACTTGGTTCTAAGATAAATAACTTTTCTTAGAGTTAAGCGCAATAGTGTGACGTAAACAGGGGTTGGGGACAGTCTGCTTCGTAGTTGAACACTTTAAGCAACTCAACCGTGATCGAATCGCAACTCAACTAACACCAGCAGCAAACTTTAGGATCAATGTCAACCAAAACAAACAGCCACTTTTGCTCGCGACTTGTTAACAACTCTTTGTTGACTTGTTTGCTGCCTGTACCCTTTGCGGGTGGGGGATAATAAAGCAAAACTGTGTTTGGTAACGCAAACGTTTAAGTGTTTTGTTATGTACCCGTTAGATGTGGAATTTTGTTGTTTACTGCGCTACACTTTGTTACTTATTTCTTTTTCTGAAACGGTTTGACCTAAATACTAGATTTAGATAATAACTGTAATAAATCACGATGTTAATTGATGACTCGTTGGGCACTTGGTGAAACATATCAATACAAAGGTTTTTAAAATATAAAAATTATAAAAATAAAAATATAAAACTTAACTAAACTAAATAACAACTTTTAATAAAGGAGATACACAGATTTCAGGTTGTTCATTTGTTACATTTTTGTTACTTCTTATTGCTTTTTTAATTTATAGACACTTTTTATTAAAAATATATAAACACTTGGTGCGTTTCACAGTTTTTATTTAACTCTGAGAGCTGTTTTAGCTTATTAAGCTACTGTTAAAGAGACCAGTGAACAACTAAACAATGGATGGTAGGGCGGTGAACATATGTTTTGAGCGTGTATCCAGACACGTGTGGCGTGTGATGATGGTGGGGGTTTGGAAAAGCTAAGGTCGAAACAGAAATACACTTTTACAAAACTGCGAAGCGACAAGAAACGCTGTAAAAGCTAAAGCTATCTGTAGAGAGATTCACGTTTACAGTCCAAAGACGACAACAACACTACAGTAAGCCGACGTTTCTCCCCGTCAAGAAACGCAGTAGACTTGACCGCAGTTGTAAGCCGCCCTCTTTCACCCTCTTAAAAGTGTAGACTGTGGTCAACAGAACGTGTATTTACGACAAGAATACTTTTTTTTTGGTACCACTGTGGATGGTAAGGTTTACTTTATTTGTTTCCTGAATACTATATTTATTACGTAAGTAGAAGGAAATAATATTTAAATATTTAGATTTAAGAATACGATTGGTAAATTAATTACTTATAATGAAGCTAGGAGTACAGAAAATAAAGTTATTTACTATTATTATTATGACTTTAACTCTAAATAATAATAATAATATTATTAATAATAATTACAATTTTAATACATTCAGACCGCAACGTACCCTAAGAGTCCGGATAATTTTAATCAATATGGACAAGAATATCCCAAAACCTAATTCAGGTAACTGAGTAAATTTCGTCAAAATAAGTGACAGACATATATAATTATTAAAATTAATATTATTTGTTATTTTACGCAAGAATGAATTTTGTTATATAATATTCTTTAAAATGTTTCAACTATATATTAAACAATCATCTCCTTCAGAATGTAATTTATATTTTTTATATAATTATATATAATTAAATACATTTTAACTTTAACTTGAAACGTCTTTAAATAGCGCCAACTCGAAAACACACACATGCGCGCGCTCCCTCTCTCTCTCAGTCTCTCTCTCTCTCTCTCTCTCTCTCTCATCATGTTTAGTAAGTAATTTATTGTTCACTTACTTTTTTTTAAAATAGACATTTTTGTAAACTTAAGCAGAGCAACCAAGATTCGTCTCTATAAAGAGTTCCTAAGCCAGTGGTCTTGTATAGGTCCCAAACTTGGATAATAACAGTGACAGAGGAAGAGTGGTTGTGCAGGTGGGTAAGGAAAACCCTCTGGAGGATATTTGGTGTAGCGAACGTCCAGGAAGCATGGAGAATAAGGACGAATGCATGCAGAAATCCAGCAACTCTATGGAGAACCAGATATCGACACTGACATGAAGAGTAGAATCAGGTGGTGGTCAGGGAATGTCTGGAGAATGTTAGAGACATCAACATTGAAGACAATTTTTACGGGGAGACCTGGTGGAAGAAGAAGGGGGGAAGAAAACGATGTGTGGATGACCTTAAGGACGACTTGCGCGGGCTCGATGTAAGCAGATGAAGACTGACAGCAAAGGGTTGAGACGAATGGAGGCGGATTGACCAAGTGGCCAATGCTCTCCAAGAGCTGTAACGCCAATTAAAAAGAAGGAAAAGACGTTTTTCTAGCATTATAAAAGGAGCAGACGATTGTATTAATTTAATCACCACCATATTTATTTTCGCGTGAATTCTATACGTAACGATTTGTTTACTATGGTGTTATGGAATCTTGTTTTTTTTCTAAGTTAATAATCTAAACGGCTGTCGCATTGGGAATGAGCGTTTAACGTTACACTCGCCTTGCCAGCTATATACGTAATGGAGGGATCATTACGTAGGGGTTGAGTTAATTTCGTGCACAGCAACCCTTGAAACAAAATTACCCCAGACCGTCGCGACGTCACAATTAGCAGGTAAATGTCAGTTAAGGCGTTGCCCCGCTCGTTTGTGTGTGTTCAGCAATTTGGTTACAGCTGCCTCCCTCACACCTGACAGACAGGGGTAGTTTGTGATGCTTTCACTGTAAATTGCTAATGTTGGCTGTCTAAATGTTTTGGTTTTTTTCTTAAGTAACGATGTTATCCGACGAATTTTTGGCAAGTTTTCAAAATTTTATTGAATACTTTGTAAAACAATTTACCCTCTAATAATGGTTTACATAATTTAACATTGATTCCGTAAATTAGTTCTTCTCCCTTTCCTTTATTTATATAGGTTTAATCGACTGTTTTTCTTCACGCATCAAAGGGATTCGCTATAGTTCAATTCCAAGTTCCCCAACCATCTCTTTTCTGTGGTCGGCAAGGACTCTTATCCTTGGGTTTCGTTGTCCGTGACGTGTTCGTTAATTAACTAAATAAAATTAAATCACTGCTGACTCGGAACACAAAGTTTTTTATGGGTAAAAACGTATAAGTTTTACATTATAGCATAAACCAGTTTTTGATTTTAAAAAGCCTCTTCAGAGGCTGCCGCTGGGAGCGCTGTCAGTCTTGTTCTTGGCGACGGTATCGGCTTTTGAAGGATCGATATTGTGTGTGTGGGGTGTGATATGTTCGAAAATGCGTGTGATTTGAATTGTGGCTATTCGTTTAGGATGTCGTTTTTATGTGTTTTCTTGTGTTTGTATATTTCCAATTGTTTAAGACTGTCTAGTTTTCGGCCTTTTGTGTGTACGTGTAGAATATCCATATTAATGTCGATGTTTTTGTATGTGTGGTTTGCTTCAATCATTTCCCAACGGTCTCGCACTATTTTTACTATAATCTACCTGTTATAGATGGAAGTCAAAAACTGTAAAACTTTTGGGCGCGTTCTGCATGTCTGAGACCTTACTAGTAAGAAAATATTATTATTCATTTGTCAATTATCGTGACCAGTACACTAATGAGCTGTATAGTTTGATAGCTGTAAGAAGATACTTTGGTTAGTAAAGTCATTTAATATTTCGTTGCATATAACGTTACATTTTTAAATAAAAAGTAATTAAATGAGTCTGCAATAAATATTTGCAAAGCGTAATGTTATCTCAGTTCTGACCTGATTACACGGCGCAATTACAGAATGATAATAAATTTTGTGCACTCTTATCGCTATTTCAAATAATACCATCATACACACATATACCTAGTATACATTTGTCGCCACGATATAATAAATTTTAAAATATTTGAACTTTACAAAAGAGTATTTTTACATTCGGCTTAACAGCACTAGTTTACGTAAAAACAAGTGTTTTAATAAAACGCTGCATCCAAATGTACACATTGTAAAACACACACACACACACACACACACATTTTATCAGATACTGAGTGTCTGTGTGTGTGTGTGAGTGAGAGAGAGAGTGGGTGAGGGAGGGAGGGAGGGAGAGAGAGAGTCAGAGAGAGAGAGAGAGAGAGAGAGAGAGAGAGAGAGAGAGAGAGAGAGAGAGAGAGAGAGAGAGAGAGAGAGAGAGAGAGAGAGTGAGAGAGAGAGAGTGAAGGAGAGTTGGCAGTTTTCCTTATCGAATTGTAGTCTCCATTTCTGATATTCCTGTATCATTTTTCTACGTAGTTATGCAATCTATGTCTTTAAAATCTTGAGCAAAAAGTAATTGGTTATTAGCAAACTGTAATGAATATACTGTATCACTATGAAGTGGAATTTCCATGTTCCTGCACATTTTTCCAAGTCTCTATTGCTTTCTCCGTATAAATTTTGAAAAGCGTGGATGATAGACAACATCCCTGGCGTAAACGTTTGGTCACTTAGAACACAGGTGACAAATTCTTTCCTATTTTAATTCTCAGCATTGGATTGTTATATAAATTTTGTATAGCTTTATGATAATCGAGTTGATACTAGTTGACCTTAAAGCTGTCCACATATTGGCTACCGTACATTGACATAGAGATGTATATACATCGAGACGTGGGAAAATTAGGAATAAAGTTATCAAAAACACCATATATGTAAAAAATTCAATTGTTGATTGATCAGCAGCAGGATGTGCACCTAGTGTGGTGGCGGAGGAGGGTATAGTAGCCCAACGGCTGCACACATGGGCTGAGTCAGTCAGGCTACTGCGACCGGGCAGACACAGCTCGTCAGCTGAGGCGAAAGCAATTCTCTAGGGGGAGAGCGGCCCGAAATCAAATTTCCTGGTCCTCCAGGTTGGAGGTTTTGCAGCAGGCCAGTAACCTGCTTAAGTAAAAATGTATATATTTACAGAACTCATACGAGACTCGGAAATATGATGGGAAATACGGCAAAACAATCTAAGGTAACGCAAAAGGACAATTGCAAATGGATTGGAAAAGAGATATCGGTAGATAGAGGAGGAGATGGGTTCCTTAACAGGTCAAAGGTCTAGTCCTTGGAATGATCGTGATAATTATGTAAAACGAGACTTAATGACATGACTATTTTTGCTGATGAAATATTCTTCATATTTTACTTTTTCTGCTAATACTACAGACGGGCGAACTCACTCACGTATCCGAAAAGTCTAGAAAAGCCTCGCTAACGCATTTTAATATCACGTACTCACACAACATTACAGCCGACTTCCACTGGAACATCCGAGAAAAACGTAGAACGTTCTGTAATGGTGTATCGGGTTTTCCGCATTACGTAACAATGTTAATTATTAGGTCATTCAAGATGACTGGCTATCTAGAAGCTACAGTCTCATCTCCGGTTAAATTTAATTTGTATACAACTGTTCAGCCAAGTACAACATATGAATACTGTAGGGTGATATATGCTGGCAGGTGACAAAATGCAATTAATAAACTGTATCCATTTAAACGGAGTTTGAAAACGTCTTGTCAGATAACCCGGCAGGTATATGTCAGAAATGAAGTAACTACATAGTGAGCAAATGTTAAACAATGATTTTACTGATCTACTTGAACGACGTGTGTTAATGTGGTACAGCGAATGAGCAACGAGGGAGAGCCCAGAAGGGCACTTGAATGTCATCCGTCAACGCGATCTAAACAACAAGTGAGAATTTTCAAACTGCTTTTATTATTATTAGCGGGGGTCCTACAGTCTATGCCACATCACGCATTCGATCCCCATTTCTCCCTATCTTTCCAGTCATCGTCTTCAATAGATCGATCTCTCATGCTTTTCCTAATTCCTGTTCTCCATTGTGTTGTCAGTCTTCCATTTATTCTCCTGTTTTGTGGTGTGTAAGTCAATGCTTTCTTTGGCCATCGCTTCTCCTCCATCCTCGTTATGTGGCCATACCATAGCAACTGTCTGGATTCTATTCTTTCTGTTGTTGTAAATATGAGCCCTGTTTTCCTTCTTATATTTTCGTTTCTAACATGTTGCATTCTAGAAATATTACACGTTCTTCTTAAGAAGTCCATTTCCACAGTTTCTATCATCTTTTTCTCTTTATCTGAAAGTTTCCAGCGTTCGCAGCCATAAGTTAAAATGGGCTCCACAATAGTTGTGTAGATTGTCAGTTTAGCTTGAATTTTCATTTTGTTTAACCAAAGTAACGAGTATAGAAAAGAATAGTTTTTTTCCTTGTTGTATCCTATTTTTGATGTCATTCTTTGTTGTCATTCAAACTGCTTTTCAAAAATATTAAACTCTGCCTAAAGCCTTATATTCAAAAAAGCAAAATTCAATAAATTCTTCTCAAATAAAATGAATTTCATAATTTAGGTTTTGCACAAAGCTTGCTAATATACATGGAGGCAGTTGGTTATATAATTTAACGGGGTACATATTATGCTCACACATTTACTAATAGTAGTACTACATATACTCATAAGCAAATAATATTGTCAAATGTAAACATTAGAATAATGCTGTAGATCAGGGGTCTCCAAACTACGGCCCGCGAAGGGTCATTGTCCGGCCCGTGGCAACCGGACGATCTCCGTGAGTTCTTAAATAGATCGTCAAAATATTCAAATATTATAACGTTTTACTAAATAACTAAACAAATTAAAACCTTTTGTACAAGTTAGAAACATTTACATGGTTAATGTGCCCGTTCTTCTGGCTGTCTTGGATGACTCACGCTTTTCACTCGCATCAACCTAAAGCGAAGATTCCTATTCCCCCCGTGCGCTCGCCAAGAACAACGCTTTCAATGTTTGGATTTACCTACATCTGCGAACAAACGTTTTCAAAAATGAACTTTATAAAATCATGGTACACGGCTAAATTGTCAGAAGAACACTTGAAATCGATTCTAGTGATAAAAGCATAAAAATTTGATGCAAAATGTACAGACATTATATGCCATATTTTACACATCCCATACGTACATAAAAAAGCCAAAAAATAATACATTAGAAATATCTTTGAATGTTATTTTTTCCTTACTATTATTTACATTATTTTGAATAAATGAATAAGTCTGATAAATTGTTATTAAATACCTATTTTATTTACTTGATTTTTCGTAAACTAAAAAAAATAAGTTTATAGTGTGTGTGTGTGTTGGCCCGTCTGACTTCCAAGATTTTTAAATTCGGCCCTCAAGTGAAAAAGTTTGAAGATCCCTGCTGTAGATTGTCCTGAGAAACCAGCAAACAGTTGATCAGTTCAACTGGTTCAAAAGTCTGTTCACTAACAATTGTCGTTGGCAGCTAACAATAACTGCATTCTTTAAACGTTTCCATTGTTAGTCAGCAAATTATGAAAGAATTTTATTTTTTAAGAAACTGATAAAGTGATACTTTTATTGTACTGTTGCATGTGTATCGAAAACGCGGACAATAAGAAAAGAAGAAGAAAAAACGCCTTGTAAGAAAATATATGTCAACACCTGTAAATATTTTTTCCAAAAGGTATTCTATGTAAACTTGAAACATATTCACGAAGATAACTGAGGAAAAAAAATTGTTAACTTATGTCTTCCGATCCACTAAAATGCTTCCTGCCTTTGCGCCGACTTCTATAACACCTTCTGAAGGTACCCATAAGAAACGTGATCCAGAGAACAAGTTAGAATCTGCATACCGCTTTGTAGGAGATCCTTGGGACGTTTTAGGGAAAGATTGGTGTTGTAGCGAAGCAAGGCGAGAGAGTTTGAATAGACTAACACTTGTAGATAGCAGAAGGAGAAGAAGAGAGGAAAGAAGAAAAACAGAATAAAAGGAGCAGCAAAAGAAAAGGTGAAGGGAAGGCAATAACGACGACGAGGATGATGATGATGATTATAATAAAAACGTTATATTTATATATTTTAGACTATTAATAACAATCTAAAGTTATCTCCACTTTCGTCTATAAACAATGTGCAATTTCTTCAGAGTTCGCTAAAAGAATCTGTATTACTTACAGCTTGCTCTTAACAGGGGCACACATCAGGATATTGGGCCTCCGCCGATTGGAAGAACTGCCGCCACGGCCAGACTGATCAACAACACCACGAAGTTACCGATGGTCTTCATTCTACGTAGTCAGCAGATGACGATTGATGTCTTGGCTACGACACCCGTTGCTTGTCCTTATATACGTCTATCTAGAAAATTTGTCTTTGCCTGTACTAAAAAGTAGCGAGGCACTTCTATGTTGTTGTGAAAGACGGATTCTAAGAACAACATTTAGAGGAGTACAAGAAAATAGAATGTGGCGCAGGCGATATAATTATAAATCATACCGTCTTTACAAAGAACTGGACATTGTCAGGATAATCAAATACACAGGCTAAGGTGGGTTGGACACATAGAGAGAACGGTGGAAGGACAGCCTGCGTAACATATTTTCTACCAGAAACAAATGGGTAGTAGAAAAAAAGGAAGACCCCGAAGTAAATTCAAAGACCAGATAGAGGAGTACCTCGAAAAGTTAAACATAAGAAACTGGAAAGTCAGGGCATGCGATAGGGAGGAATGGAATAGACTCTTGGAGTAAGCCAAGACCCACCAAGTATTGTAGAGCCACGGTTGATGATAATGTAATATGCAAAATTTTATTTTCTAAAATAACACATTATGTTTAAAAATGTATGTTTGTTTGGTAACATGCAGATTTGTGTTTTGTAGTAGATATGACCATTTATATTTCAAATAAAACACATAAAATACAATAGTGTAATAGTTGCAGTATTATATCACGTGGCAGATAGGCAGATATGAAACTTGCCAGATGTTACCAATGTGAAATATGTGGAGTAGACCACATATTTCCTGTGTTAAAAAAAAAACTGATTACATTAAAACAGCCTAAATTGTCTGTAGACCTAAATCGTAATAATTTTGTAACCACTACCAAATCCAGTATAACTATTAATTATATCATGAAAATGTGTTAGGGTAGTCTAATATATTTAGGTTAGATGAAATTTATATAAAAACATTCATGAAATGCCTATCAATTTTTATAAATTCTTATTATTACAATTTTGAGACAACAAATGTGTACTTGAAAAAGATTAATTTTTGTACACTCTAATGTGTAATACATGGAAGATTATTGATGCTAAATTGCTGACAAACTATAGCAGTAATTTTTTAAAAACTTTGTTTATAAACAAAAATAAAATTTTTTACAAATTTTACAAATGTATCCAGTTTTTCGATCGTTTTGTGAAAGTTAGTTTTCATATTTAACGTAAAATTTCTTATGCAGATTAAAATTTTAAATTGACGAAAAATAATATTACCCGTTTTTGCTATCGATGTATTAAAATAATATGGTTTGATGAATGTAATTTGAAAAAAAAAATTGCAACCTTTTACGTGTGCGTTCAAAATAGACAGATTAAACTATTGAAACGCGTGTTAGTTTATATTGCGTTAGACTGTGTGTAGGCAACTAACTAGCGTTCGTCGATTCGTGATGACGTCACAGCCAAGCGCTGAGGCTTTGTCTTCTCGTAGGTAGTGTGGTAGCACTGTCCGAATTGTTTTTGGCGACGGACAACCAGCGACAACCTCTGAAGAAGCTTTTTAAAAGTGAAAACCGGTTCAGAATATAAGGTAAAACATTTACGTTTTTAACCATAAAATGTTTTGTGTTCCGAGTCGTAGTGAAATAATTATATTTAGTTAAGTAACAGACACGTCATAGACAACGAAATCCAAGAAATAATTTAGTGTTTTATTTTTCATAAAAATTTTAAAAAACATCTTTACTCTACTGCGCAAAATTAATGAAAACGTGACCTATGACGTTTCACCTTTGTACATAATCTTTGTTATTGTGAGGATTTTTATATAACCATATTTTACATACTATTTTCTGAAACTGCATAAACAAAGGTGTAAATTATGGCATTAAGAATATTTTTTTCTAATTTTCTATCTCCACACGCACACACCGGTAATTATGTAATTACTATATTTTACTGCATAATGTTTAAACAGCGAGGTAAGTACAAGCGAAGACATTTTTTTATCTTTATGACCGTATAACTGCGCAATTTTTATTTCAAGAAAAATATTGCACTCCTTAAACAAAACAATACAATCGCACAATCGTAACGCTTTATCTTTTTACTTTACTTTTTTGCGAATGGATGGGGATCCAGGTAGAGATATATAAGGACAGCCAACGGGTGTCGTAGCCAAGACATCAATCGTCGTCTGCTTAGTACGTACAATGAAGACCATCGGTAAATTCTTATTGTTGTTGATGAGTCTGGCCGTGGCGGCAGTTCTCTTCCAATCGGCTGCGGCACAGCTCCTGTGCCCCTGTCTTTGCCCCTGTAAATGCCCTTGTGAAGGGGATATTGTAAGTAATACAGATTTTTGTTTATAACACTCTAAAAAATTATACAATATTTTTTGGCTAAAGTGGACATATATATTTTTAAAACTAAGTTTAGATTGTTATTAATAGTCTAAAAAATATAAATGTTAAGTTTTTATTATAATCATCATCATCATCATCATTGCCTTCCTTCACCTTTCTCTTTTGCTTTTATTTGGTTTTCTCTTCTTTCCTCTCTTCTCCTGCTTCTGCTATCTACGAGTGCTAGTGTAACCAAACTCTCTCGCCTTGCTTTACTACAACCCCAATCTTCCCTAACACTTACAAAGGATCTTCTACAAAGACATATATATGCCTTTAAAACTAAGTTTAGATTGTTATTAATAGTCTAACAAATATAAATGTTAAGTTTTTATTATAATCATCATCATCATCATCATTGCCTTCCTTCACCTTTCTCTTTTGCTTTTATTTGGTTTTCTCTTCTTTCCTCTCTTCTCCTGCTTCTGCTATCTACGAGTGCTAGTGTAACCAAACTCTCTCGCCTTGCTTTACTACAACCCCAATCTTCCCTAACACTTACAAAGGATCTTCTACAAAGAAATTTGCAAATTCTAACTTGTTGTTTAGATAAGGTTGACGGACGACATTCAAGTGCCCTTCTGGACCCACTCTCGTTGCTCAGCCGCTGTACCACATCAACATACGTTGTTCAAGTAGATCACTATATTTTTTTCAACATTTGTTCATTTCGTAATTACTTCGATTCTGACACATTGCTGCCGGGGATATCCGACAACATGTTTTCAGGCTCCGTTTAAATGGATTCAGTTTTCTTTATTGCATTTTTTCACCTGCCAGCAGTCGGATTCATATGTTGCAATTGGCTGAACAGTTGTTCTATACAAATTAAATTTAACCGGAGAAGAGAGTTTAGCTTAGATAACTATTCATAATTATTAACTAATAATTAAGAACGACCTAATTATTGATATCTTTATAACAAGTCATCATCATCAACATCATCTTCAAGGATTAAACCAAGGATGGTGTGTTCCGGTCTCAAATAGGCAACAATTAGAGATGGTCACTCCAGCGCTTCTTCGGACGTTCCACACCTCTCCGTCTTCTTGGCTTATAGTTCCATAATTGTTTGGGGATGCGGCAGTCATCCATTCGGCAAAAATGTTCCCCCACCAATTCAGCCGATACTGGGCGATCCTCTCAAGTATACTCATAATATTCAGTTCCTGCCGTATATCTGTATTTCTTATATGATCATGGAGAGTATACCCTGCCACGTGCCTGAGAAATCTCATTTCAGCCGCTTGGATGCGACTGGCCTGGCCTTTCGTTAAAGTTCAAATCTCAGACCTATAAAAAAGTTTGGGAAAATCCTCCACCTTGTAGAATTTTAGGCGTGTTCCTTAACTTGCTGACTTAAGGGTTCGCCTAATGGTCCCGCACAGAAGGTTATATGGAACTATTCACAAATTTATAGGAAGTTTCATTGCTAATTACGCTTCCCACATATTTATATTCTTGGCAGACTCTTGTAATTCCACTTTGTAGCACGATATCCCTCACTTTTTCCCTACATATAAATACTCTGATTTCTTTATATTAATTTTAAAACCCCTCAATGAACACTCATTCAATAGCTTTTTTACCACAAACGAGGTATCATATTTATTAATATCAATGGCAACCTGATCATCTGCAAACAGAATCGTGTGTGGACACTGCGTTTACGTAGAGATAATGATAGTATACAGGGACAGTAGGGTTAGTACCACATCGTTACCTGGGGATAGTGCGACTTTTATTACAAAACGTGTAAAAGAATATGGCGTTACAATTTTTTGTGCTTCAGTACCTCTTACCGCTCTTCAGGTGAAACAGATTTAATTGAAATCACTTCTATAACGTTTTCTAAAAATAAATACAACCGCTATGAAAGATCCATCTCTGGATAGAATTTTTGTAAAAAAAAATTTGGAATATAAAACTAATACCTGCTGTAATATAATTTGCTTGCAACTACAGTAGAGTCCCGAATAACCGAATCGCGATTAACTGAATTTCCAGATTAACAGCATGATGACGCTGTAACTTTCTTTTTTCAAGAAATTTGCATATTTCAAATTTTACAGCGTATATGCCTTAAATACGTGCTACTGTATTTGAAAATGTCGTTTGAAAAATACTTTTTAGTTGGATTAAAATGAAGTGGTTCTTTTAATTTTGATCAAACACTTTTTGCTTCAGTCCGTTTTTTGATGTACGAGAAATATAATATAACATAAAAAAATATTTGGAATATAAAACTAATACCTGCTGTAATATAATTTGCTTGCAACTACACTAGAGTCCCGAATAACCGAATCGCGATTAACTGAATTTCCAGATTAACAGCATGATGACGCTGTAACTTTCTTTTTTCAAGAAATTTGCATATTTCAAATTTTACAGCGTATATGCCTTAAATACGTGCTACTGTATTTGAAAATGTCGTTTGAAAAATACTTTTTAGTTGGATTAAAATGAAGTGGTTCTTTTAATTTTGATCAAACACTTTTTGCTTCAGTCCGTTTTTTGATGTACGAGAAATATAATATAACATAAAAAAATATTTGGAATATAAAACTAATACCTGCTGTAATATAATTTGCTTGCAACTACACTAGAGTCCCGAATAACCGAATCGCGATTAACTGAATTTCCAGATTAACAGCATGATGACGCTGTAACTTTCTTTTTTCAAGAAATTTGCATATTTCAAATTTTACAGCGTATATGCCTTAAATACGTGCTACTGTATTTGAAAATGTCGTTTGAAAAATACTTTTTAGTTGGATTAAAATGAAGTGGTTCTTTTAATTTTGATCAAACACTTTTTGCTTCAGTCCGTTTTTTGATGTACGAGAAATATAATATAACATAAAAAAATATTTGGAATATAAAACTAATACCTGCTGTAATATAATTTGCTTGCAACTACACTAGAGTCCCGAATAACCGAATCGCGATTAACTGAATTTCCAGATTAACAGCATGATGACGCGGTAACTTTCTTTTTTCAAGAAATTTGCATATTTCAAATTTTACAGCGTATATGCCTTAAATACGCGCTACTGTATTTGAAAGTATCGTCCGAAAAATAGTTTTTATTTGATTAAAATAAAGTTGTTCTTTAAAATTTGATCAAACGTTTTTGCTACAGTCGGTTTCTTGATGTATATGATATAATCAAAATTATTTCTAATGACTTTACCTAAAGGTGTTTTATCCTTATTAGGAACATGTTTCGTGAAGCCTTGTGTCCCCATCTTCAGCCTTCCTGATTTTGAGTCTTGTGTGATTTTAAATTTGTATACACTAATATTGTGTGATTTAATTACAGTATATAAACCCCGTTTATTTTAAAGACGTCTGTATTTTAATAGAAGTATGTAATAACGGCGCATGAGTACTTCTATTTTCCCTAAATAACGGTTAAATTCGCTTGTTGTTCTTTACCGGTTTTTTCTCAGTAAAACAAAATGTAAATTATATTACAATATTATTGTTCTAAGGCTCTCACGGCCGGTGTCAGTTGTATTACAAGTGTTTACCCGGCTGTTTGGCCGTGGCCTACGGTTTACAGACGAACCAAACGTTTCGACTGCACTACTGGTTGCCATCATCAGTGGAATTAGAAGAATTCGAGTCTAACCTGAATGCGGATTTTTAAACGTCACAGTACGCCTGAATTGAACGTCACAGTACGCCTTTAACACAGTACTGTGGGCCTGAAGTTTAACAACCCGCGTTCAGATTAGACTCGAATTCTTCTAATTCCACTGATGATGGCAGCCAATGGTGCTGTCAAAAGGTTTGGTTTGTCTGTAAACGGTTGATCACCGCCAAACAGCCCGGTAAGCACTTGTAACACAATTACATTACTATCTTTCCGATTTAACCGAATTTTCTTTTAACCGAATCACCTTTGGTCCTATCAGATTCGGTTAAACGAGACTCTAGTGTATGTGAAAAACAAGAACTTTTACCAATATATCATACCGATTATCACGTTTTACAGTGGTATATCAAAAGGTACACTAATTAATATTATGAACAATATAGACAAGTGCTGCTTCATTAATTTGATGAGATTGATAACACTGATATATTGTTTGATTCCAGTGCAACCCCGGTCAGGTTGAATGTTGCAATACAACTTTATGTGCTTGCAAGGTTATTCATTATGACGCCTATTTATGCGAGTCAATCTATTAGCACTGCGACAACGCTGTCGGACACAGAAGAGGATGGAAGTAAAGATCACAATATACATAATGCTCTATTCTAAAGTTTCTAATCTCTTTTAAAATATTATAAATAATTGTTTTAATGATTTAAAAAACTGTTAATTTGTATTTTTATTCTGTTTGTATATTAAATATATATATATATATTAAAATTAATGAAGTATTGTAATCAAATTCAATTTATTTTTCCATCACTCTTGTTAGTGCATTAAGTCTAACCTCATAGCAAATTAAATGTGATCAAGGTATACTTGTACGTTGCATGAGTTGCAGTCCTCGCTCATTACTATGAACGGAGTACGTTTATTATTACACAAATTTAGATATATAATTACCTTAATATCCACTTTAGTGATACACAGTTTCGTCACTGATGACGCGTTTCGGGACTAAGTCCCATCCTCAGATACACATAATTAATAAAATAAAATATTAAAAATCACGACCATGATACTGGTCAAGTCAAAATAAATAAAATAAATTACAAATCGCATATAATAAGTTTTGCTAACCACGGCTGGAACTCCCGCATGCGTTCACCCGCAACCGCGATAGTCACGCGACTGGTCAAAGATTAAGACAAACTGATTGCAGTGTCGAACAGGTAATTTGACGCAAAATTAATTGGTCATTTAATAAACTGTTCCTGGTAATACTATCTTTTAAAGCTTTATAAATTTCAAATTCCTCCAGACTATCCATCCGTCTACCCTTTTTACAAACATGCAACGCTGTTAAATTTTCTTCGAAGCTCGTATATTTATGTCCGCTTGATATTAAATGTTGTGCAAAGTTGGACTTAGTATTACTTGGTTTAGGAATATGTTCTAAAAATCTTTTATAAAAACATCTGCCAGATTGACCGATATAGAACGCATCACAATCATCACATTTTATTTTATATACACCACATTTCTTTTTTAATGGAAATTTGTTTGTGTTTTTGAAATAATTTCCTAAATTATTATTTGTTTTAAATGATAAAATACAGTTATTATCTGTGAGAACGGGTCTTAAAATGTTTGGCATAATACCTGTGAAATTAGCCGAAAGATATTTATAATTTTTGTTACTTACTTTTATAGAGTTTGAATTTTTATTTTCTAAACGTTTCCTATGCCTATTTATTATTTTGTCAACTATTGTAGATTTATACCCGTTATTTATTGCTATTTGTTTGATAGTGCTAACCTCATCTAAGTAGTCCTCCTTTTCGAGGGGAACATTTAAAAGTCTGTTGACAAGACTGTTAAACACTGCCATTTTTTGTGTAACGGGATGATATGAATCATAGTGTATTACTGTGTCAGTACTTGTGTGTTTTCTAAAGATTTTGTTTTTTAAATTATTCCCGTTGTGTAATACAGTGAGGTCTAAAAAATTGATACTTTTGTTGTTTTCGATCTCCATAGTAAATTTTAATTTGTTATGAATTTTTTTAGGTAATTTTTAAATAATTCTATTTGTCTGGCATTCCCGTTAAAAATAATAAAGGTATCATCTACATATCTGGAGTAATGGATGATTTTACTGGCGAAATAATTATCTTTTAAAATTTTTGTATTTCTAAATGGTTTAGATATAGATCCGCCAGGATGCCAGAAAGTGGAGATCCCATGAGAAGTCCTTCATTCTGTTTATAATATGCATTTTCAAATGAAAAATAGTTTTGATGAAGAATGGTTTTTAGTATCATCATCAGTTGGTTAACTTTCTGTATTTCTAAAGAACCTTTATTCATTAAATTATGCCTGAGTAAAGTTAATGTTTCATCAATAGGCACATTAGTGTATAAATCTACTATGTCGAATGATACTAGTTTGTAGTTTGGTTGAATTGTAACGTGGTTTATATTTTTGATATAATCCTTATAGCTTTTTACACTCCGATTATTTTCTAAGTTGGTGTGCTCTCTGATGATTTTTACTAAGGTTTTAGCTATTTTATAACCGGGGGCAGTTGTAAAATTAACTAATGGTCTAATTGGAGTGTTCTGTTTATGTACTTTCCGAAGACCCCTTAAACAAGGCGCACTAGCATTTATTGGTTTTAGTGAGGATTGTGTGCGTTTATCAAATAGTTGCGTGCATTTATTTATTGTTTTATTCAGTTCTAAAGTGTACTTCTTAGTGGGGTCGGATGTCAACTTAGTAATATTGTTGTCATTTATAAAGTTGTGTACTTTTACTTTACTTTTATAGCTATTAATAAAATTAAATGAGGGTGTTCACGTTTAAAGTTTGTAGTTTAAAAGAGTATTTATCACTTCACGGTGTCAACCTCCCCACTTACCATATGTGGCTGTCTTCAATGTTCCCGATGGTGACTTCTTCTACTGTAAAAACACTGGACATACATACATAGATATTCTGTTTGAATATCATAAAGAATGCACATACACAATAAAAATAAATGAAAAGTTCACTTGCAATTCGAATGATTTCAACCATTCAAATACTTCCGCCACCTTATGAGAGAACTGTTCATGAAAAAATTAAACTACTTTACTATTATATAGAAATCAAAACTCTGTTCCACTGGTAAATAAATTGGGGATTTATTCACAATTATTAGATTCAATGAACTCTTTTAAAAACAATCAATAACATCTTTTTACAAACAATAATAATTTAAACAAATCCTGAGATCTCTGTACCTCAAGGCTGGTAACACTGCTGTATGGTACAATGTTTTTGGTGAACGAGGTTATGTTCACTTTATTCAATTATGTTACCAAATTAGTGAGTTCTTTGAAGATACATGATACCAGATTACAAGATGTGACTTTAATTAACAATATTTAATTATATATTACTATAAAAAAGAACAAAATTGAAAATTATAAAACTCGGTACCATAACCGATATATCGTGTTATCGTACGCTGTGCTAACGTATATAGCAGTTGATGGTCAACTCGTGCTCTGGGCTTTGCACTGTTAAAAATATTATTATTATTTATTCATTAATTATTAAAATCACGTATTGGCAAGAGAAAAAATCTAGAGAAAAAAACTCTTGTTATAGCTTTCATTTAAGTAAAAATATTTAAGAACAGAATTATTTCTTGGTGACAAAATTATAATCATCAGTTCTAGGTTAGTTTACCTAGTATACGTAAGTCATTATTTAGAATAAGTATATTACTTATTAAATTCTTAATGATATGATCATAAACATTCTATTTATAAGTCATTTGACGTATAATTATCAGTTATTGAAAATATTTGCACAATAAAACAATTATTTGTTAATTCAAAAAGTTTAGTCAAGTAAGCGACTATATACTATTTACTGATGAGCGGTACCTAAGGTAATTCCGCCTTTCTCAAATATTCTTCAATTGTAAAATATTTATTTTTAAATTACTCGTTGTGCTACAATTTATTTGTTAGGTACTGATAATTTTTCATCATAGTTTAAGCACTTGAGTATTTTTGACTAGTGCAGTCCAAAACAATATCTTTCGTTTATTAACGAAAATTATTATTTTTCATCAATTTCTTTTAAAGTAATTAAAATATAGTACTCCCTGATTTAAAACACAAAACATGACCTTTATTGTACACTGGTCGTGTTATATCACTGTACACTTAATACACTGGACACTCGATAATAGATTGTGGTGTATAGGTTAGCGTATGTTTACTTATTACTGTGTGTGACGCGCACATTTTGAAATAATCTTGCTGACTTCTTGCGCGGACCTTCCGTCGTGAATGATGCAGAACGAATGATTCCTTCACCGAAGCGTCTCCTTCTCGTCTGGTCATTTTAAGCTATTTGATTGGTTCAAAAGGTCAAACTCTCAACCCCAAAACACTTTGGTCAAATAAAACTTTTAATTTTTTACAATTCTAAGCGTGGGTTCGAGATTATGTGTGACGTATGCATGGATACTCAGAATGATTGAAAAGTTTATAATTGTCATAACTTTCTTATCTTTTGTCGTATCGCCGATCGGGTAGTGGCATTAAATCGCGGACACTTGTGGCTTTATTTTAAGTCTAAACAAGCATTAAATCCGTTCATTATTAATTCACTTAGCCATCTCCAAAACTCATATGGTGATTCTTAATATAAATAAGTTTGTTTCACCATATTTTGTTACAATTACACTGTAATATTTACTACTAAACGTCTCGAGTCCGTTTCTCTTTCATTTTAGTACATAAAATAGTCATAATTACAATTTAAACAATATCTGGTAATGGCGTCCATAGCGACCATGTTCGATAGCGACATATGTTTGACATCCTAACACTAATATGTACATTTATTTACATTTGTTCACTTTTTATTTTGCAAAAATGTTATTTTTTATATACTTATAGTATTATCAAAAATACCTTCTGTTCTCATTTCTCTAATTTGTCACTTTTTTAATTATTTTATCACACAAGGTATATAATGTTATTAATTAAAATAGTGTACAATTGTTGTACCTTGTTGGTTTAATGTATTTATTAACTTTTCGTTATCTGAAAGCTCTTCAATTCATAGTGTAGTGTTTATTTACATCTGGTTTTACAAGTGTAATAGTTAGTTTATAATATTTCAATTATTAAACTACTACTATTACATTTGAGATGTGTTCTCATAGCAGTATCAGACATTTCTCTAACTACTGATAACATTTTTCATAATCTTTTGATAAGTTTCGATATTGCTCTTTGACTAACTATCTTGTCACATTGGGGTTCTGTTCATTTTGCTTTATGATATCATATTCAATCTGATTCATTTGCTGTGTATTTCAGTACACATGGTATTTATTAGTTTGCATTATTATTCATAATTAGTCTTTGTTTGAAACAATTGTGGATAGTTGCTTGGTCTAACTAATATACATAATTTTATGTTATAGGTTCACTTTCTATGATGTTATGTGTCAGTTGTCTGACAACAATGTGCAACATATTCTTATGCAGTATTTGACTCTACTATTACCATTTGATTATGGCATTCTACTACAATGGTTTAATTATTAAGTTATACACATGTTTACACTATTTGTTGAAACAATAACACAAGTATTCTTATTCTAATAATATTACATTTCTTGGTGGGTTGCACCTATTTTTTGGTACATTGATTGTTTTATACCTAAACAACTAGCTTATTTGCTACTGTTTGTTCTGGAATTCATTTATATTTTGTCCTGTCTTGCTATGGCATTCAGGCACATTTCATTTTAAGGCTTACAAAGCTTTTATTATTAGTCCCTATGAACAATTATTTTACTGTTCTGTCTCATATTTCTTTTGGTGGTCTTAATGATTATTTATATGATATTACAATCTTGATTAAACTTGTCACACTAATTGTCTGTGCATTTTAACTAGTTAACCTTGGATTCTTTCACTTATAATGGTTAATCATTTTCCTCTGTTATAAACACTTTCACTTGTATTGTCTGTGGTGTTTATTTGGGGTAAAAATGGTTATCATTTCAGGTTGTCACACTCATATTAAGTTTTCACTGTTATTGTTTGTGATCACTCAATGATGCTAAACACTGGTTTCTTTGTCATTGATCTTCGAATAATCATTACACTTCTTCCGGTCACTATTAATTTTAGTTCCTTGTATACCTTGTGAATGTTGATTTCTGGTACTGTCCATACATTATCTTCATTGTTCGTGGTATGTTTCCTTTCCTCTTCTTCTTCTTTTCTTCTTCTGGTTAGTTGCTGCTTACTACCGGTGTTCTCCTGGGTTATACATTATTTGTGATAATCAATGTTCCCTTAGTCTTGTCATATTCTTCAATATTTTTATTCGTGGTAGTCATTGTTCCATAGTATTTTATACTAATAAACAAATTTGTTTGTTTTATCATCATTGTGGTTGTACTTAATTTGTCTCCTTTTCATTTTAATCATTATTTCCGTCATGTCCCCTCACTATTTTGGACCTATTGGGCCTGGATTCTAACATATTATATTGGCTCGTTGTCATTTTCTCTCTCTTTTGTACTCGATGATATCCTTATTACTCTTCCTTCTTCTTTGTTGGGTTGTTCCAATAATATTCGTTCGTATATACACACTTTGTTTATATTCTCCTGTTCCTTATTTTATGCACTTTGAAATATTTTCATGATCTCCCTTTACTTGACGTAATAGATAGTTATCTTATGTAACTGCCAATTTGGTACGATGTCGTTTCAGTACAAATTATATGTCGAATGTACAAAGATGAATATTGTAATCAATCGGATACGTACGGTCTAAATTCCCACTGTTGTATTTGTCAATTGTGTTATATTAATTTAATTTGTATAAATTCTCGGAAATATTTGGAGTTGTGGAATATATGGATGTACTCAATTAATGTTAACTTAGCTCTTTAATAATTATCAGTGTTAACGTGCCTAGAACTTAAATAACTTGAGATTTATTCTACAATTTCATCCAACCCTATTATGCCTTGAAGAGAGTTCTGTCTAATTTTATATTTTTACGCTCCCTCTTTGGTGTCAGATAATTCCGCTATAAGCGCTGTAGTATCGGCTCAACGAAACTTATAGGTTATTCGATGTTTGTATTAACCATTTATTCTCTACTTATTCAGTTACTTTGTTCCAGTTCACTAAACCATACTCCAAATAACAAGGTGTGACAAATATATAAAGGTTCTTTATTTGTGTATTCAATTCACATTAACTCAGATATATTCTAATTAATATATGTTGGGACTATAGATTCAGGTATCGATTGTTGATTATTTAATCCTTTGTTTATATTTGGTTATATATTATATTTGATTCGTATTTTATTTATTTCAGGGTGTGAAGGTTTTGTAACTGTGGGGAAGACTAAAAATACATAATAAGAATGCAAGATTTACAAAAATTAGGTGTTGTGTATTTAGTATGATTAATATAGTATAACTTTACCAGTCTCTAACGAAGCAAATCACGTAAGCGGTTGATCGCTGAATTCGTTGTTCTGGTCAATTATGAAGTACAGTTTTCTTTCTTCAGTTTAAATAAAAGTAATTCTTGTCCTGTCCACTTCGGAATACAGCTTCTGACTTGTTTTACAGCCCGATGGATGTTTCTTCTACACCGCCAGGATCCAAATAGGTTCTTCCTTCGGTTGAAGCAGTTAGTGTTGTTCCGTTTATTTGCAAGGTTATAATTTCTGGTGTTGTGATAATTATGAGTTGTGTTATTGTTAACTCTTTATATTTGATTACTATTTCATCAATTCCCTTCGGACATGGGACAGTCCAAGTTTCTTCTTGTAGAATTCGGTTATTTGTTCTCGATTATTATTTCATAATGTATCGTTATTTTATTAATCTGTGTTAGTGATAGATGTAAGTATTATCATTAGAATTTTGTCTTTTTTACAATCGTATCTGTTGATTTCAAATATTACGATTCAATATATTCTTCTTGGGTTTTTTTTAAATCATCACGTTCAGTTTTATACAAAACAATTCTTGTTATTTTATAAATCAACAACCTTCTTCTTAATTTTTTTCCCTAGCAACCTATATTAATTTCCGCTTCCACATGTTTTGACTATATAGTGTTTCTTTCATATATTTTTTTGTCTATTCTTTGTCAATTTGCTGTCCTATCGGAATGTAATTTTACCGATAGCTGGTTTATTATTTTATACACATCTTCTATTGGTTTTTTGATAAAATTCCGTTTTTTCCTTTTTTATTATATTTAATCCACCTTCGATATTATTTTTTATCAATCGATATTATGGCATTATGGTATTATTATAATTTGTATAAATTTTATTAAATATTATTATTAACTTAATGTTTTTTCTTCTTTCTAGCTCTTCATAGTGCATTTATTAATTTTTATTAATTGATACATCTAACCTTTAAGTTATAAGTGTTTATTTAGTATTTTTGGCTGTTAGGCCTTCTATTGTAAATTGATCTACCTGTGGTTATGTCTGTTAGGCATCTATAGTCCCTTTTATATAAATTCGTACATACAATCAAAACTTAATTATTAACATTTGTATAAACAATTATTTTTCTACATCTAATAACAAATTTATCTTGATCTCTTGATCACATACAACAAAATTCGAACTTATGAACATTGGTTAACTGCCTCACACTTCATTCTATGACAGTCATTGAATAACACTATTTGTTTCATTATTTTTCATGAACTCAACACATATTTGATATAACATCACATAAACTTTATCATAACATTTTTGTCATAATATAATACTTTTTTAACACAAAATTCTTATCTGTTATTACCATAAATTAAGTCATTGTTTCATTTTTCTGTTTTGTTTTTTATTAAACATATATCATTAGCTATTATTTATTTTACAGGTTCGTTTATTCTATTCAACACTACCTTGCATTCTTATTTAATTTTGTCTATGACTATAATTGTCATAATTGGGTCTCTGTTCTATTATGGGATTAAGTATCCATTTATTTATCAATCTGTGAATCTTCTTTTATGTAGCATAAATGCTATCATTTTTGTTGCGCTACATATGCTTCCCCTCCTAAAAAAGTTTAGTTTACCTGAATGAAGTTTAGGTCAAATAAACTTGCCTTTTTCACATGCCTTTTCTTAATTTCATTGTTAATGGTTGACGATGGTCTTCTCAATGTAACTTCATTAGACTAGTACTAGTACCTTTTTTATTTAATAACATTTCATCATTTTATTTAACATTCTTGATTCTTGATATATTTTTTTTTTTTCTCTGTACACATTATTTGTTGGTAACTGGCTACACTATTCACTGATACATTAGTTTTACATCTCTCCTATTTATAATTACTATAATTACTGCATTTTCAATTATTCTTCTCTCAACTTGCTTCTTTCTGTTTTCTTCGTCCTATTCCTTTGGAAACTGAATTTATTTTTGCAACTATTCTAATATTCCTTAAATATTTAATTTCCCTAACAATCCCTAACACATGCGTTGGTACAGTTCAGAGAGGCACTGTTTGGCTTCATACTCTGCTGCCCACACTACATCTTAATATAGTACTGCTGGAATTCATCTACAGTCAGCTATAAAATATAATAATAATCTCCTAATAATCTCTTTAATCATTTAATAATAAATATTTGGGAAAAGATTTTTTCTTTGTTGCATTTATTTTTTTTCATTACTATTCTTCATATTTCGTAGTTCCATTTTAATTCCTTAAACATTCGTTAATATTGACTTTGACAGTTATCAATTGTAATCATTTTTGTTTCCATTTTTGTTGAGATTGTAATGTTAAGTATCTTCTTCGTTTGTTTTTTTTTTCCTCTGATCTCAATATTTTTTAATCAGTTGTTTTGTGTTGATCATTATAATTGTATTTCTTACTAAATATATCCCTTATACTTAATTATTCTTCTTCTTATCGTATTTCACTATTTTGGCTGTTTATTTTTTAATGAATTATGTTCATAAATACTCTTTCCTTCTTGTCTTCTTTAACATTATATTAGTTACATTCAATCGTTTACTGAGATTGTTCCATCATGTGGCAATGTAGTATGTATTTTAGGTCATATGATTTTTTTTTCTTCTTTATTTTGTATAAGTAGGTTTGAGGTAATAACTTTTATCTTGGGGTTCATTCTTCATTATTCACACTATTTCTTTATAAACATTTAATAATAATTCTCATTTTATTCTGTAATCTTGGGGTTTGTTATTCGTTATTCATATTATTTCTTTATACACATAATAATAATAATAATTATCGTTTTCTTCTGTAATCTTGGGGTTTGTTATTCATTATTCATATTATTTCTTTTTACACATTTAACAATAATTCTTGTTTTCTTCAAAATCGATAATACGTTGTTCTTATTGTATTTCAGAATTTAGTGGTAGTATTCAACTCAAATTATTTTTAAATTCCAAGTATTTTTCTTCAAAATTGGTAATAAGTTGTTCTTATTATTATTATTTTTTTTTTAGAATTTATTCATTTATATAAATTCTTTTCTTTTTTGTTAATCCAGAAGTTGTTCAAATATAAGGTAGTAAGTTGTCCTTACTTCATTTTAGAATTTATTCATTATATTTCTTTATGGACTCTTGGTTGTACGTTCCCTTAATCCTTTTCGTGATAGGGTTCATTATTTCATACGTATTGTTATTATTATTTTTTGTTATCACATAGGGCCCAGTATATAATAATAATAATTTTTTAGTTATTCCTTCTAGAGTACTTGGTAGCTCCCTGTTTCTTATTAATATTTTCTCACCCACTTGGTACTTAATTGGTTTTGGGTTATTCTTTTCATATTTTCTTCTCTTCATTTCCGTCTTTTCCATAACTCGGTTATAAAATTTAATTGTTTCAAATTGATATTCTGGATTATTTGGAAAGTTTATAATATCTTGGATTTCTCTAGGTGGAAGCCTTTCAAACATAACAGTATGTGGGGTATTTTCAATAGACTGGTGGTAAGATATATTTAAAAATTCTTCGGTTACTGACAAGTATTCGTACCACCTTCTCTGTTGGTCATGACAGTAAGTTCGTAGTATTCTGCCAACTTCCCTCAATACACGTTCTGCCGGATTACTGCTGGGGTGATAAACTGAAGTCTTATATGTTCTAATGTTGTGTTTTAACAGATTATTTCTCCATTTATAGCCCTTAAATTGCGTACCATGATCAGTGATAATAGATGACGGTTTGCCAACCTCTGTTATGTACCGTCCGATGACTATTTCCAGAATTTTCTTGGTAGTGGCTCTGATAATAGCATAAAGTTTAGTGTATTTGGAAAAATGATCAAAAATAATTATTATGAATTTGTATCTGTGATTTCCTCCACTGCGTGGGAAAGGCCCACATATATCTAGAAATACCTTCTCCAGCTTATATTTGGATGTTATTGGGATCATGACTCCCTCCTTCTTCTCATTATTATGTTTAACCATCTGGCAGATGTGACATGTCTGTATAGATTTTTGTACCTTTCTGGTCAAATTTTTTATGTACATTTGTTCTTCTAGGGCTTTGACTATTTTCATGGCTCCCATGTGTCCATATCGTTCATGGTAATCCAATATTAATTTGTTTTCCACAGCTGTGGGAATTACTAGTTTCCAGTTTATTTGTTTAGGAGTAACCTTAATAAATAATCGGTCATCATGTATACAGTAATATTTAGTAATAACTTCATCAGCATTTTGTATCATCTGGCGTATGTTTATTAATTTGGGATCCGATTTTTGGTGTTGACTAATTTCGTTGACAATCATCTCCAGATCCTTCCGACTCTTAATGACATGGTACACCTTCGCGATCTCTTCCTTTTCTCCTTAAAATGATTGATCTTGTATGTTTATTCGGGACAAGATATCGGCTGCTATATTCTTTCTTCCAGGTATATATTCCCAATCAATGCAATACTCTTGCAAGGCAAGGACCCATCTAGTTAGCCGGCCGTGACTAAGTTTACATCTTTTTAGAAAGGAAATTGATTTATGTTCACTTCTTACGGTCACTGGGTACCCGAGTATATAGGTTCTAAATTTATTGCATGCATACACTACGCTTAGTAGCTCTTTCTCGGTAACGTTGTAATTGCGTTCGCAGCTGTTAAGCACTCTGCTGGCGAAGCTGATTACCATGTGATGTCCTTCTTTATCTTCTTGATATAGGGTAGCCCCTAAGCTAACATTGCTTGCATCACAATTTAAATAAAAGCGTTTGTTAAAATCAGGGTGGTTCAACATAACTGTTTCTAAAAATTTCTTCTTGATCAAACGCAGCATTTTATCTTGTTCTGGTCCCCATCCCCACTTGTCTTTAGATGATAATTGTTTCTGAAACTTGGCAGTCACTTCTGAATAGTTATCTTGGAATTTACGGTAATAGTTGCAAATTCCAAGAAAAGATTGTAGCTGTTTTCTATTTTTTGGAGTCGGGAACATTTGGATTGCTTCTACTTTTTCTGTTGAAGGTGTGATACCCTCCTCAGACAAATTGAAACCTAAAAACTTTACTTGATTGGCAATAAATTTAGATTTATTTAGCTTAAGTGTTATGTTGTTCTCAGATAATTTTCTTAGTACCTGTTCCACCCGCTCGCAATGTTCATCCCAATGTGAAGAAGTTATAAGTAGATCATCTACATAGACCGTAGTGAACTGCAGTGTTTCTTGTCCCAATACCTTGTCCATACATTTCACAAATATTGCAACCGAATTAATTAGTCCGAAAGGTAGCCTTTTAAATTGATAGTTCCTTCCGTCAAAAAGGAACGCCATGTATTTTCTACTGTCTGGGTGTAGTTCGACCTGCCAGTACCCACATACCGTATCCCAAGTGCTAATGTATTTAATAACGTGGAATTTCTTTAAAATTTCTTCTATTTCGCCTGGTGAAGTCCTATCATTGACGATCATTTTATTTATTTCCCTAGCGTCCAGGCAAATTCTCACCTTTCCGTTCTTTTTCGGGACTGCTACTATGGGACTGGTATATGGTGATTGACTATATTCTATTATGTCATCTTGCATCATACGGTTAATCTCGTTCCGGACCTCGTTTTTTATAGAGTAAGCAATTGGGTATGACTTTCTGCGAAAGTTCACCGGTTCTTTAAAATTTATTATACATTGATATCCTTTTACTTTACCTGGAGCATTGGAGAACACATGTCTGTATTTATTATATATTTGAATTAAATTTTCGGCCTGTACCTTACTTATTTGTTTATAAGTTTTTCCCCTTTGGAATTCTCGAATCTCTTCCAACTTACTCTGCCATAGGTTAGGATCATCGTCTTCATATGGAACGATCTCTGGTAATTTATTCTTCTTACAGAAATAGCTTTTTATGGTTCCACATTTGGTGTTAACTGGACCGGTTTGATTAGTGTTGATTAACTCGGCTGTCCATAATCCTCCTTCGGATGTTAAAGATATTGTACCTTTATGCAAGTCAATTATTGCGGAATGCTGGCGCAACACATCGCATCCAATCAATACATTAAATGGTAGTCCCGTTGCGACCAAGAATCCTATTGGTAGGGTCATATTGTTATTGGTAAGATCGAGTGATACTTGTTTTTTGACTGTTTTATTTTGTCTCCCAGTGGCTCCGATAATTATCACATTATTGACAGATAAAGTCGGTATGGGTAACTGGACTTCTCGCTGGATTCTTTCAAGTTCAATATTGTCTATCAATGATATGTTAGATCCAGTGTCTATCATTATGGTAGATTTTAACCCATTTAAATTTGCTGATATATATATATATGATTTCGTTATTACTATTACTGTTTACATGTTTCTGATCCTCTTCTAACAAATCTTCCCTGATATTCTTTAAATAGTGGTTATTAATTATGGTTATTTTATGATTACACTTAATTTTATTTATTAATTGTTGTTCCCCAAGATTACGGTTCAGTGACGGGTATTCATTAATTTTCACTGCCTCTATTAGTTTAAATGAGGGCTTACTCCCTCTTCTCTATTTTCATTCTGATTACTGTGTTGGTTTTGTACTGGTTCCGTGCGATCCTCCGTATTATTTTCTGCTATCCTATACCTTCCATCATGTGGGTAGTTGTCTTCATGCCGAGATTGGTCATAATGGTTGTCATATCGGTGACTCCTTGGGTAGTATCGTCGCTGATTACCTTGAGGTCTGGAGTAAATATAATTGACGTTATGTCTATAATTATTGGGTCGTCTGTCCCCATCTCCTCTATTATTGCGACTATCACGATAATTGTAATTGTTATTGCCGCGATAATTATAGTTTCTGGAATTATTATTCGTGTTTTCATTTTGTGTTCTATTAGTATTCATGTTTTGCTCAGGTCGATTGCGATCGTTATTATGAGAATTGGCTGGTGGCGCGTTATTATCATACTTCTGATATTTATGATTTAGCATTCTATTTCTTTGGTATTAGTTCTCATGCTCATAATTCTCCAAGAATTTGGCCATGGCTGGAATCGTTTTGATTTGACTACACATCCGTGCATTTTTTATCCCTTCCTCGTAATGATAGGATAGTTGTATTACCAAACATTCTTCGGGAATTCGGGGCTCTAAGTTCCGCGCCATACATACTTTTCCTAAAAAGTATGAAGTAGGGGACTGGCCTACATTTGTTTCGTATCGACCGTTACTCAAATTATTCCTAATCATGTTCTGGGTCGATTCCGACCAATACTTCTCCTTAAATTGTTTTTTGAACTCAGTCATGTCCAGTATATCCAGGCGCACCGCTGTCCACCAATTATCATAAGTATCTTTAAACGTTTCATCTATCATGCTTCGTATAATACTCCAGCGACTCTCTCTATTTCTTATGATCACTTCTTCCAATCTCTTTAAAAATTCCATAGGATTGCGCTTATAATTACGAAAATTAATCGATTCTCTGTTCTCATGGTTATTTGTATGACTATTTTGGCATGTCCTATCCCGCCATGAATCTACTTCCTCCTGTAATTGTAATTCACGCCTACTAATCTCTTCTATTTTATTTTTATTGGTATTGATTTGACCTTCCATATTATTTAAATTGCCATAGACCCTTTCGAGTCGTTCGCCCATGTCTGTCTGTATTTGCTTAATACCTTCCTTATTCTCTTCCCGTACCTGATGTACTTCGTTTTTAATTTGCTCACATTTTTCGACAGTTTCCTGTTGGATTTCTTCGACCAATGTTTTATTCTCAATTTTTGTGTCATTAATTTTATTCTGTAATTCTTCACGAACCTGTACTATTGTTTCGTTAGTTTTTTCTAACCCTTCATTTGTTTTGGCTATTTCTAATTTTCTTTCCTCATTATTTTGGTCCACCTTCTGGTTAACTGTCACATGAATATTCTCAATTTTTTCATTAATTTGCCTTAAATTTTCTTCATGTATTTGTAAGATGTCTTCTTTCATTTGTTTTAAACCCTCATCATTCCTATCTAACCTTTCGTGAATTTGGTTTAATCTTTCGTTCATTTGTTTTGAGGTTTCTTTAATTTCCTCATTTATTTTCCTTGAGTTTTCCTTATTTTCCTCTTTCATTTTCCTAAATTGTTCTCTCGAGTCTTCCTTAATACTACTCATTAACTTCATTAATTTTTCCCAGTTTAGTCCTTCTCTGGCTCCTGCTTTATCTATTTGGTCCCCTTGGACAACTTCTTCCACTGGTTCCTTTTCCTTGTCTGCCATTATTTCAGTTTCAGTTATTTCGTCTGTCTGTTGTCCCATTTCACTGTCTGTTATTAGTTATATTTCCTGTTCTTGTTCGTCTATTTCCTTCTCCGTTTCTCCTGCCCTAATCCTTGATCTACCTCTGGTATGCATGTTTACTCTCCCACAGTTGCCTGCTCTGGTTAAGTAATGTTAATATGGTTACAGTTACTTAACTTAAGCCCTACACAAGTTGAGCACCATTTTGTAATCAATCGGATACGTACGGTCTAAATTCCCACTGTTGTATTTGTCAATTGTGTTATATTAATTTAATTTGTATAAATTCTCGGAAATATTTGGAGTTGTGGAATATATGGATGTACTCAATTAATGTTAACTTAGCTCTTTAATAATTATCAGTGTTAACGTGCCTAGAACTTAAATAACTTGAGATTTATTCTACAATTTCATCCAACCCTATTATGCCTTGAAGAGAGTTCTGTCTAATTTTATATTTTTACGCTCCCTCTTTGGTGTCAGATAATTCCGCTATAAGCGCTGTAGTATCGGCTCAACGAAACTTATAGGTTATTCGATGTTTGTATTAACCATTTATTCTCTACTTATTCAGTTACTTTGTTCCAGTTCACTAAACCATACTCCAAATAACAAGGTGTGACAAATATATAAAGGTTCTTTATTTGTCTATTCAATTCACATTAACTCAGATATATTCTAATTAATATATGTTGGGACTATAGATTCAGGTATCGATTGTTGATTATTTAATCCTTTGTTTATATTTGGTTATATATTATATTTGATTCGTATTTTATTTATTTCAGGATGTGAAGGTTCTTGTAACTGTGGGGAAGACTAAAAATACATAATAAGAATGCAAGATTTACAAAAATTAGGTGTTGTGTATTTAGTATGATTAATATAGTATAACTTTACCAGTCTCTAACGAAGCAAATCACGTAAGCGGTTGATCGCTGAATTCGTTGTTCTGGTCAATTATGAAGTACAGTTTTCTTTCTTCAGTTTAAATAAAAGTAATTCTTGTCCTGTCCACTTCGGAATACAGCTTCTGACTTGTTTTACAGCCCGATGGATGTTTCTTCTACACCGCCAGGATCCAAATAGGTTCTCCCTTCGGTTGAAGCAGTTAGTGTTGTTCCGTGTATTTGCAAGGTTATAATTTCTGGTGTTGTGAAAATTATGAGTTGTGTTATTGTTAACTCTTTATATTTGATTACTATTTCATCAATTCCCTTCGGACATGGGACAGTCCAAGTTTCTTCTTGTAGAATTCGGTTATTTGTTCTCGATTATTATTTCATAATGTATCGTTATTTTATTAATCTGTGTTAGTGATAGATGTAAGTATTATCATTAGAATTTTGTCTTTTTTACAATCGTATCTGTTGATTTCAAATATTACGATTCAATATATTCTTCTTGGGTTTTTTTTAAATCATCACGTTCAGTTTTATACAAAACAATTCTTGTTATTTTATAAATCAACAACCTTCTTCTTAATTTTTTTCCCTAGCAACCTATATTAATTTCCGCTTCCACATGTTTTGACTATATAGTGTTTCTTTCATATATTTTTTTGTCTATTCTTTGTCAATTTGCTGTCCTATCGGAATGTAATTTTACCGATAGCTGGTTTATTATTTTATACACATCTTCTATTGGTTTTTTGATAAAATTCCGTTTTTTCCTTTTTTATTATATTTAATCCACCTTCGATATTATTTTTTACCAATCGATATTATGGCATTATGGTATTATTATAATTTGTATAAATTTTATTAAATATTATTATTAACTTAATGTTTTTTCTTCTTTCTAGCTCTTCATAGTGCATTTATTAATTTTTATTAATTGATGCATCTAACCTTTAAGTTATAAGTGTTTATTTAGTATTTTTGGCTGTTAGGCCTTTTATTGTAAATTGATCTACCTGTGGTTATGTCTGTTAGGCATCTATAGTCCCTTTTATATAAATTCGTACATACAATCAAAACTTAATTATTAACATTTGTATAAACAATTATTTTTCTACATCTAATAACAAATTTATCTTGATCTCTTGATCACATACAACAAAATTCGAACTTATGAACATTGGTTAACTGCCTCAAACTTCATTCTATGACAGTCATTGAATAACACTATTTGTTTCATTATTTTTCTTGAACTCAACACATATTTGATATAACATCACATAAACTTTATCATAAGATTTTTGTCATAATATAATACTTTTTTAACACAAAATTCTTATGTGTTATTACCATAAATTAAGTCATTGTTTCATTTTTCTGTTTTGTTTTTTATTAAACATATATCATTAGATATTATTTATTTTACAGGTTCGTTTATTCTATTCAACACTACCTTGCATTCTTATTTAATTTTGTCTATGACTATAATTGTCATAATTGGGTCTCTGTTCTATTATGGGATTAGGTATCAATTTATTTATCAATCTGTGAATCTTCTTTTATGTAGCATAAATGCTATCATTTTTGTTGCGCTACAATATATAAACATTTTAATACAAACCCTGTATGATCTGAAGTGATAATATGAAGGGACGAATGAGTCACTGGATGTGACGTCATGAGGAGGTGACACATGTGTGTGTAGTTTAGTGGATGGATGTGAGTTATGGACAACTACAAAGAAACAAACAGTTAAATACAGGCCTCGGAAATGGCATTCTTAAACGACGGTGTTCCAAACTTGACCGTATAAGGAATGAGGGTATAAGAAATCAGTTCCAAGTTTTTAACTTCAATGAAAACTTAGAAGATTACAAATAACGATGGAAAGAATACTCTGAAAGAACATCAGACTCGAGACTGGCCAAACAAGTTTGAAAATACAAATCTATAAGACACAGAGGCGTTCCGATTTATGCATCTTCCGAAGAACCGTACAAAATCGCAAAGGCAGAGACAGTCTGATGTTTCGCAGCAGCTGTACAAAGGTGAGCACTGGAACCAAACAACATGTCTTATCACTCTTCATTGAATGCATGAAGAACCATTGTCAATGTCATTAATAATATTACATAGTGTAACTGTTGACATTCTGCAGTGTAGTGTAATAACATTCAAACCTTCTGGTAAAAGTCCTGGTATTCCCACATAACTCTGTGTGTGTGTGTGTGTACACACAATATTTGTATTAATAATTGTGTAATATATTCCAATGGGTGAGATTTGCATATGAAATAATAATTTCACTTTTACATATGATATCTTGTTAGCATGAGAATTGGTCAAAATAAAAGTTGCGTGTTGGAACATTGTAACACAGACAATAAGAATCATGTCAAAATTGTTAGATTACGTTGATTTATGACTGTATAAAAATGTGTTGTGAAGTAGTGCGAACATATGCATAGGCATATGGCGAGTGCTCGTGTGAATAACTGTGTTATGAAATAACAATAAAAAACGAATTTAATTAAAAACTTTTATGAAAATCAAGTATCCGACATGAGACTTACACCAGCATGTGGATAAAGTAAAGGCCTGTCCGGTTTTAAAATTGTTAATAATATAAAGAACGAAATATATGAGTTTTTCATAAAAAAGTTTTATCACCCACAAGAAAAGCAATAAAATTATACCGGTTTTATTTGCACGTTTCACATTCTTGATAAAAAATTTCTTACAAGTAGAATGCTATCTAGACTGTAGCCGTAAGGGTGAAGGACGTTTTGACCAATGGAGTTGGCTAATACATCAGTTGATTTGATCCGTGGTTGGATGTAAATCAGTCTAACTTAGAACTGAGAAGAAGCAGTCCCGTTACTCTATGACGTGCAATCGTTACCTCTGATCCACTACGTTAGGTCTGTCAGTGGTTACGAACACTTTTAGTAAAGCGCGCGACTGAATAATCTGAAGTGCTAGTTCGGTAAAGTTCAAGATCGTCCATGTAGGCATTTATGAACACATCAAGTCGCCAGACCTATATAATTAAGTAATAATTAATAATTCAACATTGTTCATAGAAGTACCCAACCCGTGAAACGACCCTGGAGCTTTAAAACAGGAGGAGCGGCGGTATCCTGACGTCTACCTGGAAGGAGCATCTGTCGACTCTCATCAGGAAACGAGGACAAACACCGCACCATTCATCAAATCAGGAAACTAAATTATATAAACCCATTTATACAAACTAAATGAATCAATAAAACAATTATAAACTAAAAAGACAGAGAAACGTATAGGAATTAAGATATATGTAATTAGAGTATAGGAAGAAATATTTGTAAGTATAAACTGAAGATCAACAGACACTGTTCATTAATGTTTATTTACAGGAGAAGTAATAATTTATTTATTTGAACAAAACGGTTAATTTATTTGATTTGTGTTAAAACTGTCTATTAACTTTTGTTGTGCAATCAGAAACTGTTGTAAGTACTGCGCAATCTACAAATTAAGGAATACCTTTAATAAAGCCAAAACATTTCCATATCTACATATCGATTAATTTATTCTATGCGACCTTGTACATCCGTAGCATAACAGAATTATCAACTTAAAATTTAACTTAATACCACATGAATAAAGAAGAAAAGGTCAATAGTGAGTGAGAAAAATAAATGGTTAAAAAACAAACTGAAGAAACTGTTCATTAAGTCGATAAAATGTTAATAAAATTAAACTGAATAACAAAGAAAACTCTTGGTCCATATATAAATAACCAACTATATAAAATCCCAATAAAACAGCAGTATACCCAGTAGGTTGGGGAGTAGTAAAAGAAAAGACAAAGGTAAAAAGGTAAACAAAATATTAATAAGGGGAAATTTATTAATTTAAGATGCAGAAAACCCCCAAGACACAGAACCAATAACAAATTAATAAGGAGTTGTAAATGAGAAAAGGACATGACAACACAAGATAAGAAAATACTAGTATAATGAGAAGGAAGAGACAAAATATGTCAAGGTTCATAAAAAGAATATATCAACAAGAAAGGATATTCACTAAAACATTATGAGGAATGAATATACCCAATTTTTACACAATTAAAACCAATGATAAATGTCAGACCAAATAACAAGTTACAGGATACAATACAGTGAAAATAAAATTGTAAACTAAATTGTAAGCCTAGTTTAAGAATAAAGTGAAAACATTTAAAAAGACTACCAATAGTGTAGAAACCAACCAAAACTTACCATAGTGTAAAAAATTATTTAAAAGACTACCATTAGTGTAGACAATAATAAGTGACACACTATAATAAAGAATAGTGTAAGAAATAGAAATCAATTAAAAACTACCATCAGTGTAGAGAATTACCCTATAAAAAAAACTAAAACTAAAAGACAGTCTCATGACTAAGATTAATTTTAATGATAAAAGTGTTTTAAAAAATTAAGTAATATAAGAAGTTAATAGTTATAAGATGTTTATATTTTATTGTGTTATCAAAATAGTTATAGTAATTAAATGAGACAGTTAATAACTGAAGGTGTTATTAGTAATAAGATGTTTTGATAGGATAAGGTTTGTTATAAAAGGAAACATAAAAACAAAGGACAGCCAATGACTGATAATATTGCTGATAATAAGATGTTTCCATTATAATTCTATATATATAAAAAATAATAGGCACAAGATGTTTTTGTTATGTTTAAATTATATTAAAAAAAAATTAGAAGATATAAGATATTCAGTTGTATTTGAAATAATGTTCAATTAGTTCCAAGTTTGTTAAGGCAGAGAAAGCAAGTAGGTAATAAAATATTGTATTTTTATTAAACTGTAAACCATATAAAGAGTAATAAGGCAAATTAACTAACACACCACAATAGAAAAACAAAACAGCATTGCAAACCAAAATCATCTATCATAGAGTCAAACTCAAATAAATAAATTCAATCAAACAGTATATAATGAATAGAAACTAGTCCATACAAAACAAAGATATGAAAATGTAATCAGTACAGAAACAAATATTAACAAATGTAATGACAAAAAAATAAAATTGACTTTATTTGGAATTAAGGAATACTAGGCCTAAGTGGTACTCAACTCAGATAAAAAGTAAATTAATCAATATTGGAGTATTATAACAACAAATTATTAACAACAAGGAATAATCATGGTGTGAGTAAGATTATTTAATGGAAGTATTAACATAAAATCACTTGTAAACCATTTAAATACTAAAATTGTAAAACATACAAGGCCTGCAATAAATAGTAAAAATTGTAAATTTTAGGCTTATCTGAACTTAAAACAGACCCAATTATATATCAAATTATGTAAAATTAGCTTAAGAATATTGCTGAATAGTTAGATTTTCGTAAAATTAATAAATAATTAAGTTACAGCAATAAATAGGAAAATTTGTAATGTATGTTTTTGAGTTGAAATCAAATCCAAGACATGTAAATTTGTAAAAAACAATGGGAAGAGGAAAAAGACATTTTATAAATTACCACAAAACGACGAGTTTAAGTCATCAGTCTATTGTTAATCGTGAATGTGAACAGATCACAATTTACTGACGGAAGATCTAAAAAACAGAAATAGTGTAAAAACAATAACGTACAACCTCAAAAAGTGTTACTGAGGTTACCAAATGGAAAACAACACCACTACTTTATAAATAACACGTAAAATGAACCAGAGCAACAGTAATAGTAATACCCATTACTAGAACCAGAAATCAACCGCCATTTTGAGAAAAATTCAACAAACATTATCTGGACACGAACTCAACATATTTGAACACAGAACACTGCACCAATAAATTATCACAGAACGATATCGCCGAGGAGGGAAGAACACTTCACACAGTTTTCCAGGGATACTACAACCCCGCCGAGGAAGGAATTCGCATTTATTTCTGAGGGAGAAGAACATAGCTTCAGAGTTGTATAGCAGAAATCCACGAGGTGAGCGGCGGCCATTTTCATTGCAGAGCAACCGGCATATCAACACTGCCTCCACGAGTCAGTGACGTCATTCTACGAAATGGTTCGATCTTTATTTAATAATTGACAATATTCATAATCCTGTTATTCCTGTATTTGTTTCAGCAAATAATAATTTATTTTAAGATAATTGTAAGTATTGTATCTTGTTCCTTGCCCTCTCTGACCGTTTCGACAGTTAAAAGAATCCGAAATAATTAATTTTGTAACCTTATATTTTGTCATTTTGTTCACAATCGATCTGAGCGAATCTCAATCAATGCCTGGTCCATGCGCATAAGAGTGGCGCACAATTTCAAATTTTAAGAAATAAATATCACCATTACTCAATTACATGTGTTCATAGGTATTTGTACAATAAATATAAGTTTCTTCTTTCTTCTAAAAATAATTTAGTGTTATTAGAGAAATATACCAAGAAGAAGAAGAAGAGGAGCGAAGTTAGAAGAGAGAATACTAGATCCGCCTACATAACTAGATTATCTATAGAGAACAAATATTTAAAAAAAACACAATATCTCATTTAGTCAATTGAAAGTAATTAAAAAAAATTACAATTAATTAATTATTCAATTATTAATAAAAAAAAATTATTAAATATATAACTAACAACAAAATTTTTTATTATCAACATAATACACATTATACATTATTATCTATCTAATTTTATTTGTTTTACTACAAATTGGCGAGCTCAACAGCGGGACTTCGTCATCATTTATTAGTAGTAAATCATCAACAACACAATTATTACTTCTCTATTTATTTGTTTTATAACAAATTGGCGTCCAACTAAAGGGCTGAATATAGGAATTAATAGATCTATAAAGTAAGGACAATTCGTCCAGTTTCCTATTTTAGCTCGGCAGCTGTCAACAGGTCAGAAAAAGAAACAAGATGCACAGGAGGGCGACATCAAAAAAAGGGCGGTGGAGGCCGAACAGGAAATAGATATGGAGGATAAGGAAGCAACACCCGTGGAAGATGTGGAGACGATACTACCTCCAGCAGAGCCGAACAAGCCGGCACCACAGGAGGAACAGTTAAAGAAATCCACCACAAAAGAAGATACAAAATTGGATAAAATGATGGAGATGTTACTCAGAGATTTCAAAACGACGAAGGAAGAATTGGGTAATAAAATCGGGGATACCAATAAGAAGATTGAAGAAAATAATAAGGAAATGAAAAGTGATAACCAACGATTGAAGGAAGAATTGGGTAATAAGATTGGAGATACCAGTAAGAAGATGGAGGAGAAGATGGACGAAATAAAAAACGAAAATAAATTATTAATAGAGGAAAATATTAAGAAGATCGAGGAGAAGATGGAGGAAAATATTCAGAAAATAGAGGAGAAAATGGAGGAAATAAAAACTGACAATAATCAGTCGAAGGAGGAATTAACCCGGATAAGCCAAAAAATGGAAGATACCAACCAGAGAATGGAAGAAACAAGTCAGAAAATGGAAAGCAATAATCAACAATTAAGAGAAAAATTGAGGGAGGCTAACCAAGAGAACATGAACCGGTTAGATGAAAGGATGGATATATTAAAGGAAGAATTGAGTCAGAAGATAGCTGAAAACAATGAGACAATCAGCAAGAAAGTAGAAGAGGAAATAACGGTGATCGAACAAAAGATTACAAGGGCTGACGAAAGATGGAGTCAGACGGAACGAGAAGTGCAGAGTATCAAAAGTGAAATAAATACTAAGGTTACCAACATCGAAGAAACGAATAAGAAGAATTTAGAAGAGAAAATAAAGGAAACACGTGAAAACTGGGAGCGAGTGCAGGACCGATTCACAGAAAAATGTGACGGCATTGAAGCTGCTGTCACCAGTATCAACAGTCAGGTGCGACAGAATCAAACAGATATAGACCTGTTCCATAGTCGACCGACCAGCATTACCAGTTGTCCGAATAACGAAAATCGTGAAGGGATTAACTTCAGGTTTTATAAAAATAAACCCATGGAGTTCCTAGCCAGAATCGAAGAGTACTTCACTAAACACAGAGGCAACCGCTGGAGAGAGAATAAAGAAGTACTGGACGAATCCTTCAAGGAGATAGCTGATAATTGGTGGATAGCGATCAGAGATGAAGTGACCGACTACCAACAATTCAAAAGGCTATTGAAGGCCAAATATTGGTCTGAATCGACACAAAATATCGCCAGAGACTGGATCTGTCACGGAAAATATAACCCGTATGGAAACCAAACTCTAACAGCGTATTTCTTGGGAAAGGTGTGTGTGGCCAAACATTTAAGCCGCGAATACCGGAAGAATGCTTGGTCAGCAATCTCCCTACCACTATGAGGAAGATATCATCAGAGCTAGAAGAAACAGTCAAATAAAAACTGTACAAGCAATGACCGAACTTTAGAAATGTATGAGTAAGAGGATTACTACCGCCAAAGTCGCAGGAGATACGAAAGGCCGGAGACAAGAAATAATACGAGTAGCACAAATAATAATAATCGGCAGAACGGCAACAACAACAATAATTATAGTTCCGCAAACCGGAATAATGCCGAATACAATAATAACCCTCGTAATAACAATAATGTTCCTATATACAATAACAAAAATAATAATATTCCCAGAAATAATAATAGTGAGGGTAACAATAATAATAATAATAACCGTCCGCCTAACAACAACGGTTATTATAATAACAGTAATTATGTTCCGAATGGTCAGAGAAACCCCAACCCCCCTAATAACAATTATTATGGTAACTATAACAGAAATTACCCGAATGGAGGTAATAGCAATAATTACAGGACATATCGACCCCGTATCAACTACATCAGAGCGGAAGGCAGTGGACAGAGGAGATACCAGCCTCAACGACGGAGCCGATACTACGAGTATGAAACCTTTCAAGGGAATCAGGGAGGTAATCTTTACAGAGAGTATGAACCCAGACGCAGTTCAAGCCTGCACAATCAAAGAAGACTGCCTGTAACGGAGGCCCAACAAGACGATCGTGCTGAACCAAATGAAGCAGTTTCAGGACTCCAAGTTGATGCTGCTAACAGCCTAATCTGTAATGATGCGGAGCATTTAAACGAACGGAGGCAGTAATAAATCCCAATAACCCTTTACTGATCCAATCTGCTGGGTATGGACAAGAGGTAAAATCGCGTAAAGAAAAGAAAAATTTTACGATTATATATAACAATTACTTAAAAGTTATCCGAAAGGACTTGTTAGAAGAGAACGAAGTAAACGTTAATAATAATGACAACGAGATCATTTACATAATTGCAGAAATCGAGAGTATTTCTGTTCCCATAATGATAGACACAGGAGCAAATGTCTCTATAATTAACCATAATGAATTGGACCGGATACAGCAGGAATCCCACAAAAACTTACCAGTACTACCTATTAATAATATTGTGCTTCTAGGAGCTAGCGGCCGACAGAACAAAACAATAAGGAAACAGGTATCCCTAAGTGTCAACAGTCAGGGCGTAAGCTTGGATATGATATTTCTTGTTGCAGCCGGATTACCCTTCAACATCATGATAGGGTGTGACATATTACGTAGGAAATCTGCAGTTATCGACTTGTGCCGAGGGAAGGTATCACTCTTTTCGGAAGCTTCGACTTGAGTAGCCAATTTAGCTACCAACAAGATGTTAGACTCCAGACAACTTCTCGACCATAAAAATAAAGTGGATTACTTGTCAAACTACTCGTCAAACAACAAGCCAGTAAATCAGAATACGGAGGATGAACTATGGCCACAAAAGATTCAGGAGATACGTGACTTCCAGTGCCACAATACCACCGAGCGATTAGATGAAAACCAGCTGAATCAATTAGTCAACATATACGAAAACTATCGAGCTGTATTTTCAGACGAACCTGGAAAGATCAGGAACTACCAACGTTCAATACGATTCAGAGAACCGGTAGAATTTAATCGAAAATCATATCCCATAGCACAATCTTTGAAGGAAGCCGTACGCACAGAGTTCCAGAATATGATTAGTAAGGATATTATCGAAAGCAGTAAGTCGCCATACACTAGTCCGATTGTGGCTATACGAAAGAAGAATGGGAAAGTAAGAGTTTGCCTTGACGCACGTGAGATAAATAAAATGATTATTAACGATCGTACCTCACCTGGCGAAATTGATGAGATATTGAAGAGATTCCACGGAACCAAGTTTATTACTACGTGGGATACCGTGTGTGGGTATTGGCAGGTGGAGTTGCACCCAGCAAGCCGGCAATACATGGCGTTCATCTTCGAAGGACGCAACTATCAGTTTAAGAGGTTGCCCTTCGGGTTAGTGAACTCAGTAGCTGTTTTTGTCGCCTGTATGGACCAAATACTCGGACCAGAAGCGCTCCAATTCACGACTGTCTATGTTGATGATTTCTTAATAACATCAACCAATTGGGAAGAACATTGTTACCGTGTGGAGCATGTCTTGAAGAAGCTGGCTGAGAATAACGTTACCCTTAAGCTAGACAAGTCCAAGCTTATAGCTAAAGAAGTCCAATTTTTGGGTTTCCAATTGAACAATCAAGGAATAACACCGTCAACAGAAAAGGTAGACGCCATACAACGATTCCCTATACCGAAAAACAAAAGGGAACTACAATCATTTTTAGGCCTGTGTAACTACTACAGGAAGTTCCAAAATAATTATTCAGAGCTGACGGCCCGATTTCAGTATCAGTTATTGTCCAAGAATAAATGGCGATGGGGTCAAGAACAAGACGAAACATTCAAATCGATTAAGGAGAAGTTCTTAGAAGCTGTAATGCTTAACCATCCAGATTTTAACCGACCTTTCTTCCTAAACTGTGACGCTAGTAATATTAGCTTGGGATCAACATTGTACCAAGAAGACGAAAGTGGAAACCATCTAGTAGTGAGCTTTGCTAGCAGAACCCTTAACCAGTGTGAAAAAACTACAACGTGACGGAAAAGGAACTGCTAAGTGTAGTCTTTGGGAAGTTTCGAACGTATATTCTAGGATATCCAGTGACCGTTCGCACAGATCACAAATCAATATCATTTCTTAGAAGATGCAAGTTAAGCCACGGTAGGTTTACCAGGTGGGTACTTGCCCTGCAGGAATACGATATACAGTGGGAGTATGTTCCTGGAAGTAAGAATGTAGTAGCCGACGTATTGTCAAGAGTAAATTTGGAAGAACAGACGTTCGAAGGCGAAAAGGAGAGCATCCTGAAGATCTATAATATTATTAAGGACAGATCCGATTTAGAAAAAATAGTGCGGGACATCAGCAAACACCAGCAGTCCGACCCGAAGTTAAACCATATTAAACTTCGTCTCTCCAACCAAGATGATACAATAACCAAGTTTTATTGCACTCATAATGATATATTATTCACCAAAACATTCCTTGATGAAGAGATATGGTAGATCGTAATACCTACTACAGTCAAGAAGGTTATCATCCTGGATTATCATCTCCGATACGGTCACATGGGAGCCATGAACGTGATCAAGGCGATAGAAGAGAATTGCCATATAAAAAATATAAACCGAAAGACGAGAAACTATCTCAAGACCTGTCTTATATGTCATTTGGTAAAAACCAACAATGAGAGAAAAGAGGGTATGATGATACCAATTACATCACAAGCAAAATTGGAAAAGGTCTTTCTGGACATCTGTGGTCCATTTCCCCGCAGTGGCGGACGCCATCGTCACAAATACATTATTATAATGATGGATCACTTCACGAAATTTATAAAACTGTACCCGGTGAACAGAGCCACCACTTTGAAGACTTTAGGAGTGATAACAAATCATTACATTCCAGAGATAGGGAGCCCAGCATCCATAATCACAGACCATGGAAAGCAATTTAAGGGTAGGAGGTGGAAAAACACTCTAAATACATTGGGCATCAAGACGTACAAGACATCTGTCTACCACTCCAGCAGTAATCCAGCGGAGAGGGTGCTACGAGAAGTCGGAAGAATATTACGGACTTATTGCCATAATCAACAAAGGAAGTGGCAAGAATATTTATCAGCTACCGAAGAATTCCTTAATTTGGCATATCACCCCGCTATAGGTACCACGCCATATACGGCAATGTATGAAAAACCGCCTCCAAGAGGAATACAAGACATCATAGAATTTCCCATGAGTCAAGAATACAAGTTTAATCGACTAAGGTTCTACAATAAATTGGCAGAAGACCAGGAAAGGCGCCAGAACAAGTATCAAAAGGCGATTAAGAAGATAATAAACTACGAAGTCGGAGAAAAGGTACTATTGAAAAACAGGGAACTACCCAGTACTTTGGAAGGCATTACCAAAAAGTTGTTACTGCTGTATACCGGCCCATACCTGATTATTAAAGATAATAACAACAATACTTATGTATTAAAAGATGTACATTCAAATAAAGTAAAAGGAACCTATAATCAATTATCAATCAAAAAATATATAGAGGAGAGATAAAATAACAAAATTCAAAAAGTTGTAAGACCAACTTACACCAATTATTTGAAAAAAACTATTATGTAACAAAAAGAATTTTGATGAATAAAAAATAACAAAATTCAAAAAATCTTTAAGGCCAACTTACATAAGAATCATTTGGAAAAAACTATTATGTAACAAAAAGAAGTTGGATGAATAAAAATAACAAAATTCAAAAATTTGTAAGAACAACTTACACCAATTATTTGAAAAAAACTATTATGTAACAAAAAGAATTTAGATGAATAAAAATGTCTAAATTCAAAAAGTTGTAAGACCAACTTACATGAGTTATTTGAGAGAAACTATTAAAAACCATTATATATAAAAAGAATTTTGGAGAAAATATCTAAAGTCAAAAAATAGTAAGTACAACTCACACGAATGATGAGATACAACTATTAAATATAAAAAGAAATTTTGTGAGAAAAAGCTACAAAATTCTAAAAGTGTAAGAACAAATTGCACTCATAATTTGAGTGAACTATTACATAAAAGAATTTGGGAGTAAATGGAGTACAAATGTGTAAACTCTCTCAAACTCTCCAGAGACAAAACAAAAAGAACATGTTCCAGTAAATAAAGAGAACAACCAATATTAAACAATTGAATAATTTCATATTACCAGAACAATATATTAATAAATGTTAAAAGTGTCATAAGAAGGAACGTAGCAAATCTTCATAAAACCTGTGTTAATAAAGAAAAAAAAGAAAAACCCCTAAATAAACTATCACAGCTATAAAAATTATACGATAGATTGTATTGTAATAGTGACTATGCTAACTATAACCACTATTATCAACAATGTAAATGAGACAATTTAAGACAAAAATGATACAGAATTTTAAATGAAAGAAAAGAGAAAATAAACCAGAATATTATAAAATTTAATCAAAATAACTTAACCAAACTCACAAAGAAAATAATTTGATAAAGATGAAACAATGAAGAAGGACCAACTAAGTAAAAACCAAGTATTAAGACCAGAAACTAAAAACCCTTGTACCATGATGATAATATTGTTGTAATAACCACTATTATAGTGATAATTGATAAAGAAGGAATTAATGTAATGCCATGAGCAATAAAACGACTCATTGGATACCAAATGAAAAAAAAATCTATATAAATGCTAATTACAATGTAAACAAGATAAAAAGATGAAACGATGAAACGATGAAATGTATATTATACCACATACCTAAACCACATAATATGGAATGAGCTTTGATAGAGAAGAAGAGTCAAGTGTATAAAAGTATTAATTGATATAATATTATGAAGTGAAGAATCCAAGGATGTTTATTATTAGTCAAAAGAGACTACTTTTAATGATTATTTATTTTTATGACTGGATGTAGAAAAATTCCATCATTCTTATATTTTGAGCAGAGATGATAATTCCTCTGGGCTCAGTTAAGTGAAGTATTGACCAGCAGAGATTGAAGCCAAATGTGCCACTCTGAACTGTTCTAACTCACATGTTAGGGAATGTTAGGGAGTAAACATACAGGTGAGGAAGCACCAAATAAGAAAAGATATAAAATGATAATGTTATACACAAGATTGATGATTACTTATTAATGAAAAAAGAAGCTAATGAAGGAGATACATATCATCTGAGAGAAAGCAACGGTGGAAAAAGAAGGTATATAAAGTGAAATCACGAATAAAATATGGTAATTAAAAAGAATTAGTATTAATTATTTCATCCATACTAAGAGTATGATCTGAACTAATCACTTTTACAGGAAAGCATATGTAGCATAACAGAATTATCACCTTAAAATTTAACTTAATACCACATGAATAAAGAAGAAAAGGTCAATAGTGAGTGAGAAAAATAAATTGTTAGAAAATAAACTAAAGAAACTGTTCACTAAGTCGATAAAATGTTAATAAAATTAAACTGAATAACAAAGAAAACTCTTGGTCCATATATAAATAACCAACTATATAAAATCCCAATAAAACAGCAGTATACCCAGTAGGTTGGGGAGTAGTAAAAGGAAAGACAAAGGTAAAAAAGTAAACAAAATATTAATAAGGGGAAATTTATTAATTTAAGAAGCAGAAAACTCCCAAGACACAGAACCAATAACAAATTAATAAGGAGTTGTAAATGAGAAAAAGACATGAAAACACAAGATAAGAAAATACTAGTATAATGAGAAGGAAGAGACAAAATATGTCAAGGTTCATAAAAAGAATATATCAACAAGAAAGGATATTCACTAAAACATTATGAGGAATGAATATACCCAATTTTTACACAATTAAAACCAATGATAAATGTCAGACCAAATAACAAGTTACAGGATACAATACAGTGAAAATAAAATTGTAAACTAAATTGAAAGCCTAGTTTAAGAATAAAGTGATAACATTTAAAAAGACTACCAATATTGTAGAAACCAACCAGAACTTACCATAGTGTACAAAATTATTTAAAAGACTACCATTAGTGTAGACAATAATAAGTGACACACTATAATAAAGAATAGTGCAAGAAATAGAAATCAATTAAAAAGACTACCATCAGTGTAGAGAATTACCCTATAAAAAACATAAAACTAAAAGACAGTCTCATGACTAAGATTAGTTTTAATGATAAAAGTGTTTTAAAAAATTAAGTAATATAAGAAGTTAATAGTTATACGATGTTTATATTTTATTGTGTTATCAAAATAGTTATAGTAATTAAAAGAGACAGTTAATAACTGAAGGTGTTATTAGTAATAAGATGTTTTGATAGGATAAGGTTTGTTATAAAAGGAAACATAAAAACAAAGGACAGCCAATGACTGATAATATTGCTGATAATAAGATGTTTCCATTATAATTCTATATATATAAAAAATAATAGGCATAAGATGTTTTTGTTATGTTTAAATTATATTAAAAAAAATTAGTAGATATAAGATATTCAGTTGTATTTGAAATAATGTTCAATAATTTCCATGTTTGTTAAGGCAGAGAAGGGAAGTAGGTAATAAAATATTGTATTTTTATTAAACTGTAAACCATATAAAGAGTAATAAGGCAAATTAACTAACACACCACAATAGAAAAACAAAACAGCATTGGAAACCAAAATCATCTATCATAGAGTCAAACTCAAATAAATAAATTCAATCAAACAGTATATAATGAATAGAAACTAGTCCATACAAAACAAAGATATGAAAATGTAATCAGTACAGAAACAAATATTAACAAATGTAATGACAAAAAAATAAAATTGACTTTATTTGGAATTAAGGAATACTAGGCCTAAGTGGTACTCAACTCAGATAAAAAGTAAATTAATCAATACTGGAGTACTATAACAACAAATTATTAACAACAAGGAATAATCATGGAGTGAGTAAGATTATTTAATGGAAGTATTAACATAAAATCACTTGTAAACCATTTAAATACTAAAATTGTAAAAAATACAAGGCCTGCAATAAATAGTAAAAATTGTAAATTTTAGGCTTATCTGAACTTAAAACAGACCCAATTATATATCAAATTATGTAAAATTAGCTTAAGAATATTGCTGAATAGTTAGATTTTCGTAAAATTAATAAATAATTAAGTTACAGCAATAAATAGGAAAATTTGTAATGTATGTTTTTGAGTTGAAATCGAATCCAAGACATGTAAATTTGTAAAAAACAATGGGAAGAGGAAAAAGACGTTTTATAAATTACCACAAAACGACGAGTTTAAGTCATCAGTCTATTGTTAATCGTGAATGTGAACAGATCACAATTTACTGACGGAAGATCTAAAAAACAGAAATAGTGTAATAACAATAACGTACAACCTCAAAAAGTGTTACTGAGGTTACCAAATGGAAAACAACACCACTACTTTATAAATAACACGAAAACTGAACCAGAACAACAGTAATAGTAATACCCATTACTAGAACGAGAAATCAACCGCCATTTTGAGAAAAATTCAACAAACATTATCTGGACACGAACTCAACATATTTGAACACAGAACACTGCACCAATAAATTATCACAGAACGACATCGCCGAGGAGGGAAGAACACTTCACACAATTTTCCAGGGATACTACAACCCCGCCGAGGAAGGAATTAGCATTTATTTTTGAGGGAGAAGAACATAGCTTCAGAGTTGTATAGCAGAAATCCACCAGGTGACCGGCGGCCATTTTCATTGCAGAGCGACCGGCATATCAACACTGCCTCGAAGAGTCAGTTACGTCATTCTACGAAATGGTTCGATCTTTATTTAATAATTGACAATTTTCATAATCCTCTTATTATTCAGCAAATAATAATTTATTTTATGATAATTGTAAGTATTGTATATTTTTCCTTGCCCTCTCTGACCATTTCGACAGTTAAAAGAATCCGAAATAATTAATTTTCTATCCTTATATTTTGTCATTTTTGTTCACAATCGACCTGAGCGAATCTCAATCAATGCCTGGTCCATGCGCATAAGAGTGGCGCACAATTTCAAATTTTAAGAAATAAATATCACCATTACTCAATTACATGTGTTCATAGGTATTTGTACAATAAATATAAGTTTCTTCTTTCTTCTAAAAATAATTTAGTGTTATTAGAGAAATATACCAAGAAGAAGAAAAAGAGGAGCGGAGTTAGAAGAGAGAATACTAGATCCGCCTACATAACTAGATTATCTTTAGAAAACAAATATTTAAAAAAAACACAATATCTCATTTATTCAATTGAAAGTAATTAAAAAAATTACAATTTATTAATTATTCAATTAATTAATTAAACAAAAAAAGAAACAATAAATAAATTTTTTATTAAATTTATAACTAACAACAAAATTTTTTATTATCAACATAGTACACATTACACATTATTATCTATCTAATTTTATTTGTTTTACTACAAATTGGCGAGCTCATCAGCGGGACTTCGTCATCATTTATTAGTAGTAAATCATCCACTACACAATGATTATTTCTCTTTTTATTTGTTTTATAACAATATATATATATATATTTAATATTTATAATTAAATTTACCACAAGATGTTATTTCTATCCTTTATTTCCATATCAAGAAACGGACTGTAGCAAAAAGTGACTAAATATATATATATATTATAACGGAACCAAATATTAACTATTTGGGGTTATATGTTTACCGCATACTGAAACCATATTTAAATAAAATAGAACAGTCAAAACTCCATTTGAATGTAGCGCATTGAAAATAATGCTGTGTAAAGCAACGCACACGTGGTCGTTATGTAATCAGTTCGCTGTACAAGGAAGCGACCACACCCAAACTGTTAATAATTAATATCTTGGAAACTAATAAATAAAGGCGAAATCTAACATAGCCAAAATGTTTGCCGAGATATTAATAATGACGTGTGCAAATTTGATGCAATATAATTAACGAATGTAAGAGTTAATTAAAATAATTGAATAACTTCTGTAAAAATAGAGTTACAGTAAAGAGATTTTAATATGTTATAAAGATAATAATTTCTGACAAATTGTATATTTTAGATTTCACACAACTTGGTTTGCAACCAAGTAATTGCAAAATTAAATAAGTACAAGATATCCGAGGCGACAAATTGGTTCCGTCGGGTAATTATACTAGATAATAATTCTATTCTCCGTCTGTGGGAACGAGACTTCATTCTCACGGACCAAGGGAATTCTAAATTTTATGTGGTAGGGAGAGTGTGTCGACCAATGAAATCATTGCATGCGAGACCCGGCTACTGCGGTGTTTTCTGGTTGAAAAATCACTCTTCTGTCAGTACTCACGAAGTTAAGACGTAGTCCTTCGATCGTCTAGTAGCCAAAGTGGTGAAGATCAACAAGAAGACTGTACGTGGTCAACACACACGCAATTACGAACACACTAAGTACAGATCATCTGTATAGCTCGTAATTGTTGCGTAAAGGCGAGATACTCTTCAAGACATCAACCAAGCTTATTGTGTATTACCAGATAGTCATAAGCACGCATGAGATCCACCCGACTTCAAGACCAGACTTCAAGAATACAGCAGAGAGGCCGTCTAAATTATTGGTTAACAGCTGACGAGCAGAGCGACCACTCGAACGAAGCACACACACACACACGCTGACGTGCAACGTGCGAATCGACGAGGGACAGGAAGCACTTCCAACAGACAACAGCAGACGTAAAAATATTCACAAACAGCAAGGAAGCAGAGTGTTGCCGAATTTTGAACTCCACGACCGAATCCAGCAGTTCTAAGCAGATTACTTTCTCTAACCAAGGACTCGAATCGACGAGGGACAAATCGGGACGACATCCTCTTCAGTAACAGGAAAGCAAAATCCACTTATTTATTTTTCAGATCAAATTTTCTATTTTTCAATTAAAACATTGTAATTCAAATAATTTAGGTGCCAAACGAAAAGCAAAGACTCTAGTAATTAAAAAGTAAATTCGTTGTGATAATCTGTATAGCAGTTTAAGGCTTTAGTAAGTTATAGTTAAGAAATAGAAGTAGTATAAAAGCGCTATACAAATCTTAACTGACAATCTAATCTTAGATCATACTGCAGTAGATCAGAAGTAGAATCACTAGAAATGAAATAACGTGAACTAGACTGACACGTCTAATTTATTTTAATTAATTATTCTAATTAATTTCAGAGTTTTATATTTTGTTTCATGAACACTTAGATTCAAATTAATTAAATAAATTTAATTAAATTCAAATCAATTAATAAAGTCAAATTTAAATTGCAATTAACTCGCAAAGAACGAGTTCAGTTTCTTTCAACTATTAATCAATCGAAAAACATCGATTCATTGTATAGACTATAAGAAAATTCATAAGATTATAACCATTCTATTCTTGTGTGTTGTTGGTGTAATAAACAACGTTTTATTACCCCATATAACAGTGTTTTATTGTTTTTACGATAAAGTCTACCAGTTTTTCACAAAACTCTCCCCCTTTAAAGTAACCCATTATGTGTGTTGTTGTAATAATTTGATATTACTAGCTTGCGAACTTCAAATCCAAAATCCACACGCCCTAGTCGGAAGAATCTGCAAGATCAGACAGCAGGTGGGTACTCACACACAACATTACATTACAATAACGCAAAGTAGTAGTGTAGTTATAAATGGCTTGCCCGGAACTTGGGGCACGATTCAATTAAATTAATTAAATCACAACGAGATTGAAACGCCACATTTGTAATAGAGTTATAAATGGTGCTCCAATCTCGTGGGGCTCGATTAAATTAAATTCATTCAATTTAAATTTAATTTTCACTTTAAAACAAACTTTGCTGTTTTAATTCGTAAAACAGCTGGCGTCCAAATAAACATTCCCCAAAGAGTTTTGTGACTGGTGTGTGTACAACAGTAAAGTTATTGTGTGTATTTGAAACTGTTCTGTGTATTTTAAATTGTGTATATTTGACATTGCTGTGTATTTAAAATGGAAACTGATAAAATGTTTAAACAATTATTACAGGATAATGAAACAAAACGCGGCTAAAGCGGAACAAGCGAACGCGGAAATGAAACAAGCTAACGCGGATTTGACCGCTAAAATAGACGCGAAATTTGAACAGAGTGCAGCCAAAGCTGAGCTCAGTATAGCGGAATTAACTTCTAAAATCGAAGCGCAAAAAGTTAGTCTAACCGAAGCATTAGAACAAAGTAACGCTGACATAAACGCCGAGATTAAGCAAAGCAATAAACAAACCACCGAGAAAATAGACGAAAGCGTAAACGAGTTGACCGCTAAAGTCACCGAAATCGCGGAAAGTAATAAAGAGCTAACCGCGAGAGTCGTTGAAGTCGGTGAGAGTAATAAACAATTAACGGAAAAAGTCGCAGAGATCGGTGAAAGAGTAAATACGGTTGATACTAAAATCAATGAACGGTTTAAGGTTTTTGAGACCACTATGCAAAAATCGTTTATTGAACAAGTAACACGTATGGAGGGCCGGTTCAAGGATCACATAAGCCGTTGTGAAAAGCAAACACTAGACGTCTCTAGGAAGGTCGAATCCCTAGAGGTAAAAATTCACGCGGACGTGACCGAAACGCAACGACGAGTAGATAAATTAGACGCTTCAATTGTAGAGACGCGATCTAACATAGACTCTAATAAAGAGAGTGTTTTACAAACGTTAAGCGACGAGATTTTGAAAGTACGACAGGAGGTACGATGGAGATCTGCTCCAAATATTTTGGTACAAGGTCCTGCCGACGAGAAAAATCGCGTGTATTTTACGGGGGAAAATAACGAAAACCCCATTGAATTTTTATTAGCGTGTGAGAGTGAAATGGCTAGAGTAGGTTCCCGACTAGAACATCAAGACAAAATACAGTGGGTGGTTAACGCGATGCGTGATTCGGCGCGTAAGTGGTATAACATTGTACGCGATAGAGTGTCCACATACGCGGAGTTCAAACAAAAATTTGAAAGCCGGTACTGGAACTCGCATACCCAACGACTTCTGCGCAATGAACTGGAATATGGCCGTTTTGATAAGAAAATGGGTATTACAGCCGAAAATTATATAATCCAGCAGGTCGAACGCGCGAAGCATTTAACCCCAGCATTTGCGGAGATTGACATAGTCACCAAGCTTGCCTACCATTTTAATCATAATATTAGAGTAGCTGTATTTACGCAGGGTATTCGCACGGTAGACGAACTCCTCATTCTAGTGTCCCAAAGTGAGACGGTTTTTGATTTTGGTGGGTGGCGGTATAATCCCGATTTTCGCCGAAATAATGAAGGGCAGAATACGCGAGAACAATACCAGCAACCTGACCAGAGACCGAGTACTAGTTCTACTCCACCCCAAACATCGTCAAAACCCCCAGATAAGACCTTTGAATACAAAGGCAAACAAAATATTGCTAGATCGAAAGGGCAATATAAGGGTAACGACGGGGCCCCGATTAGAGCTATGCAAACGGTTGAGATAGCTAGGACCGATACAATAGAGCAAGACAGCGATACTCCAAGTAATAAAGACACCAACGAGAGGAGAAAGAATCGCAAGTTTCCAAAAAACTTGGAAACGGGCGCCTCCAGAGGGGAAGCGCCATAAATCATGCCAAAACGTATCGCAATAAAGTAGGGAAAAATAAGAAAAATGCTAGGTTTAAGAAAAGTGATTTTTATACAGAAATTTGTACGCCAGTTGACAAAGTATTTCAACCGGAAGCAAAGGAAACTTGGTTGGCCGTTAACACAATGCAACAATGGGCACCGACAAACGCACGTCCGGAGGAACAGGAAAGTGACGACGACGTTCCCACACCGTCAGCGTGGGAAGACGTAGAAATCATATCCGGGGACGCGTACGAATTCGACGAGTACGTAGCGGAATATTGTCGTGCCACCCATAAAAATGCATATGATATACTGGATGCACTTTAGAGATAATAATAATTGTATTATAATAATTAAAATTAAAATAAGTAATTTGTGTTTTATAATATTATTAATAATAATTATAGGTAACTTGTGTATTAATAATAATGTTTTTCTATAGCGGTAAATAATAAGCATATACAACTGAACGAGCTCACGGCAGGAAATTGTTACGTCACGCGATAACAACTACCTGACCCACATATGAAACTAGGTCAAGCAATTAGACGCGCGCCCGGCGATAACGGTTCTAAATGCTGTCAGCAAATTCTTTGTACGCGTGTCATTGTTTATAAACAAAGGGTACTACTCGTTTTAAAAACATTAATACAAATAAGTTGCAAATATGGTATTCTAATACATGTATTTAGAGTTAAATTGTATATAATGCAATAACATTAACACTTGTGTACGTGTCTTCAGAATAAGTAATACGATGTATAGCTAATAAGAATAATGATTACAGAATATGTGTGTAATGATTAAGAAAAAAAAGATAACTGTAATTATTACATTCATATTTTTTTAAAGCGGGTGTGGGAATATATAACGGAACCAAATATTAACTATTTGGGGTTATATGTTTACCGCATACTGAAACCATATTTAAATAAAATAGAACAGTCAAAACTCCATTTGAATGTAGCGCATTGAAAATAATGCTGTGTAAAGCAACGCACACGTGGTCGTTATGTAATCAGTTCGCTGTACAAGGAAGCGACCACACCCAAACTGTTAATAATTAATATCTCGGAAACTAATAAATAAAGGCGAAATCTAACATAGCCAAAATGTTTGCCGAGATATTAATAATGACGTGTGCAAATTTGATGCAATATAATTAACGAATGTAAGAGTTAATTAAAATAATTGAATAGCTTCTGTAAAAATAGAGTTACAGTAAAGAGATTTTAATATGTTATAAAGATAATAATTTCTGACAAATTGTATATTTTAGATTTCACACAACTTGGTTTGCAACCAAGTAATTGCAAAATTAAATAAGTACAAGATATCCGAGGCGACAAATTGGTTCCGCCGGGTAATTATACTAGATAATAATTCTATTCTCCGTCTGTGGGAACCAGACTTCATTCTCACGGACCAAGGGAATTCTAAATTTTATGTGGTAGGGAGAGTGTGTCGACCAATGAAATCATTGCATGCGAGACCCGGCTACTGCGGTGTTTTCTGGTTGAAAAATCACTCTTCTGTCAGTACTCACGAAGTTAAGACGTAGTCCTTCGATCGTCTAGTAGCCAAAGTGGTGAAGATCAACAAGAAGACTGTACGTGGTCAACACACACGCAATTACGAACACACTAAGTACAGATCATCTGTATAGCTCGTAATTGTTGCGTAAAGGCGAGATACTCTTCAAGACATCAACCAAGCTTATTGTGTATTACCAGATAGTCATAAGCACGCATGAGATCCACCCGACTTCAAGACCAGACTTCAAGAATACAGCAGAGAGGCCGTCTAAATTATTGGTTAACAGCTGACGAGCAGAGCGACCACTCGAACGAAGCACACACACACACACGCTGACGTGCAACGTGCGAATCGACGAGGGACAGGAAGCACTTCCAACAGACAACAGCAGACGTAAAAATATTCACAAACAGCAAGGAAGCAGAGTGTTGCCGAATTTTGAACTCCACGACCGAATCCAGCAGTTCTAAGCAGATTACTTTCTCTAACCAAGGACTCGAATCGACGAGGGACAAATCGGGACGACATCCTCTTCAGTAACAGGAAAGCAAAATCCACTTATTTATTTTTCAGATCAAATTTTCTATTTTTCAATTAAAACATTGTAATTCAAATAATTTAGGTGCCAAACGAAAAGCAAAGACTCTAGTAATTAAAAAGTAAATTCGTTGTGATAATCTGTATAGCAGTTTAAGGCTTTAGTAAGTTATAGTTAAGAAATAGAAGTAGTATAAAAGCGCTATACAAATCTTAACTGACAATCTAATCTTAGATCATACTGCAGTAGATCAGAAGTAGAATCACTAGAAATGAAATAACGTGAACTAGACTGACACGTCTAATTTATTTTAATTAATTATTCTAATTAATTTCAGAGTTTTATATTTTGTTTCATGAACACTTAGATTCAAATTAATTAAATAAATTTAATTAAATTCAAATCAATTAATAAAGTCAAATTTAAATTGCAATTAACTCGCAAAAAACGAGTTCAGTTTCTTTCAACTATTAATCAATCGAAAAACATCGATTCATTGTATAGACTATAAGAAAATTCATAAGATTATAACCATTCTATTCTTGTGTGTTGTTGGTGTAATAAACAACGTTTTATTACCCCATATAACAGTGTTTTATTGTTTTTACGATAAAGTCTACCAGTTTTTCACAAAACTCTCCCCCTTTAAAGTAACCCATTATGTGTGTTGTTGTAATAATTTGATATTACTAGCTTGCGAACTTCAAATCCAAAATCCACACGCCCTAGTCGGAAGAATCTGCAAGATCAGACAGCAGGTGGGTACTCACACACAACATTACATTACAATAACGCAAAGTAGTAGTGTAGTTATAAATGGCTTGCCCGGAACTTGGGGCACGATTCAATTAAATTAATTAAATCACAACGAGATTGAAACGCCACATTTGTAATAGAGTTATAAATGGTGCTCCAATCTCGTGGGGCTCGATTAAATTAAATTCATTCAATTTAAATTTAATTTTCACTTTAAAACAAACTTTGCTGTTTTAATTCGTAAAACAGCTGGCGTCCAAATAAACATTCCCCAAAGAGTTTTGTGACTGGTGTGTGTACAACAGTAAAGTTATTGTGTGTATTTGAAACTGTTCTGTGTATTTTAAATTGTGTATATTTGACATTGCTGTGTATTTAAAATGGAAACTGATAAAATGTTTAAACAATTATTACAGGATAATGAAACAAAACGCGGCTAAAGCGGAACAAGCGAACGCGGAAATGAAACAAGCTAACGCGGATTTGACCGCTAAAATAGACGCGAAATTTGAACAGAGTGCAGCCAAAGCTGAGCTCAGTATAGCGGAATTAACTTCTAAAATCGAAGCGCAAAAAGTTAGTCTAACCGAAGCATTAGAACAAAGTAACGCTGACATAAACGCCGAGATTAAGCAAAGCAATAAACAAACCACCGAGAAAATAGACGAAAGCGTAAACGAGTTGACCGCTAAAGTCACCGAAATCGCGGAAAGTAATAAAGAGCTAACCGCGAGAGTCGTTGAAGTCGGTGAGAGTAATAAACAATTAACGGAAAAAGTCGCAGAGATCGGTGAAAGAGTAAATACGGTTGATACTAAAATCAATGAACGGTTTAAGGTTTTTGAGACCACTATGCAAAAATCGTTTATTGAACAAGTAACACGTATGGAGGGCCGGTTCAAGGATCACATAAGCCGTTGTGAAAAGCAAACACTAGACGTCTCTAGGAAGGTCGAATCCCTAGAGGTAAAAATTCACGCGGACGTGACCGAAACGCAACGACGAGTAGATAAATTAGACGCTTCAATTGTAGAGACGCGATCTAACATAGACTCTAATAAAGAGAGTGTTTTACAAACGTTAAGCGACGAGATTTTGAAAGTACGACAGGAGGTACGATGGAGATCTGCTCCAAATATTTTGGTACAAGGTCCTGCCGACGAGAAAAATCGCGTGTATTTTACGGGGGAAAATAACGAAAACCCCATTGAATTTTTATTAGCGTGTGAGAGTGAAATGGCTAGAGTAGGTTCCCGACTAGAACATCAAGACAAAATACAGTGGGTGGTTAACGCGATGCGTGATTCGGCGCGTAAGTGGTATAACATTGTACGCGATAGAGTGTCCACATACGCGGAGTTCAAACAAAAATTTGAAAGCCGGTACTGGAACTCGCATACCCAACGACTTCTGCGCAATGAACTGGAATATGGCCGTTTTGATAAGAAAATGGGTATTACAGCCGAAAATTATATAATCCAGCAGGTCGAACGCGCGAAGCATTTAACCCCAGCATTTGCGGAGATTGACATAGTCACCAAGCTTGCCTACCATTTTAATCATAATATTAGAGTAGCTGTATTTACGCAGGGTATTCGCACGGTAGACGAACTCCTCATTCTAGTGTCCCAAAGTGAGACGGTTTTTGATTTTGGTGGGTGGCGGTATAATCCCGATTTTCGCCGAAATAATGAAGGGCAGAATACGCGAGAACAATACCAGCAACCTGACCAGAGACCGAGTACTAGTTCTACTCCACCCCAAACATCGTCAAAACCCCCAGATAAGACCTTTGAATACAAAGGCAAACAAAATATTGCTAGATCGAAAGGGCAATATAAGGGTAACGACGGGGCCCCGATTAGAGCTATGCAAACGGTTGAGATAGCTAGGACCGATACAATAGAGCAAGACAGCGATACTCCAAGTAATAAAGACACCAACGAGAGGAGAAAGAATCGCAAGTTTCCAAAAAACTTGGAAACGGGCGCCTCCAGAGGGGAAGCGCCATAAATCATGCCAAAACGTATCGCAATAAAGTAGGGAAAAATAAGAAAAATGCTAGGTTTAAGAAAAGTGATTTTTATACAGAAATTTGTACGCCAGTTGACAAAGTATTTCAACCGGAAGCAAAGGAAACTTGGTTGGCCGTTAACACAATGCAACAATGGGCACCGACAAACGCACGTCCGGAGGAACAGGAAAGTGACGACGACGTTCCCACACCGTCAGCGTGGGAAGACGTAGAAATCATATCCGGGGACGCGTACGAATTCGACGAGTACGTAGCGGAATATTGTCGTGCCACCCATAAAAATGCATATGATATACTGGATGCACTTTAGAGATAATAATAATTGTATTATAATAATTAAAATTAAAATAAGTAATTTGTGTTTTATAATATTATTAATAATAATTATAGGTAACTTGTGTATTAATAATAATGTTTTTCTATAGCGGTAAATAATAAGCATATACAACTGAACGAGCTCACGGCAGGAAATTGTTACGTCACGCGATAACAACTACCTGACCCACATATGAAACTAGGTCAAGCAATTAGACGCGCGCCCGGCGATAACGGTTCTAAATGCTGTCAGCAAATTCTTTGTACGCGTGTCATTGTTTATAAACAAAGGGTACTACTCGTTTTAAAAACATTAATACAAATAAGTTGCAAATATGGTATTCTAATACATGTATTTAGAGTTAAATTGTATATAATGCAATAACATTAACACTTGTGTACGTGTCTTCAGAATAAGTAATACGATGTATAGCTAATAAGAATAATGATTACAGAATATGTGTGTAATGATTAAGAAAAAAAAGATAACTGTAATTATTACATTCATTTTTTTTTAAAGCGGGTGTGGGAATATATAACGGAACCAAATATTAACTATTTGGGGTTATATGTTTACCGCATACTGAAACCATATTTAAATAAAATAGAACAGTCAAAACTCCATTTGAATGTAGCGCATTGAAAATAATGCTGTGTAAAGCAACGCACACGTGGTCGTTATGTAATCAGTTCGCTGTACAAGGAAGCGACCACACCCAAACTGTTAATAATTAATATCTCGGAAACTAATAAATAAAGGCGAAATCTAACATAGCCAAAATGTTTGCCGAGATATTAATAATGACGTGTGCAAATTTGATGCAATATAATTAACGAATGTAAGAGTTAATTAAAATAATTGAATAGCTTCTGTAAAAATAGAGTTACAGTAAAGAGATTTTAATATGTTATAAAGATAATAATTTCTGACAAATTGTATATTTTAGATTTCACACAACTTGGTTTGCAACCAAGTAATTGCAAAATTAAATAAGTACAAGATATCCGAGGCGACAAATTGGTTCCGCCGGGTAATTATACTAGATAATAATTCTATTCTCCGTCTGTGGGAACGAGACTTCATTCTCACGGACCAAGGGAATTCTAAATTTTATGTGGTAGGGAGAGTGTGTCGACCAATGAAATCATTGCATGCGAGACCCGGCTACTGCGGTGTTTTCTGGTTGAAAAATCACTCTTCTGTCAGTACTCACGAAGTTAAGACGTAGTCCTTCGATCGTCTAGTAGCCAAAGTGGTGAAGATCAACAAGAAGACTGTACGTGGTCAACACACACGCAATTACGAACACACTAAGTACAGATCATCTGTATAGCTCGTAATTGTTGCGTAAAGGCGAGATACTCTTCAAGACATCAACCAAGCTTATTGTGTATTACCAGATAGTCATAAGCACGCATGAGATCCACCCGACTTCAAGACCAGACTTCAAGAATACAGCAGAGAGGCCGTCTAAATTATTGGTTAACAGCTGACGAGCAGAGCGACCACTCGAACGAAGCACACACACACACACGCTGACGTGCAACGTGCGAATCGACGAGGGACAGGAAGCACTTCCAACAGACAACAGCAGACGTAAAAATATTCACAAACAGCAAGGAAGCAGAGTGTTGCCGAATTTTGAACTCCACGACCGAATCCAGCAGTTCTAAGCAGATTACTTTCTCTAACCAAGGACTCGAATCGACGAGGGACAAATCGGGACGACATCCTCTTCAGTAACAGGAAAGCAAAATCCACTTATTTATTTTTCAGATCAAATTTTCTATTTTTCAATTAAAACATTGTAATTCAAATAATTTAGGTGCCAAACGAAAAGCAAAGACTCTAGTAATTAAAAAGTAAATTCGTTGTGATAATCTGTATAGCAGTTTAAGGCTTTAGTAAGTTATAGTTAAGAAATAGAAGTAGTATAAAAGCGCTATACAAATCTTAACTGACAATCTAATCTTAGATCATACTGCAGTAGATCAGAAGTAGAATCACTAGAAATGAAATAACGTGAACTAGACTGACACGTCTAATTTATTTTAATTAATTATTCTAATTAATTTCAGAGTTTTATATTTTGTTTCATGAACACTTAGATTCAAATTAATTAAATAAATTTAATTAAATTCAAATCAATTAATAAAGTCAAATTTAAATTGCAATTAACTCGCAAAAAACGAGTTCAGTTTCTTTCAACTATTAATCAATCGAAAAACATCGATTCATTGTATAGACTATAAGAAAATTCATAAGATTATAACCATTCTATTCTTGTGTGTTGTTGGTGTAATAAACAACGTTTTATTACCCCATATAACAGTGTTTTATTGTTTTTACGATAAAGTCTACCAGTTTTTCACAAAACTCTCCCCCTTTAAAGTAACCCATTATGTGTGTTGTTGTAATAATTTGATATTACTAGCTTGCGAACTTCAAATCCAAAATCCACACGCCCTAGTCGGAAGAATCTGCAAGATCAGACAGCAGGTGGGTACTCACACACAACATTACATTACAATAACGCAAAGTAGTAGTGTAGTTATAAATGGCTTGCCCGGAACTTGGGGCACGATTCAATTAAATTAATTAAATCACAACGAGATTGAAACGCCACATTTGTAATAGAGTTATAAATGGTGCTCCAATCTCGTGGGGCTCGATTAAATTAAATTCATTCAATTTAAATTTAATTTTCACTTTAAAACAAACTTTGCTGTTTTAATTCGTAAAACAGCTGGCGTCCAAATAAACATTCCCCAAAGAGTTTTGTGACTGGTGTGTGTACAACAGTAAAGTTATTGTGTGTATTTGAAACTGTTCTGTGTATTTTAAATTGTGTATATTTGACATTGCTGTGTATTTAAAATGGAAACTGATAAAATGTTTAAACAATTATTACAGGATAATGAAACAAAACGCGGCTAAAGCGGAACAAGCGAACGCGGAAATGAAACAAGCTAACGCGGATTTGACCGCTAAAATAGACGCGAAATTTGAACAGAGTGCAGCCAAAGCTGAGCTCAGTATAGCGGAATTAACTTCTAAAATCGAAGCGCAAAAAGTTAGTCTAACCGAAGCATTAGAACAAAGTAACGCTGACATAAACGCCGAGATTAAGCAAAGCAATAAACAAACCACCGAGAAAATAGACGAAAGCGTAAACGAGTTGACCGCTAAAGTCACCGAAATCGCGGAAAGTAATAAAGAGCTAACCGCGAGAGTCGTTGAAGTCGGTGAGAGTAATAAACAATTAACGGAAAAAGTCGCAGAGATCGGTGAAAGAGTAAATACGGTTGATACTAAAATCAATGAACGGTTTAAGGTTTTTGAGACCACTATGCAAAAATCGTTTATTGAACAAGTAACACGTATGGAGGGCCGGTTCAAGGATCACATAAGCCGTTGTGAAAAGCAAACACTAGACGTCTCTAGGAAGGTCGAATCCCTAGAGGTAAAAATTCACGCGGACGTGACCGAAACGCAACGACGAGTAGATAAATTAGACGCTTCAATTGTAGAGACGCGATCTAACATAGACTCTAATAAAGAGAGTGTTTTACAAACGTTAAGCGACGAGATTTTGAAAGTACGACAGGAGGTACGATGGAGATCTGCTCCAAATATTTTGGTACAAGGTCCTGCCGACGAGAAAAATCGCGTGTATTTTACGGGGGAAAATAACGAAAACCCCATTGAATTTTTATTAGCGTGTGAGAGTGAAATGGCTAGAGTAGGTTCCCGACTAGAACATCAAGACAAAATACAGTGGGTGGTTAACGCGATGCGTGATTCGGCGCGTAAGTGGTATAACATTGTACGCGATAGAGTGTCCACATACGCGGAGTTCAAACAAAAATTTGAAAGCCGGTACTGGAACTCGCATACCCAACGACTTCTGCGCAATGAACTGGAATATGGCCGTTTTGATAAGAAAATGGGTATTACAGCCGAAAATTATATAATCCAGCAGGTCGAACGCGCGAAGCATTTAACCCCAGCATTTGCGGAGATTGACATAGTCACCAAGCTTGCCTACCATTTTAATCATAATATTAGAGTAGCTGTATTTACGCAGGGTATTCGCACGGTAGACGAACTCCTCATTCTAGTGTCCCAAAGTGAGACGGTTTTTGATTTTGGTGGGTGGCGGTATAATCCCGATTTTCGCCGAAATAATGAAGGGCAGAATACGCGAGAACAATACCAGCAACCTGACCAGAGACCGAGTACTAGTTCTACTCCACCCCAAACATCGTCAAAACCCCCAGATAAGACCTTTGAATACAAAGGCAAACAAAATATTGCTAGATCGAAAGGGCAATATAAGGGTAACGACGGGGCCCCGATTAGAGCTATGCAAACGGTTGAGATAGCTAGGACCGATACAATAGAGCAAGACAGCGATACTCCAAGTAATAAAGACACCAACGAGAGGAGAAAGAATCGCAAGTTTCCAAAAAACTTGGAAACGGGCGCCTCCAGAGGGGAAGCGCCATAAATCATGCCAAAACGTATCGCAATAAAGTAGGGAAAAATAAGAAAAATGCTAGGTTTAAGAAAAGTGATTTTTATACAGAAATTTGTACGCCAGTTGACAAAGTATTTCAACCGGAAGCAAAGGAAACTTGGTTGGCCGTTAACACAATGCAACAATGGGCACCGACAAACGCACGTCCGGAGGAACAGGAAAGTGACGACGACGTTCCCACACCGTCAGCGTGGGAAGACGTAGAAATCATATCCGGGGACGCGTACGAATTCGACGAGTACGTAGCGGAATATTGTCGTGCCACCCATAAAAATGCATATGATATACTGGATGCACTTTAGAGATAATAATAATTGTATTATAATAATTAAAATTAAAATAAGTAATTTGTGTTTTATAATATTATTAATAATAATTATAGGTAACTTGTGTATTAATAATAATGTTTTTCTATAGCGGTAAATAATAAGCATATACAACTGAACGAGCTCACGGCAGGAAATTGTTACGTCACGCGATAACAACTACCTGACCCACATATGAAACTAGGTCAAGCAATTAGACGCGCGCCCGGCGATAACGGTTCTAAATGCTGTCAGCAAATTCTTTGTACGCGTGTCATTGTTTATAAACAAAGGGTACTACTCGTTTTAAAAACATTAATACAAATAAGTTGCAAATATGGTATTCTAATACATGTATTTAGAGTTAAATTGTATATAATGCAATAACATTAACACTTGTGTACGTGTCTTCAGAATAAGTAATACGATGTATAGCTAATAAGAATAATGATTACAGAATATGTGTGTAATGATTAAGAAAAAAAAGATAACTGTAATTATTACATTCATTTTTTTTTAAAGCGGGTGTGGGAATATATAACGGAACCAAATATTAACTATTTGGGGTTATATGTTTACCGCATACTGAAACCATATTTAAATAAAATAGAACAGTCAAAACTCCATTTGAATGTAGCGCATTGAAAATAATGCTGTGTAAAGCAACGCACACGTGGTCGTTATGTAATCAGTTCGCTGTACAAGGAAGCGACCACACCCAAACTGTTAATAATTAATATCTCGGAAACTAATAAATAAAGGCGAAATCTAACATAGCCAAAATGTTTGCCGAGATATTAATAATGACGTGTGCAAATTTGATGCAATATAATTAACGAATGTAAGAGTTAATTAAAATAATTGAATAGCTTCTTTAAAAATAGAGTTACAGTAAAGAGATTTTAATATGTTATAAAGATAATAATTTCTGACAAATTGTATATTTTAGATTTCACACAACTTGGTTTGCAACCAAGTAATTGCAAAATTAAATAAGTACAAGATATCCGAGGCGACAAATTGGTTCCGCCGGGTAATTATACTAGATAATAATTCTATTCTCCGTCTGTGGGAACCAGACTTCATTCTCACGGACCAAGGGAATTCTAAATTTTATGTGGTAGGGAGAGTGTGTCGACCAATGAAATCATTGCATGCGAGACCCGGCTACTGCGGTGTTTTCTGGTTGAAAAATCACTCTTCTGTCAGTACTCACGAAGTTAAGACGTAGTCCTTCGATCGTCTAGTAGCCAAAGTGGTGAAGATCAACAAGAAGACTGTACGTGGTCAACACACACGCAATTACGAACACACTAAGTACAGATCATCTGTATAGCTCGTAATTGTTGCGTAAAGGCGAGATACTCTTCAAGACATCAACCAAGCTTATTGTGTATTACCAGATAGTCATAAGCACGCATGAGATCCACCCGACTTCAAGACCAGACTTCAAGAATACAGCAGAGAGGCCGTCTAAATTATTGGTTAACAGCTGACGAGCAGAGCGACCACTCGAACGAAGCACACACACACACACGCTGACGTGCAACGTGCGAATCGACGAGGGACAGGAAGCACTTCCAACAGACAACAGCAGACGTAAAAATATTCACAAACAGCAAGGAAGCAGAGTGTTGCCGAATTTTGAACTCCACGACCGAATCCAGCAGTTCTAAGCAGATTACTTTCTCTAACCAAGGACTCGAATCGACGAGGGACAAATCGGGACGACATCCTCTTCAGTAACAGGAAAGCAAAATCCACTTATTTATTTTTCAGATCAAATTTTCTATTTTTCAATTAAAACATTGTAATTCAAATAATTTAGGTGCCAAACGAAAAGCAAAGACTCTAGTAATTAAAAAGTAAATTCGTTGTGATAATCTGTATAGCAGTTTAAGGCTTTAGTAAGTTATAGTTAAGAAATAGAAGTAGTATAAAAGCGCTATACAAATCTTAACTGACAATCTAATCTTAGATCATACTGCAGTAGATCAGAAGTAGAATCACTAGAAATGAAATAACGTGAACTAGACTGACACGTCTAATTTATTTTAATTAATTATTCTAATTAATTTCAGAGTTTTATATTTTGTTTCATGAACACTTAGATTCAAATTAATTAAATAAATTTAATTAAATTCAAATCAATTAATAAAGTCAAATTTAAATTGCAATTAACTCGCAAAGAACGAGTTCAGTTTCTTTCAACTATTAATCAATCGAAAAACATCGATTCATTGTATAGACTATAAGAAAATTCATAAGATTATAACCATTCTATTCTTGTGTGTTGTTGGTGTAATAAACAACGTTTTATTACCCCATATAACAGTGTTTTATTGTTTTTACGATAAAGTCTACCAGTTTTTCACAAAACTCTCCCCCTTTAAAGTAACCCATTATGTGTGTTGTTGTAATAATTTGATATTACTAGCTTGCGAACTTCAAATCCAAAATCCACACGCCCTAGTCGGAAGAATCTGCAAGATCAGACAGCAGGTGGGTACTCACACACAACATTACATTACAATAACGCAAAGTAGTAGTGTAGTTATAAATGGCTTGCCCGGAACTTGGGGCACGATTCAATTAAATTAATTAAATCACAACGAGATTGAAACGCCACATTTGTAATAGAGTTATAAATGGTGCTCCAATCTCGTGGGGCTCGATTAAATTAAATTCATTCAATTTAAATTTAATTTTCACTTTAAAACAAACTTTGCTGTTTTAATTCGTAAAACAGCTGGCGTCCAAATAAACATTCCCCAAAGAGTTTTGTGACTGGTGTGTGTACAACAGTAAAGTTATTGTGTGTATTTGAAACTGTTCTGTGTATTTTAAATTGTGTATATTTGACATTGCTGTGTATTTAAAATGGAAACTGATAAAATGTTTAAACAATTATTACAGGATAATGAAACAAAACGCGGCTAAAGCGGAACAAGCGAACGCGGAAATGAAACAAGCTAACGCGGATTTGACCGCTAAAATAGACGCGAAATTTGAACAGAGTGCAGCCAAAGCTGAGCTCAGTATAGCGGAATTAACTTCTAAAATCGAAGCGCAAAAAGTTAGTCTAACCGAAGCATTAGAACAAAGTAACGCTGACATAAACGCCGAGATTAAGCAAAGCAATAAACAAACCACCGAGAAAATAGACGAAAGCGTAAACGAGTTGACCGCTAAAGTCACCGACATCGCGGAAAGTAATAAAGAGCTAACCGCGAGAGTCGTTGAAGTCGGTGAGAGTAATAAACAATTAACGGAAAAAGTCGCAGAGATCGGTGAAAGAGTAAATACGGTTGATACTAAAATCAATGAACGGTTTAAGGTTTTTGAGACCACTATGCAAAAATCGTTTATTGAACAAGTAACACGTATGGAGGGCCGGTTCAAGGATCACATAAGCCGTTGTGAAAAGCAAACACTAGACGTCTCTAGGAAGGTCGAATCCCTAGAGGTAAAAATTCACGCGGACGTGACCGAAACGCAACGACGAGTAGATAAATTAGACGCTTCAATTGTAGAGACGCGATCTAACATAGACTCTAATAAAGAGAGTGTTTTACAAACGTTAAGCGACGAGATTTTGAAAGTACGACAGGAGGTACGATGGAGATCTGCTCCAAATATTTTGGTACAAGGTCCTGCCGACGAGAAAAATCGCGTGTATTTTACGGGGGAAAATAACGAAAACCCCATTGAATTTTTATTAGCGTGTGAGAGTGAAATGGCTAGAGTAGGTTCCCGACTAGAACATCAAGACAAAATACAGTGGGTGGTTAACGCGATGCGTGATTCGGCGCGTAAGTGGTATAACATTGTACGCGATAGAGTGTCCACATACGCGGAGTTCAAACAAAAATTTGAAAGCCGGTACTGGAACTCGCATACCCAACGACTTCTGGGCAATGAACTGGAATATGGCCGTTTTGATAAGAAAATGGGTATTACAGCCGAAAATTATATAATCCAGCAGGTCGAACGCGCGAAGCATTTAACCCCAGCATTTGCGGAGATTGACATAGTCACCAAGCTTGCCTACCATTTTAATCATAATATTAGAGTAGCTGTATTTACGCAGGGTATTCGCACGGTAGACGAACTCCTCATTCTAGTGTCCCAAAGTGAGACGGTTTTTGATTTTGGTGGGTGGCGGTATAATCCCGATTTTCGCCGAAATAATGAAGGGCAGAATACGCGAGAACAATACCAGCAACCTGACCAGAGACCGAGTACTAGTTCTACTCCACCCCAAACATCGTCAAAACCCCCAGATAAGACCTTTGAATACAAAGGCAAACAAAATATTGCTAGATCGAAAGGGCAATATAAGGGTAACGACGGGGCCCCGATTAGAGCTATGCAAACGGTTGAGATAGCTAGGACCGATACAATAGAGCAAGACAGCGATACTCCAAGTAATAAAGACACCAACGAGAGGAGAAAGAATCGCAAGTTTCCAAAAAACTTGGAAACGGGCGCCTCCAGAGGGGAAGCGCCATAAATCATGCCAAAACGTATCGCAATAAAGTAGGGAAAAATAAGAAAAATGCTAGGTTTAAGAAAAGTGATTTTTATACAGAAATTTGTACGCCAGTTGACAAAGTATTTCAACCGGAAGCAAAGGAAACTTGGTTGGCCGTTAACACAATGCAACAATGGGCACCGACAAACGCACGTCCGGAGGAACAGGAAAGTGACGACGACGTTCCCACACCGTCAGCGTGGGAAGACGTAGAAATCATATCCGGGGACGCGTACGAATTCGACGAGTACGTAGCGGAATATTGTCGTGCCACCCATAAAAATGCATATGATATACTGGATGCACTTTAGAGATAATAATAATTGTATTATAATAATTAAAATTAAAATAAGTAATTTGTGTTTTATAATATTATTAATAATAATTATAGGTAACTTGTGTATTAATAATAATGTTTTTCTATAGCGGTAAATAATAAGCATATACAACTGAACGAGCTCACGGCAGGAAATTGTTACGTCACGCGATAACAACTACCTGACCCACATATGAAACTAGGTCAAGCAATTAGACGCGCGCCCGGCGATAACGGTTCTAAATGCTGTCAGCAAATTCTTTGTACGCGTGTCATTGTTTATAAACAAAGGGTACTACTCGTTTTAAAAACATTAATACAAATAAGTTGCAAATATGGTATTCTAATACATGTATTTAGAGTTAAATTGTATATAATGCAATAACATTAACACTTGTGTACGTGTCTTCAGAATAAGTAATACGATGTATAGCTAATAAGAATAATGATTACAGAATATGTGTGTAATGATTAAGAAAAAAAAGATAACTGTAATTATTACATTCATTTTTTTTTAAAGCGGGTGTGGGAATATATAACGGAACCAAATATTAACTATTTGGGGTTATATGTTTACCGCATACTGAAACCATATTTAAATAAAATAGAACAGTCAAAACTCCATTTGAATGTAGCGCATTGAAAATAATGCTGTGTAAAGCAACGCACACGTGGTCGTTATGTAATCAGTTCGCTGTACAAGGAAGCGACCACACCCAAACTGTTAATAATTAATATCTCGGAAACTAATAAATAAAGGCGAAATCTAACATAGCCAAAATGTTTGCCGAGATATTAATAATGACGTGTGCAAATTTGATGCAATATAATTAACGAATGTAAGAGTTAATTAAAATAATTGAATAGCTTCTGTAAAAATAGAGTTACAGTAAAGAGATTTTAATATGTTATAAAGATAATAATTTCTGACAAATTGTATATTTTAGATTTCACACAACTTGGTTTGCAACCAAGTAATTGCAAAATTAAATAAGTACAAGATATCCGAGGCGACAAATTGGTTCCGCCGGGTAATTATACTAGATAATAATTCTATTCTCCGTCTGTGGGAACCAGACTTCATTCTCACGGACCAAGGGAATTCTAAATTTTATGTGGTAGGGAGAGTGTGTCGACCAATGAAATCATTGCATGCGAGACCCGGCTACTGCGGTGTTTTCTGGTTGAAAAATCACTCTTCTGTCAGTACTCACGAAGTTAAGACGTAGTCCTTCGATCGTCTAGTAGCCAAAGTGGTGAAGATCAACAAGAAGACTGTACGTGGTCAACACACACGCAATTACGAACACACTAAGTACAGATCATCTGTATAGCTCGTAATTGTTGCGTAAAGGCGAGATACTCTTCAAGACATCAACCAAGCTTATTGTGTATTACCAGATAGTCATAAGCACGCATGAGATCCACCCGACTTCAAGACCAGACTTCAAGAATACAGCAGAGAGGCCGTCTAAATTATTGGTTAACAGCTGACGAGCAGAGCGACCACTCGAACGAAGCACACACACACACACGCTGACGTGCAACGTGCGAATCGACGAGGGACAGGAAGCACTTCCAACAGACAACAGCAGACGTAAAAATATTCACAAACAGCAAGGAAGCAGAGTGTTGCCGAATTTTGAACTCCACGACCGAATCCAGCAGTTCTAAGCAGATTACTTTCTCTAACCAAGGACTCGAATCGACGAGGGACAAATCGGGACGACATCCTCTTCAGTAACAGGAAAGCAAAATCCACTTATTTATTTTTCAGATCAAATTTTCTATTTTTCAATTAAAACATTGTAATTCAAATAATTTAGGTGCCAAACGAAAAGCAAAGACTCTAGTAATTAAAAAGTAAATTCGTTGTGATAATCTGTATAGCAGTTTAAGGCTTTAGTAAGTTATAGTTAAGAAATAGAAGTAGTATAAAAGCGCTATACAAATCTTAACTGACAATCTAATCTTAGATCATACTGCAGTAGATCAGAAGTAGAATCACTAGAAATGAAATAACGTGAACTAGACTGACACGTCTAATTTATTTTAATTAATTATTCTAATTAATTTCAGAGTTTTATATTTTGTTTCATGAACACTTAGATTCAAATTAATTAAATAAATTTAATTAAATTCAAATCAATTAATAAAGTCAAATTTAAATTGCAATTAACTCGCAAAGAACGAGTTCAGTTTCTTTCAACTATTAATCAATCGAAAAACATCGATTCATTGTATAGACTATAAGAAAATTCATAAGATTATAACCATTCTATTCTTGTGTGTTGTTGGTGTAATAAACAACGTTTTATTACCCCATATAACAGTGTTTTATTGTTTTTACGATAAAGTCTACCAGTTTTTCACAAAACTCTCCCCCTTTAAAGTAACCCATTATGTGTGTTGTTGTAATAATTTGATATTACTAGCTTGCGAACTTCAAATCCAAAATCCACACGCCCTAGTCGGAAGAATCTGCAAGATCAGACAGCAGGTGGGTACTCACACACAACATTACATTACAATAACGCAAAGTAGTAGTGTAGTTATAAATGGCTTGCCCGGAACTTGGGGCACGATTCAATTAAATTAATTAAATCACAACGAGATTGAAACGCCACATTTGTAATAGAGTTATAAATGGTGCTCCAATCTCGTGGGGCTCGATTAAATTAAATTCATTCAATTTAAATTTAATTTTCACTTTAAAACAAACTTTGCTGTTTTAATTCGTAAAACAGCTGGCGTCCAAATAAACATTCCCCAAAGAGTTTTGTGACTGGTGTGTGTACAACAGTAAAGTTATTGTGTGTATTTGAAACTGTTCTGTGTATTTTAAATTGTGTATATTTGACATTGCTGTGTATTTAAAATGGAAACTGATAAAATGTTTAAACAATTATTACAGGATAATGAAACAAAACGCGGCTAAAGCGGAACAAGCGAACGCGGAAATGAAACAAGCTAACGCGGATTTGACCGCTAAAATAGACGCGAAATTTGAACAGAGTGCAGCCAAAGCTGAGCTCAGTATAGCGGAATTAACTTCTAAAATCGAAGCGCAAAAAGTTAGTCTAACCGAAGCATTAGAACAAAGTAACGCTGACATAAACGCCGAGATTAAGCAAAGCAATAAACAAACCACCGAGAAAATAGACGAAAGCGTAAACGAGTTGACCGCTAAAGTCACCGACATCGCGGAAAGTAATAAAGAGCTAACCGCGAGAGTCGTTGAAGTCGGTGAGAGTAATAAACAATTAACGGAAAAAGTCGCAGAGATCGGTGAAAGAGTAAATACGGTTGATACTAAAATCAATGAACGGTTTAAGGTTTTTGAGACCACTATGCAAAAATCGTTTATTGAACAAGTAACACGTATGGAGGGCCGGTTCAAGGATCACATAAGCCGTTGTGAAAAGCAAACACTAGACGTCTCTAGGAAGGTCGAATCCCTAGAGGTAAAAATTCACGCGGACGTGACCGAAACGCAACGACGAGTAGATAAATTAGACGCTTCAATTGTAGAGACGCGATCTAACATAGACTCTAATAAAGAGAGTGTTTTACAAACGTTAAGCGACGAGATTTTGAAAGTACGACAGGAGGTACGATGGAGATCTGCTCCAAATATTTTGGTACAAGGTCCTGCCGACGAGAAAAATCGCGTGTATTTTACGGGGGAAAATAACGAAAACCCCATTGAATTTTTATTAGCGTGTGAGAGTGAAATGGCTAGAGTAGGTTCCCGACTAGAACATCAAGACAAAATACAGTGGGTGGTTAACGCGATGCGTGATTCGGCGCGTAAGTGGTATAACATTGTACGCGATAGAGTGTCCACATACGCGGAGTTCAAACAAAAATTTGAAAGCCGGTACTGGAACTCGCATACCCAACGACTTCTGCGCAATGAACTGGAATATGGCCGTTTTGATAAGAAAATGGGTATTACAGCCGAAAATTATATAATCCAGCAGGTCGAACGCGCGAAGCATTTAACCCCAGCATTTGCGGAGATTGACATAGTCACCAAGCTTGCCTACCATTTTAATCATAATATTAGAGTAGCTGTATTTACGCAGGGTATTCGCACGGTAGACGAACTCCTCATTCTAGTGTCCCAAAGTGAGACGGTTTTTGATTTTGGTGGGTGGCGGTATAATCCCGATTTTCGCCGAAATAATGAAGGGCAGAATACGCGAGAACAATACCAGCAACCTGACCAGAGACCGAGTACTAGTTCTACTCCACCCCAAACATCGTCAAAACCCCCAGATAAGACCTTTGAATACAAAGGCAAACAAAATATTGCTAGATCGAAAGGGCAATATAAGGGTAACGACGGGGCCCCGATTAGAGCTATGCAAACGGTTGAGATAGCTAGGACCGATACAATAGAGCAAGACAGCGATACTCCAAGTAATAAAGACACCAACGAGAGGAGAAAGAATCGCAAGTTTCCAAAAAACTTGGAAACGGGCGCCTCCAGAGGGGAAGCGCCATAAATCATGCCAAAACGTATCGCAATAAAGTAGGGAAAAATAAGAAAAATGCTAGGTTTAAGAAAAGTGATTTTTATACAGAAATTTGTACGCCAGTTGACAAAGTATTTCAACCGGAAGCAAAGGAAACTTGGTTGGCCGTTAACACAATGCAACAATGGGCACCGACAAACGCACGTCCGGAGGAACAGGAAAGTGACGACGACGTTCCCACACCGTCAGCGTGGGAAGACGTAGAAATCATATCCGGGGACGCGTACGAATTCGACGAGTACGTAGCGGAATATTGTCGTGCCACCCATAAAAATGCATATGATATACTGGATGCACTTTAGAGATAATAATAATTGTATTATAATAATTAAAATTAAAATAAGTAATTTGTGTTTTATAATATTATTAATAATAATTATAGGTAACTTGTGTATTAATAATAATGTTTTTCTATAGCGGTAAATAATAAGCATATACAACTGAACGAGCTCACGGCAGGAAATTGTTACGTCACGCGATAACAACTACCTGACCCACATATGAAACTAGGTCAAGCAATTAGACGCGCGCCCGGCGATAACGGTTCTAAATGCTGTCAGCAAATTCTTTGTACGCGTGTCATTGTTTATAAACAAAGGGTACTACTCGTTTTAAAAACATTAATACAAATAAGTTGCAAATATGGTATTCTAATACATGTATTTAGAGTTAAATTGTATATAATGCAATAACATTAACACTTGTGTACGTGTCTTCAGAATAAGTAATACGATGTATAGCTAATAAGAATAATGATTACAGAATATGTGTGTAATGATTAAGAAAAAAAAGATAACTGTAATTATTACATTCATTTTTTTTTAAAGCGGGTGTGGGAATATATAACGGAACCAAATATTAACTATTTGGGGTTATATGTTTACCGCATACTGAAACCATATTTAAATAAAATAGAACAGTCAAAACTCCATTTGAATGTAGCGCATTGAAAATAATGCTGTGTAAAGCAACGCACACGTGGTCGTTATGTAATCAGTTCGCTGTACAAGGAAGCGACCACACCCAAACTGTTAATAATTAATATCTCGGAAACTAATAAATAAAGGCGAAATCTAACATAGCCAAAATGTTTGCCGAGATATTAATAATGACGTGTGCAAATTTGATGCAATATAATTAACGAATGTAAGAGTTAATTAAAATAATTGAATAGCTTCTGTAAAAATAGAGTTACAGTAAAGAGATTTTAATATGTTATAAAGATAATAATTTCTGACAAATTGTATATTTTAGATTTCACACAACTTGGTTTGCAACCAAGTAATTGCAAAATTAAATAAGTACAAGATATCCGAGGCGACAAATTGGTTCCGCCGGGTAATTATACTAGATAATAATTCTATTCTCCGTCTGTGGGAACCAGACTTCATTCTCACGGACCAAGGGAATTCTAAATTTTATGTGGTAGGGAGAGTGTGTCGACCAATGAAATCATTGCATGCGAGACCCGGCTACTGCGGTGTTTTCTGGTTGAAAAATCACTCTTCTGTCAGTACTCACGAAGTTAAGACGTAGTCCTTCGATCGTCTAGTAGCCAAAGTGGTGAAGATCAACAAGAAGACTGTACGTGGTCAACACACACGCAATTACGAACACACTAAGTACAGATCATCTGTATAGCTCGTAATTGTTGCGTAAAGGCGAGATACTCTTCAAGACATCAACCAAGCTTATTGTGTATTACCAGATAGTCATAAGCACGCATGAGATCCACCCGACTTCAAGACCAGACTTCAAGAATACAGCAGAGAGGCCGTCTAAATTATTGGTTAACAGCTGACGAGCAGAGCGACCACTCGAACGAAGCACACACACACACACGCTGACGTGCAACGTGCGAATCGACGAGGGACAGGAAGCACTTCCAACAGACAACAGCAGACGTAAAAATATTCACAAACAGCAAGGAAGCAGAGTGTTGCCGAATTTTGAACTCCACGACCGAATCCAGCAGTTCTAAGCAGATTACTTTCTCTAACCAAGGACTCGAATCGACGAGGGACAAATCGGGACGACATCCTCTTCAGTAACAGGAAAGCAAAATCCACTTATTTATTTTTCAGATCAAATTTTCTATTTTTCAATTAAAACATTGTAATTCAAATAATTTAGGTGCCAAACGAAAAGCAAAGACTCTAGTAATTAAAAAGTAAATTCGTTGTGATAATCTGTATAGCAGTTTAAGGCTTTAGTAAGTTATAGTTAAGAAATAGAAGTAGTATAAAAGCGCTATACAAATCTTAACTGACAATCTAATCTTAGATCATACTGCAGTAGATCAGAAGTAGAATCACTAGAAATGAAATAACGTGAACTAGACTGACACGTCTAATTTATTTTAATTAATTATTCTAATTAATTTCAGAGTTTTATATTTTGTTTCATGAACACTTAGATTCAAATTAATTAAATAAATTTAATTAAATTCAAATCAATTAATAAAGTCAAATTTAAATTGCAATTAACTCGCAAAGAACGAGTTCAGTTTCTTTCAACTATTAATCAATCGAAAAACATCGATTCATTGTATAGACTATAAGAAAATTCATAAGATTATAACCATTCTATTCTTGTGTGTTGTTGGTGTAATAAACAACGTTTTATTACCCCATATAACAGTGTTTTATTGTTTTTACGATAAAGTCTACCAGTTTTTCACAAAACTCTCCCCCTTTAAAGTAACCCATTATGTGTGTTGTTGTAATAATTTGATATTACTAGCTTGCGAACTTCAAATCCAAAATCCACACGCCCTAGTCGGAAGAATCTGCAAGATCAGACAGCAGGTGGGTACTCACACACAACATTACATTACAATAACGCAAAGTAGTAGTGTAGTTATAAATGGCTTGCCCGGAACTTGGGGCACGATTCAATTAAATTAATTAAATCACAACGAGATTGAAACGCCACATTTGTAATAGAGTTATAAATGGTGCTCCAATCTCGTGGGGCTCGATTAAATTAAATTCATTCAATTTAAATTTAATTTTCACTTTAAAACAAACTTTGCTGTTTTAATTCGTAAAACAGCTGGCGTCCAAATAAACATTCCCCAAAGAGTTTTGTGACTGGTGTGTGTACAACAGTAAAGTTATTGTGTGTATTTGAAACTGTTCTGTGTATTTTAAATTGTGTATATTTGACATTGCTGTGTATTTAAAATGGAAACTGATAAAATGTTTAAACAATTATTACAGGATAATGAAACAAAACGCGGCTAAAGCGGAACAAGCGAACGCGGAAATGAAACAAGCTAACGCGGATTTGACCGCTAAAATAGACGCGAAATTTGAACAGAGTGCAGCCAAAGCTGAGCTCAGTATAGCGGAATTAACTTCTAAAATCGAAGCGCAAAAAGTTAGTCTAACCGAAGCATTAGAACAAAGTAACGCTGACATAAACGCCGAGATTAAGCAAAGCAATAAACAAACCACCGAGAAAATAGACGAAAGCGTAAACGAGTTGACCGCTAAAGTCACCGACATCGCGGAAAGTAATAAAGAGCTAACCGCGAGAGTCGTTGAAGTCGGTGAGAGTAATAAACAATTAACGGAAAAAGTCGCAGAGATCGGTGAAAGAGTAAATACGGTTGATACTAAAATCAATGAACGGTTTAAGGTTTTTGAGACCACTATGCAAAAATCGTTTATTGAACAAGTAACACGTATGGAGGGCCGGTTCAAGGATCACATAAGCCGTTGTGAAAAGCAAACACTAGACGTCTCTAGGAAGGTCGAATCCCTAGAGGTAAAAATTCACGCGGACGTGACCGAAACGCAACGACGAGTAGATAAATTAGACGCTTCAATTGTAGAGACGCGATCTAACATAGACTCTAATAAAGAGAGTGTTTTACAAACGTTAAGCGACGAGATTTTGAAAGTACGACAGGAGGTACGATGGAGATCTGCTCCAAATATTTTGGTACAAGGTCCTGCCGACGAGAAAAATCGCGTGTATTTTACGGGGGAAAATAACGAAAACCCCATTGAATTTTTATTAGCGTGTGAGAGTGAAATGGCTAGAGTAGGTTCCCGACTAGAACATCAAGACAAAATACAGTGGGTGGTTAACGCGATGCGTGATTCGGCGCGTAAGTGGTATAACATTGTACGCGATAGAGTGTCCACATACGCGGAGTTCAAACAAAAATTTGAAAGCCGGTACTGGAACTCGCATACCCAACGACTTCTGCGCAATGAACTGGAATATGGCCGTTTTGATAAGAAAATGGGTATTACAGCCGAAAATTATATAATCCAGCAGGTCGAACGCGCGAAGCATTTAACCCCAGCATTTGCGGAGATTGACATAGTCACCAAGCTTGCCTACCATTTTAATCATAATATTAGAGTAGCTGTATTTACGCAGGGTATTCGCACGGTAGACGAACTCCTCATTCTAGTGTCCCAAAGTGAGACGGTTTTTGATTTTGGTGGGTGGCGGTATAATCCCGATTTTCGCCGAAATAATGAAGGGCAGAATACGCGAGAACAATACCAGCAACCTGACCAGAGACCGAGTACTAGTTCTACTCCACCCCAAACATCGTCAAAACCCCCAGATAAGACCTTTGAATACAAAGGCAAACAAAATATTGCTAGATCGAAAGGGCAATATAAGGGTAACGACGGGGCCCCGATTAGAGCTATGCAAACGGTTGAGATAGCTAGGACCGATACAATAGAGCAAGACAGCGATACTCCAAGTAATAAAGACACCAACGAGAGGAGAAAGAATCGCAAGTTTCCAAAAAACTTGGAAACGGGCGCCTCCAGAGGGGAAGCGCCATAAATCATGCCAAAACGTATCGCAATAAAGTAGGGAAAAATAAGAAAAATGCTAGGTTTAAGAAAAGTGATTTTTATACAGAAATTTGTACGCCAGTTGACAAAGTATTTCAACCGGAAGCAAAGGAAACTTGGTTGGCCGTTAACACAATGCAACAATGGGCACCGACAAACGCACGTCCGGAGGAACAGGAAAGTGACGACGACGTTCCCACACCGTCAGCGTGGGAAGACGTAGAAATCATATCCGGGGACGCGTACGAATTCGACGAGTACGTAGCGGAATATTGTCGTGCCACCCATAAAAATGCATATGATATACTGGATGCACTTTAGAGATAATAATAATTGTATTATAATAATTAAAATTAAAATAAGTAATTTGTGTTTTATAATATTATTAATAATAATTATAGGTAACTTGTGTATTAATAATAATGTTTTTCTATAGCGGTAAATAATAAGCATATACAACTGAACGAGCTCACGGCAGGAAATTGTTACGTCACGCGATAACAACTACCTGACCCACATATGAAACTAGGTCAAGCAATTAGACGCGCGCCCGGCGATAACGGTTCTAAATGCTGTCAGCAAATTCTTTGTACGCGTGTCATTGTTTATAAACAAAGGGTACTACTCGTTTTAAAAACATTAATACAAATAAGTTGCAAATATGGTATTCTAATACATGTATTTAGAGTTAAATTGTATATAATGCAATAACATTAACACTTGTGTACGTGTCTTCAGAATAAGTAATACGATGTATAGCTAATAAGAATAATGATTACAGAATATGTGTGTAATGATTAAGAAAAAAAAGATAACTGTAATTATTACATTCATTTTTTTTTAAAGCGGGTGTGGGAATATATAACGGAACCAAATATTAACTATTTGGGGTTATATGTTTACCGCATACTGAAACCATATTTAAATAAAATAGAACAGTCAAAACTCCATTTGAATGTAGCGCATTGAAAATAATGCTGTGTAAAGCAACGCACACGTGGTCGTTATGTAATCAGTTCGCTGTACAAGGAAGCGACCACACCCAAACTGTTAATAATTAATATCTCGGAAACTAATAAATAAAGGCGAAATCTAACATAGCCAAAATGTTTGCCGAGATATTAATAATGACGTGTGCAAATTTGATGCAATATAATTAACGAATGTAAGAGTTAATTAAAATAATTGAATAGCTTCTGTAAAAATAGAGTTACAGTAAAGAGATTTTAATATGTTATAAAGATAATAATTTCTGACAAATTGTATATTTTAGATTTCACACAACTTGGTTTGCAACCAAGTAATTGCAAAATTAAATAAGTACAAGATATCCGAGGCGACAAATTGGTTCCGCCGGGTAATTATACTAGATAATATTTCTATTCTCCGTCTGTGGGAACGAGACTTCATTCTCACGGACCAAGGGAATTCTAAATTTTATGTGGTAGGGAGAGTGTGTCGACCAATGAAATCATTGCATGCGAGACCCGGCTACTGCGGTGTTTTCTGGTTGAAAAATCACTCTTCTGTCAGTACTCACGAAGTTAAGACGTAGTCCTTCGATCGTCTAGTAGCCAAAGTGGTGAAGATCAACAAGAAGACTGTACGTGGTCAACACACACGCAATTACGAACACACTAAGTACAGATCATCTGTATAGCTCGTAATTGTTGCGTAAAGGCGAGATACTCTTCAAGACATCAACCAAGCTTATTGTGTATTACCAGATAGTCATAAGCACGCATGAGATCCACCCGACTTCAAGACCAGACTTCAAGAATACAGCAGAGAGGCCGTCTAAATTATTGGTTAACAGCTGACGAGCAGAGCGACCACTCGAACGAAGCACACACACACACACGCTGACGTGCAACGTGCGAATCGACGAGGGACAGGAAGCACTTCCAACAGACAACAGCAGACGTAAAAATATTCACAAACAGCAAGGAAGCAGAGTGTTGCCGAATTTTGAACTCCACGACCGAATCCAGCAGTTCTAAGCAGATTACTTTCTCTAACCAAGGACTCGAATCGACGAGGGACAAATCGGGACGACATCCTCTTCAGTAACAGGAAAGCAAAATCCACTTATTTATTTTTCAGATCAAATTTTCTATTTTTCAATTAAAACATTGTAATTCAAATAATTTAGGTGCCAAACGAAAAGCAAAGACTCTAGTAATTAAAAAGTAAATTCGTTGTGATAATCTGTATAGCAGTTTAAGGCTTTAGTAAGTTATAGTTAAGAAATAGAAGTAGTATAAAAGCGCTATACAAATCTTAACTGACAATCTAATCTTAGATCATACTGCAGTAGATCAGAAGTAGAATCACTAGAAATGAAATAACGTGAACTAGACTGACACGTCTAATTTATTTTAATTAATTATTCTAATTAATTTCAGAGTTTTATATTTTGTTTCATGAACACTTAGATTCAAATTAATTAAATAAATTTAATTAAATTCAAATCAATTAATAAAGTCAAATTTAAATTGCAATTAACTCGCAAAGAACGAGTTCAGTTTCTTTCAACTATTAATCAATCGAAAAACATCGATTCATTGTATAGACTATAAGAAAATTCATAAGATTATAACCATTCTATTCTTGTGTGTTGTTGGTGTAATAAACAACGTTTTATTACCCCATATAACAGTGTTTTATTGTTTTTACGATAAAGTCTACCAGTTTTTCACAAAACTCTCCCCCTTTAAAGTAACCCATTATGTGTGTTGTTGTAATAATTTGATATTACTAGCTTGCGAACTTCAAATCCAAAATCCACACGCCCTAGTCGGAAGAATCTGCAAGATCAGACAGCAGGTGGGTACTCACACACAACATTACATTACAATAACGCAAAGTAGTAGTGTAGTTATAAATGGCTTGCCCGGAACTTGGGGCACGATTCAATTAAATTAATTAAATCACAACGAGATTGAAACGCCACATTTGTAATAGAGTTATAAATGGTGCTCCAATCTCGTGGGGCTCGATTAAATTAAATTCATTCAATTTAAATTTAATTTTCACTTTAAAACAAACTTTGCTGTTTTAATTCGTAAAACAGCTGGCGTCCAAATAAACATTCCCCAAAGAGTTTTGTGACTGGTGTGTGTACAACAGTAAAGTTATTGTGTGTATTTGAAACTGTTCTGTGTATTTTAAATTGTGTATATTTGACATTGCTGTGTATTTAAAATGGAAACTGATAAAATGTTTAAACAATTATTACAGGATAATGAAACAAAACGCGGCTAAAGCGGAACAAGCGAACGCGGAAATGAAACAAGCTAACGCGGATTTGACCGCTAAAATAGACGCGAAATTTGAACAGAGTGCAGCCAAAGCTGAGCTCAGTATAGCGGAATTAACTTCTAAAATCGAAGCGCAAAAAGTTAGTCTAACCGAAGCATTAGAACAAAGTAACGCTGACATAAACGCCGAGATTAAGCAAAGCAATAAACAAACCACCGAGAAAATAGACGAAAGCGTAAACGAGTTGACCGCTAAAGTCACCGACATCGCGGAAAGTAATAAAGAGCTAACCGCGAGAGTCGTTGAAGTCGGTGAGAGTAATAAACAATTAACGGAAAAAGTCGCAGAGATCGGTGAAAGAGTAAATACGGTTGATACTAAAATCAATGAACGGTTTAAGGTTTTTGAGACCACTATGCAAAAATCGTTTATTGAACAAGTAACACGTATGGAGGGCCGGTTCAAGGATCACATAAGCCGTTGTGAAAAGCAAACACTAGACGTCTCTAGGAAGGTCGAATCCCTAGAGGTAAAAATTCACGCGGACGTGACCGAAACGCAACGACGAGTAGATAAATTAGACGCTTCAATTGTAGAGACGCGATCTAACATAGACTCTAATAAAGAGAGTGTTTTACAAACGTTAAGCGACGAGATTTTGAAAGTACGACAGGAGGTACGATGGAGATCTGCTCCAAATATTTTGGTACAAGGTCCTGCCGACGAGAAAAATCGCGTGTATTTTACGGGGGAAAATAACGAAAACCCCATTGAATTTTTATTAGCGTGTGAGAGTGAAATGGCTAGAGTAGGTTCCCGACTAGAACATCAAGACAAAATACAGTGGGTGGTTAACGCGATGCGTGATTCGGCGCGTAAGTGGTATAACATTGTACGCGATAGAGTGTCCACATACGCGGAGTTCAAACAAAAATTTGAAAGCCGGTACTGGAACTCGCATACCCAACGACTTCTGGGCAATGAACTGGAATATGGCCGTTTTGATAAGAAAATGGGTATTACAGCCGAAAATTATATAATCCAGCAGGTCGAACGCGCGAAGCATTTAACCCCAGCATTTGCGGAGATTGACATAGTCACCAAGCTTGCCTACCATTTTAATCATAATATTAGAGTAGCTGTATTTACGCAGGGTATTCGCACGGTAGACGAACTCCTCATTCTAGTGTCCCAAAGTGAGACGGTTTTTGATTTTGGTGGGTGGCGGTATAATCCCGATTTTCGCCGAAATAATGAAGGGCAGAATACGCGAGAACAATACCAGCAACCTGACCAGAGACCGAGTACTAGTTCTACTCCACCCCAAACATCGTCAAAACCCCCAGATAAGACCTTTGAATACAAAGGCAAACAAAATATTGCTAGATCGAAAGGGCAATATAAGGGTAACGACGGGGCCCCGATTAGAGCTATGCAAACGGTTGAGATAGCTAGGACCGATACAATAGAGCAAGACAGCGATACTCCAAGTAATAAAGACACCAACGAGAGGAGAAAGAATCGCAAGTTTCCAAAAAACTTGGAAACGGGCGCCTCCAGAGGGGAAGCGCCATAAATCATGCCAAAACGTATCGCAATAAAGTAGGGAAAAATAAGAAAAATGCTAGGTTTAAGAAAAGTGATTTTTATACAGAAATTTGTACGCCAGTTGACAAAGTATTTCAACCGGAAGCAAAGGAAACTTGGTTGGCCGTTAACACAATGCAACAATGGGCACCGACAAACGCACGTCCGGAGGAACAGGAAAGTGACGACGACGTTCCCACACCGTCAGCGTGGGAAGACGTAGAAATCATATCCGGGGACGCGTACGAATTCGACGAGTACGTAGCGGAATATTGTCGTGCCACCCATAAAAATGCATATGATATACTGGATGCACTTTAGAGATAATAATAATTGTATTATAATAATTAAAATTAAAATAAGTAATTTGTGTTTTATAATATTATTAATAATAATTATAGGTAACTTGTGTATTAATAATAATGTTTTTCTATAGCGGTAAATAATAAGCATATACAACTGAACGAGCTCACGGCAGGAAATTGTTACGTCACGCGATAACAACTACCTGACCCACATATGAAACTAGGTCAAGCAATTAGACGCGCGCCCGGCGATAACGGTTCTAAATGCTGTCAGCAAATTCTTTGTACGCGTGTCATTGTTTATAAACAAAGGGTACTACTCGTTTTAAAAACATTAATACAAATAAGTTGCAAATATGGTATTCTAATACATGTATTTAGAGTTAAATTGTATATAATGCAATAACATTAACACTTGTGTACGTGTCTTCAGAATAAGTAATACGATGTATAGCTAATAAGAATAATGATTACAGAATATGTGTGTAATGATTAAGAAAAAAAAGATAACTGTAATTATTACATTCATTTTTTTTTAAAGCGGGTGTGGGAATATATAACGGAACCAAATATTAACTATTTGGGGTTATATGTTTACCGCATACTGAAACCATATTTAAATAAAATAGAACAGTCAAAACTCCATTTGAATGTAGCGCATTGAAAATAATGCTGTGTAAAGCAACGCACACGTGGTCGTTATGTAATCAGTTCGCTGTACAAGGAAGCGACCACACCCAAACTGTTAATAATTAATATCTCGGAAACTAATAAATAAAGGCGAAATCTAACATAGCCAAAATGTTTGCCGAGATATTAATAATGACGTGTGCAAATTTGATGCAATATAATTAACGAATGTAAGAGTTAATTAAAATAATTGAATAGCTTCTGTAAAAATAGAGTTACAGTAAAGAGATTTTAATATGTTATAAAGATAATAATTTCTGACAAATTGTATATTTTAGATTTCACACAACTTGGTTTGCAACCAAGTAATTGCAAAATTAAATAAGTACAAGATATCCGAGGCGACAAATTGGTTCCGCCGGGTAATTATACTAGATAATAATTCTATTCTCCGTCTGTGGGAACCAGACTTCATTCTCACGGACCAAGGGAATTCTAAATTTTATGTGGTAGGGAGAGTGTGTCGACCAATGAAATCATTGCATGCGAGACCCGGCTACTGCGGTGTTTTCTGGTTGAAAAATCACTCTTCTGTCAGTACTCACGAAGTTAAGACGTAGTCCTTCGATCGTCTAGTAGCCAAAGTGGTGAAGATCAACAAGAAGACTGTACGTGGTCAACACACACGCAATTACGAACACACTAAGTACAGATCATCTGTATAGCTCGTAATTGTTGCGTAAAGGCGAGATACTCTTCAAGACATCAACCAAGCTTATTGTGTATTACCAGATAGTCATAAGCACGCATGAGATCCACCCGACTTCAAGACCAGACTTCAAGAATACAGCAGAGAGGCCGTCTAAATTATTGGTTAACAGCTGACGAGCAGAGCGACCACTCGAACGAAGCACACACACACACACGCTGACGTGCAACGTGCGAATCGACGAGGGACAGGAAGCACTTCCAACAGACAACAGCAGACGTAAAAATATTCACAAACAGCAAGGAAGCAGAGTGTTGCCGAATTTTGAACTCCACGACCGAATCCAGCAGTTCTAAGCAGATTACTTTCTCTAACCAAGGACTCGAATCGACGAGGGACAAATCGGGACGACATCCTCTTCAGTAACAGGAAAGCAAAATCCACTTATTTATTTTTCAGATCAAATTTTCTATTTTTCAATTAAAACATTGTAATTCAAATAATTTAGGTGCCAAACGAAAAGCAAAGACTCTAGTAATTAAAAAGTAAATTCGTTGTGATAATCTGTATAGCAGTTTAAGGCTTTAGTAAGTTATAGTTAAGAAATAGAAGTAGTATAAAAGCGCTATACAAATCTTAACTGACAATCTAATCTTAGATCATACTGCAGTAGATCAGAAGTAGAATCACTAGAAATGAAATAACGTGAACTAGACTGACACGTCTAATTTATTTTAATTAATTATTCTAATTAATTTCAGAGTTTTATATTTTGTTTCATGAACACTTAGATTCAAATTAATTAAATAAATTTAATTAAATTCAAATCAATTAATAAAGTCAAATTTAAATTGCAATTAACTCGCAAAGAACGAGTTCAGTTTCTTTCAACTATTAATCAATCGAAAAACATCGATTCATTGTATAGACTATAAGAAAATTCATAAGATTATAACCATTCTATTCTTGTGTGTTGTTGGTGTAATAAACAACGTTTTATTACCCCATATAACAGTGTTTTATTGTTTTTACGATAAAGTCTACCAGTTTTTCACAAAACTCTCCCCCTTTAAAGTAACCCATTATGTGTGTTGTTGTAATAATTTGATATTACTAGCTTGCGAACTTCAAATCCAAAATCCACACGCCCTAGTCGGAAGAATCTGCAAGATCAGACAGCAGGTGGGTACTCACACACAACATTACATTACAATAACGCAAAGTAGTAGTGTAGTTATAAATGGCTTGCCCGGAACTTGGGGCACGATTCAATTAAATTAATTAAATCACAACGAGATTGAAACGCCACATTTGTAATAGAGTTATAAATGGTGCTCCAATCTCGTGGGGCTCGATTAAATTAAATTCATTCAATTTAAATTTAATTTTCACTTTAAAACAAACTTTGCTGTTTTAATTCGTAAAACAGCTGGCGTCCAAATAAACATTCCCCAAAGAGTTTTGTGACTGGTGTGTGTACAACAGTAAAGTTATTGTGTGTATTTGAAACTGTTCTGTGTATTTTAAATTGTGTATATTTGACATTGCTGTGTATTTAAAATGGAAACTGATAAAATGTTTAAACAATTATTACAGGATAATGAAACAAAACGCGGCTAAAGCGGAACAAGCGAACGCGGAAATGAAACAAGCTAACGCGGATTTGACCGCTAAAATAGACGCGAAATTTGAACAGAGTGCAGCCAAAGCTGAGCTCAGTATAGCGGAATTAACTTCTAAAATCGAAGCGCAAAAAGTTAGTCTAACCGAAGCATTAGAACAAAGTAACGCTGACATAAACGCCGAGATTAAGCAAAGCAATAAACAAACCACCGAGAAAATAGACGAAAGCGTAAACGAGTTGACCGCTAAAGTCACCGACATCGCGGAAAGTAATAAAGAGCTAACCGCGAGAGTCGTTGAAGTCGGTGAGAGTAATAAACAATTAACGGAAAAAGTCGCAGAGATCGGTGAAAGAGTAAATACGGTTGATACTAAAATCAATGAACGGTTTAAGGTTTTTGAGACCACTATGCAAAAATCGTTTATTGAACAAGTAACACGTATGGAGGGCCGGTTCAAGGATCACATAAGCCGTTGTGAAAAGCAAACACTAGACGTCTCTAGGAAGGTCGAATCCCTAGAGGTAAAAATTCACGCGGACGTGACCGAAACGCAACGACGAGTAGATAAATTAGACGCTTCAATTGTAGAGACGCGATCTAACATAGACTCTAATAAAGAGAGTGTTTTACAAACGTTAAGCGACGAGATTTTGAAAGTACGACAGGAGGTACGATGGAGATCTGCTCCAAATATTTTGGTACAAGGTCCTGCCGACGAGAAAAATCGCGTGTATTTTACGGGGGAAAATAACGAAAACCCCATTGAATTTTTATTAGCGTGTGAGAGTGAAATGGCTAGAGTAGGTTCCCGACTAGAACATCAAGACAAAATACAGTGGGTGGTTAACGCGATGCGTGATTCGGCGCGTAAGTGGTATAACATTGTACGCGATAGAGTGTCCACATACGCGGAGTTCAAACAAAAATTTGAAAGCCGGTACTGGAACTCGCATACCCAACGACTTCTGGGCAATGAACTGGAATATGGCCGTTTTGATAAGAAAATGGGTATTACAGCCGAAAATTATATAATCCAGCAGGTCGAACGCGCGAAGCATTTAACCCCAGCATTTGCGGAGATTGACATAGTCACCAAGCTTGCCTACCATTTTAATCATAATATTAGAGTAGCTGTATTTACGCAGGGTATTCGCACGGTAGACGAACTCCTCATTCTAGTGTCCCAAAGTGAGACGGTTTTTGATTTTGGTGGGTGGCGGTATAATCCCGATTTTCGCCGAAATAATGAAGGGCAGAATACGCGAGAACAATACCAGCAACCTGACCAGAGACCGAGTACTAGTTCTACTCCACCCCAAACATCGTCAAAACCCCCAGATAAGACCTTTGAATACAAAGGCAAACAAAATATTGCTAGATCGAAAGGGCAATATAAGGGTAACGACGGGGCCCCGATTAGAGCTATGCAAACGGTTGAGATAGCTAGGACCGATACAATAGAGCAAGACAGCGATACTCCAAGTAATAAAGACACCAACGAGAGGAGAAAGAATCGCAAGTTTCCAAAAAACTTGGAAACGGGCGCCTCCAGAGGGGAAGCGCCATAAATCATGCCAAAACGTATCGCAATAAAGTAGGGAAAAATAAGAAAAATGCTAGGTTTAAGAAAAGTGATTTTTATACAGAAATTTGTACGCCAGTTGACAAAGTATTTCAACCGGAAGCAAAGGAAACTTGGTTGGCCGTTAACACAATGCAACAATGGGCACCGACAAACGCACGTCCGGAGGAACAGGAAAGTGACGACGACGTTCCCACACCGTCAGCGTGGGAAGACGTAGAAATCATATCCGGGGACGCGTACGAATTCGACGAGTACGTAGCGGAATATTGTCGTGCCACCCATAAAAATGCATATGATATACTGGATGCACTTTAGAGATAATAATAATTGTATTATAATAATTAAAATTAAAATAAGTAATTTGTGTTTTATAATATTATTAATAATAATTATAGGTAACTTGTGTATTAATAATAATGTTTTTCTATAGCGGTAAATAATAAGCATATACAACTGAACGAGCTCACGGCAGGAAATTGTTACGTCACGCGATAACAACTACCTGACCCACATATGAAACTAGGTCAAGCAATTAGACGCGCGCCCGGCGATAACGGTTCTAAATGCTGTCAGCAAATTCTTTGTACGCGTGTCATTGTTTATAAACAAAGGGTACTACTCGTTTTAAAAACATTAATACAAATAAGTTGCAAATATGGTATTCTAATACATGTATTTAGAGTTAAATTGTATATAATGCAATAACATTAACACTTGTGTACGTGTCTTCAGAATAAGTAATACGATGTATAGCTAATAAGAATAATGATTACAGAATATGTGTGTAATGATTAAGAAAAAAAAGATAACTGTAATTATTACATTCATTTTTTTTTAAAGCGGGTGTGGGAATATATAACGGAACCAAATATTAACTATTTGGGGTTATATGTTTACCGCATACTGAAACCATATTTAAATAAAATAGAACAGTCAAAACTCCATTTGAATGTAGCGCATTGAAAATAATGCTGTGTAAAGCAACGCACACGTGGTCGTTATGTAATCAGTTCGCTGTACAAGGAAGCGACCACACCCAAACTGTTAATAATTAATATCTCGGAAACTAATAAATAAAGGCGAAATCTAACATAGCCAAAATGTTTGCCGAGATATTAATAATGACGTGTGCAAATTTGATGCAATATAATTAACGAATGTAAGAGTTAATTAAAATAATTGAATAGCTTCTGTAAAAATAGAGTTACAGTAAAGAGATTTTAATATGTTATAAAGATAATAATTTCTGACAAATTGTATATTTTAGATTTCACACAACTTGGTTTGCAACCAAGTAATTGCAAAATTAAATAAGTACAAGATATCCGAGGCGACAAATTGGTTCCGCCGGGTAATTATACTAGATAATAATTCTATTCTCCGTCTGTGGGAACCAGACTTCATTCTCACGGACCAAGGGAATTCTAAATTTTATGTGGTAGGGAGAGTGTGTCGACCAATGAAATCATTGCATGCGAGACCCGGCTACTGCGGTGTTTTCTGGTTGAAAAATCACTCTTCTGTCAGTACTCACGAAGTTAAGACGTAGTCCTTCGATCGTCTAGTAGCCAAAGTGGTGAAGATCAACAAGAAGACTGTACGTGGTCAACACACACGCAATTACGAACACACTAAGTACAGATCATCTGTATAGCTCGTAATTGTTGCGTAAAGGCGAGATACTCTTCAAGACATCAACCAAGCTTATTGTGTATTACCAGATAGTCATAAGCACGCATGAGATCCACCCGACTTCAAGACCAGACTTCAAGAATACAGCAGAGAGGCCGTCTAAATTATTGGTTAACAGCTGACGAGCAGAGCGACCACTCGAACGAAGCACACACACACACACGCTGACGTGCAACGTGCGAATCGACGAGGGACAGGAAGCACTTCCAACAGACAACAGCAGACGTAAAAATATTCACAAACAGCAAGGAAGCAGAGTGTTGCCGAATTTTGAACTCCACGACCGAATCCAGCAGTTCTAAGCAGATTACTTTCTCTAACCAAGGACTCGAATCGACGAGGGACAAATCGGGACGACATCCTCTTCAGTAACAGGAAAGCAAAATCCACTTATTTATTTTTCAGATCAAATTTTCTATTTTTCAATTAAAACATTGTAATTCAAATAATTTAGGTGCCAAACGAAAAGCAAAGACTCTAGTAATTAAAAAGTAAATTCGTTGTGATAATCTGTATAGCAGTTTAAGGCTTTAGTAAGTTATAGTTAAGAAATAGAAGTAGTATAAAAGCGCTATACAAATCTTAACTGACAATCTAATCTTAGATCATACTGCAGTAGATCAGAAGTAGAATCACTAGAAATGAAATAACGTGAACTAGACTGACACGTCTAATTTATTTTAATTAATTATTCTAATTAATTTCAGAGTTTTATATTTTGTTTCATGAACACTTAGATTCAAATTAATTAAATAAATTTAATTAAATTCAAATCAATTAATAAAGTCAAATTTAAATTGCAATTAACTCGCAAAGAACGAGTTCAGTTTCTTTCAACTATTAATCAATCGAAAAACATCGATTCATTGTATAGACTATAAGAAAATTCATAAGATTATAACCATTCTATTCTTGTGTGTTGTTGGTGTAATAAACAACGTTTTATTACCCCATATAACAGTGTTTTATTGTTTTTACGATAAAGTCTACCAGTTTTTCACAAAACTCTCCCCCTTTAAAGTAACCCATTATGTGTGTTGTTGTAATAATTTGATATTACTAGCTTGCGAACTTCAAATCCAAAATCCACACGCCCTAGTCGGAAGAATCTGCAAGATCAGACAGCAGGTGGGTACTCACACACAACATTACATTACAATAACGCAAAGTAGTAGTGTAGTTATAAATGGCTTGCCCGGAACTTGGGGCACGATTCAATTAAATTAATTAAATCACAACGAGATTGAAACGCCACATTTGTAATAGAGTTATAAATGGTGCTCCAATCTCGTGGGGCTCGATTAAATTAAATTCATTCAATTTAAATTTAATTTTCACTTTAAAACAAACTTTGCTGTTTTAATTCGTAAAACAGCTGGCGTCCAAATAAACATTCCCCAAAGAGTTTTGTGACTGGTGTGTGTACAACAGTAAAGTTATTGTGTGTATTTGAAACTGTTCTGTGTATTTTAAATTGTGTATATTTGACATTGCTGTGTATTTAAAATGGAAACTGATAAAATGTTTAAACAATTATTACAGGATAATGAAACAAAACGCGGCTAAAGCGGAACAAGCGAACGCGGAAATGAAACAAGCTAACGCGGATTTGACCGCTAAAATAGACGCGAAATTTGAACAGAGTGCAGCCAAAGCTGAGCTCAGTATAGCGGAATTAACTTCTAAAATCGAAGCGCAAAAAGTTAGTCTAACCGAAGCATTAGAACAAAGTAACGCTGACATAAACGCCGAGATTAAGCAAAGCAATAAACAAACCACCGAGAAAATAGACGAAAGCGTAAACGAGTTGACCGCTAAAGTCACCGACATCGCGGAAAGTAATAAAGAGCTAACCGCGAGAGTCGTTGAAGTCGGTGAGAGTAATAAACAATTAACGGAAAAAGTCGCAGAGATCGGTGAAAGAGTAAATACGGTTGATACTAAAATCAATGAACGGTTTAAGGTTTTTGAGACCACTATGCAAAAATCGTTTATTGAACAAGTAACACGTATGGAGGGCCGGTTCAAGGATCACATAAGCCGTTGTGAAAAGCAAACACTAGACGTCTCTAGGAAGGTCGAATCCCTAGAGGTAAAAATTCACGCGGACGTGACCGAAACGCAACGACGAGTAGATAAATTAGACGCTTCAATTGTAGAGACGCGATCTAACATAGACTCTAATAAAGAGAGTGTTTTACAAACGTTAAGCGACGAGATTTTGAAAGTACGACAGGAGGTACGATGGAGATCTGCTCCAAATATTTTGGTACAAGGTCCTGCCGACGAGAAAAATCGCGTGTATTTTACGGGGAAAAATAACGAAAACCCCATTGAATTTTTATTAGCGTGTGAGAGTGAAATGGCTAGAGTAGGTTCCCGACTAGAACATCAAGACAAAATACAGTGGGTGGTTAACGCGATGCGTGATTCGGCGCGTAAGTGGTATAACATTGTACGCGATAGAGTGTCCACATACGCGGAGTTCAAACAAAAATTTGAAAGCCGGTACTGGAACTCGCATACCCAACGACTTCTGGGCAATGAACTGGAATATGGCCGTTTTGATAAGAAAATGGGTATTACAGCCGAAAATTATATAATCCAGCAGGTCGAACGCGCGAAGCATTTAACCCCAGCATTTGCGGAGATTGACATAGTCACCAAGCTTGCCTACCATTTTAATCATAATATTAGAGTAGCTGTATTTACGCAGGGTATTCGCACGGTAGACGAACTCCTCATTCTAGTGTCCCAAAGTGAGACGGTTTTTGATTTTGGTGGGTGGCGGTATAATCCCGATTTTCGCCGAAATAATGAAGGGCAGAATACGCGAGAACAATACCAGCAACCTGACCAGAGACCGAGTACTAGTTCTACTCCACCCCAAACATCGTCAAAACCCCCAGATAAGACCTTTGAATACAAAGGCAAACAAAATATTGCTAGATCGAAAGGGCAATATAAGGGTAACGACGGGGCCCCGATTAGAGCTATGCAAACGGTTGAGATAGCTAGGACCGATACAATAGAGCAAGACAGCGATACTCCAAGTAATAAAGACACCAACGAGAGGAGAAAGAATCGCAAGTTTCCAAAAAACTTGGAAACGGGCGCCTCCAGAGGGGAAGCGCCATAAATCATGCCAAAACGTATCGCAATAAAGTAGGGAAAAATAAGAAAAATGCTAGGTTTAAGAAAAGTGATTTTTATACAGAAATTTGTACGCCAGTTGACAAAGTATTTCAACCGGAAGCAAAGGAAACTTGGTTGGCCGTTAACACAATGCAACAATGGGCACCGACAAACGCACGTCCGGAGGAACAGGAAAGTGACGACGACGTTCCCACACCGTCAGCGTGGGAAGACGTAGAAATCATATCCGGGGACGCGTACGAATTCGACGAGTACGTAGCGGAATATTGTCGTGCCACCCATAAAAATGCATATGATATACTGGATGCACTTTAGAGATAATAATAATTGTATTATAATAATTAAAATTAAAATAAGTAATTTGTGTTTTATAATATTATTAATAATAATTATAGGTAACTTGTGTATTAATAATAATGTTTTTCTATAGCGGTAAATAATAAGCATATACAACTGAACGAGCTCACGGCAGGAAATTGTTACGTCACGCGATAACAACTACCTGACCCACATATGAAACTAGGTCAAGCAATTAGACGCGCGCCCGGCGATAACGGTTCTAAATGCTGTCAGCAAATTCTTTGTACGCGTGTCATTGTTTATAAACAAAGGGTACTACTCGTTTTAAAAACATTAATACAAATAAGTTGCAAATATGGTATTCTAATACATGTATTTAGAGTTAAATTGTATATAATGCAATAACATTAACACTTGTGTACGTGTCTTCAGAATAAGTAATACGATGTATAGCTAATAAGAATAATGATTACAGAATATGTGTGTAATGATTAAGAAAAAAAAGATAACTGTAATTATTACATTCATTTTTTTTTAAAGCGGGTGTGGGAATATATAACGGAACCAAATATTAACTATTTGGGGTTATATGTTTACCGCATACTGAAACCATATTTAAATAAAATAGAACAGTCAAAACTCCATTTGAATGTAGCGCATTGAAAATAATGCTGTGTAAAGCAACGCACACGTGGTCGTTATGTAATCAGTTCGCTGTACAAGGAAGCGACCACACCCAAACTGTTAATAATTAATATCTCGGAAACTAATAAATAAAGGCGAAATCTAACATAGCCAAAATGTTTGCCGAGATATTAATAATGACGTGTGCAAATTTGATGCAATATAATTAACGAATGTAAGAGTTAATTAAAATAATTGAATAGCTTCTGTAAAAATAGAGTTACAGTAAAGAGATTTTAATATGTTATAAAGATAATAATTTCTGACAAATTGTATATTTTAGATTTCACACAACTTGGTTTGCAACCAAGTAATTGCAAAATTAAATAAGTACAAGATATCCGAGGCGACAAATTGGTTCCGCCGGGTAATTATACTAGATAATAATTCTATTCTCCGTCTGTGGGAACCAGACTTCATTCTCACGGACCAAGGGAATTCTAAATTTTATGTGGTAGGGAGAGTGTGTCGACCAATGAAATCATTGCATGCGAGACCCGGCTACTGCGGTGTTTTCTGGTTGAAAAATCACTCTTCTGTCAGTACTCACGAAGTTAAGACGTAGTCCTTCGATCGTCTAGTAGCCAAAGTGGTGAAGATCAACAAGAAGACTGTACGTGGTCAACACACACGCAATTACGAACACACTAAGTACAGATCATCTGTATAGCTCGTAATTGTTGCGTAAAGGCGAGATACTCTTCAAGACATCAACCAAGCTTATTGTGTATTACCAGATAGTCATAAGCACGCATGAGATCCACCCGACTTCAAGACCAGACTTCAAGAATACAGCAGAGAGGCCGTCTAAATTATTGGTTAACAGCTGACGAGCAGAGCGACCACTCGAACGAAGCACACACACACACACGCTGACGTGCAACGTGCGAATCGACGAGGGACAGGAAGCACTTCCAACAGACAACAGCAGACGTAAAAATATTCACAAACAGCAAGGAAGCAGAGTGTTGCCGAATTTTGAACTCCACGACCGAATCCAGCAGTTCTAAGCAGATTACTTTCTCTAACCAAGGACTCGAATCGACGAGGGACAAATCGGGACGACATCCTCTTCAGTAACAGGAAAGCAAAATCCACTTATTTATTTTTCAGATCAAATTTTCTATTTTTCAATTAAAACATTGTAATTCAAATAATTTAGGTGCCAAACGAAAAGCAAAGACTCTAGTAATTAAAAAGTAAATTCGTTGTGATAATCTGTATAGCAGTTTAAGGCTTTAGTAAGTTATAGTTAAGAAATAGAAGTAGTATAAAAGCGCTATACAAATCTTAACTGACAATCTAATCTTAGATCATACTGCAGTAGATCAGAAGTAGAATCACTAGAAATGAAATAACGTGAACTAGACTGACACGTCTAATTTATTTTAATTAATTATTCTAATTAATTTCAGAGTTTTATATTTTGTTTCATGAACACTTAGATTCAAATTAATTAAATAAATTTAATTAAATTCAAATCAATTAATAAAGTCAAATTTAAATTGCAATTAACTCGCAAAGAACGAGTTCAGTTTCTTTCAACTATTAATCAATCGAAAAACATCGATTCATTGTATAGACTATAAGAAAATTCATAAGATTATAACCATTCTATTCTTGTGTGTTGTTGGTGTAATAAACAACGTTTTATTACCCCATATAACAGTGTTTTATTGTTTTTACGATAAAGTCTACCAGTTTTTCACAAAACTCTCCCCCTTTAAAGTAACCCATTATGTGTGTTGTTGTAATAATTTGATATTACTAGCTTGCGAACTTCAAATCCAAAATCCACACGCCCTAGTCGGAAGAATCTGCAAGATCAGACAGCAGGTGGGTACTCACACACAACATTACATTACAATAACGCAAAGTAGTAGTGTAGTTATAAATGGCTTGCCCGGAACTTGGGGCACGATTCAATTAAATTAATTAAATCACAACGAGATTGAAACGCCACATTTGTAATAGAGTTATAAATGGTGCTCCAATCTCGTGGGGCTCGATTAAATTAAATTCATTCAATTTAAATTTAATTTTCACTTTAAAACAAACTTTGCTGTTTTAATTCGTAAAACAGCTGGCGTCCAAATAAACATTCCCCAAAGAGTTTTGTGACTGGTGTGTGTACAACAGTAAAGTTATTGTGTGTATTTGAAACTGTTCTGTGTATTTTAAATTGTGTATATTTGACATTGCTGTGTATTTAAAATGGAAACTGATAAAATGTTTAAACAATTATTACAGGATAATGAAACAAAACGCGGCTAAAGCGGAACAAGCGAACGCGGAAATGAAACAAGCTAACGCGGATTTGACCGCTAAAATAGACGCGAAATTTGAACAGAGTGCAGCCAAAGCTGAGCTCAGTATAGCGGAATTAACTTCTAAAATCGAAGCGCAAAAAGTTAGTCTAACCGAAGCATTAGAACAAAGTAACGCTGACATAAACGCCGAGATTAAGCAAAGCAATAAACAAACCACCGAGAAAATAGACGAAAGCGTAAACGAGTTGACCGCTAAAGTCACCGACATCGCGGAAAGTAATAAAGAGCTAACCGCGAGAGTCGTTGAAGTCGGTGAGAGTAATAAACAATTAACGGAAAAAGTCGCAGAGATCGGTGAAAGAGTAAATACGGTTGATACTAAAATCAATGAACGGTTTAAGGTTTTTGAGACCACTATGCAAAAATCGTTTATTGAACAAGTAACACGTATGGAGGGCCGGTTCAAGGATCACATAAGCCGTTGTGAAAAGCAAACACTAGACGTCTCTAGGAAGGTCGAATCCCTAGAGGTAAAAATTCACGCGGACGTGACCGAAACGCAACGACGAGTAGATAAATTAGACGCTTCAATTGTAGAGACGCGATCTAACATAGACTCTAATAAAGAGAGTGTTTTACAAACGTTAAGCGACGAGATTTTGAAAGTACGACAGGAGGTACGATGGAGATCTGCTCCAAATATTTTGGTACAAGGTCCTGCCGACGAGAAAAATCGCGTGTATTTTACGGGGGAAAATAACGAAAACCCCATTGAATTTTTATTAGCGTGTGAGAGTGAAATGGCTAGAGTAGGTTCCCGACTAGAACATCAAGACAAAATACAGTGGGTGGTTAACGCGATGCGTGATTCGGCGCGTAAGTGGTATAACATTGTACGCGATAGAGTGTCCACATACGCGGAGTTCAAACAAAAATTTGAAAGCCGGTACTGGAACTCGCATACCCAACGACTTCTGCGCAATGAACTGGAATATGGCCGTTTTGATAAGAAAATGGGTATTACAGCCGAAAATTATATAATCCAGCAGGTCGAACGCGCGAAGCATTTAACCCCAGCATTTGCGGAGATTGACATAGTCACCAAGCTTGCCTACCATTTTAATCATAATATTAGAGTAGCTGTATTTACGCAGGGTATTCGCACGGTAGACGAACTCCTCATTCTAGTGTCCCAAAGTGAGACGGTTTTTGATTTTGGTGGGTGGCGGTATAATCCCGATTTTCGCCGAAATAATGAAGGGCAGAATACGCGAGAACAATACCAGCAACCTGACCAGAGACCGAGTACTAGTTCTACTCCACCCCAAACATCGTCAAAACCCCCAGATAAGACCTTTGAATACAAAGGCAAACAAAATATTGCTAGATCGAAAGGGCAATATAAGGGTAACGACGGGGCCCCGATTAGAGCTATGCAAACGGTTGAGATAGCTAGGACCGATACAATAGAGCAAGACAGCGATACTCCAAGTAATAAAGACACCAACGAGAGGAGAAAGAATCGCAAGTTTCCAAAAAACTTGGAAACGGGCGCCTCCAGAGGGGAAGCGCCATAAATCATGCCAAAACGTATCGCAATAAAGTAGGGAAAAATAAGAAAAATGCTAGGTTTAAGAAAAGTGATTTTTATACAGAAATTTGTACGCCAGTTGACAAAGTATTTCAACCGGAAGCAAAGGAAACTTGGTTGGCCGTTAACACAATGCAACAATGGGCACCGACAAACGCACGTCCGGAGGAACAGGAAAGTGACGACGACGTTCCCACACCGTCAGCGTGGGAAGACGTAGAAATCATATCCGGGGACGCGTACGAATTCGACGAGTACGTAGCGG